>VZRI01011224.1:0-61116 GCA_013397515.1 Upupa epops | reverse complement strand
GTCGAGGGCGCGGAGAGGGTGGTGGATGCTGTTTGGAAGGTGCGGGTGGACGAGCTGCCGGGGGCAGGATAACGAGTGCTCAGGGGCTACCAGGACGTGATAACCATGAACAGTCGGTGGCGCCGACTCCTTGCGTACAAGAAAGGAAAAAGGAACATAAAACACCGCTAAGAGTTGACATCTTAATTTGTAGAGTTGTGCCAGGTGATTTCTAAGGACTAAGACAGGCCTTAATGTCTCCTCGGTGCCCACACAGTTTGGCCAAACTGGTCATAGTGGCGATGCCACAATCATCTAACATCATGTAGTACCTAGACACACTGGGAAGTGCCTGGCAGTAGCTGGGTGTTTCCAAGCCAAAGCCTATGAGGTTGAGGAAGGCTTCTTTTGATTACAGCTAGTCATCTTGTTTGCATAATTAAAATCCCTATTATTTGGCAGGGCATACTGCCACATTAGTCAGGTTACAAGAGTAGATGGGCATGAAAACTTGTATCACAGAACTTGAAAGAAGTTTCACAATCCCTTTTCCTGTTCAAACTGCATTTACCCAAGGCCAGCTAAGAAGTCTCTGCAACAGATCACAATTCGCAGCTCACTTGAAACACGAAAGGAAAAAGGAGCATCTCATTATCTCCAGTGAGTCTCTTAAGCATGAAGCTGTGATGTCAGCAGAGCATTTGCAGCCAGACACTGCTTTGAACTTGGACTAGTATGAGTTCCCACTGAGTTGAGCTGTCCCATAGTATCATGGTTTAGATACTGGAATGGACTGCCCAAGGAGATGGTGTAGTCCCTATCCCTGAAAACATTTAAGAAGAGACTGGACATGGCACTAGTGCCATGGTCTAGCTAATGTGCTGATGTGAGATCATAGGCTGTACTTGGATGACCTCTGAGCCTCAATAATTCCGTGATTCTGTGAGAACCACAAGGTAAATCCAGGCAGGAAGCAATTATTTCTGTGCGTTGAAAATCGGTGACCAAGTGAAATAATTTAATTGTTCTTACATCTTCTTTAGCCACGTGGGTGTGAGTACTCTTTTGTTGCAATCTCCCAGCAGAGGAAAATCTCTGTTAGGTTGCTTGTTCTGAGTAGTTGTCCTTGTTTTCTGGGATGCATTCTGAACCCCTCTGAAATAAGCAAAACTAACCTCTGAGAAACTGCCCCTGTGAGAAACTGGCCCAGTGGGCTTCTGGTTTCTTTTGCTGTGGTTGACTAACAACTTCAAAGACTTCTTTGCCTTTTTTTTGGCATTGGGGAGACATGATATATTGATTCAATGTGAATATCCTCAGATACTATCACTGCACTCCATCTTGTGGAAGAGGCAACAAAACATTTTTAAATGATTCTACAATGGTCTTTTTGAGTAATTAAACTTAGCAATGCTGGTTCTTCCTGCCAAAGCAAGGAGGTACAAATAGCAGCAGATACAAGAAGTTGGGTAATTCTCAATCTACCTCGTTGTACCCAGTAGTTTTGTGTTAATGTTCTTCAGTTTCAGGTATGAGCTTCACATCTCTTCCTTCTTTGTTGTGGAAAGGAGCTTTAGGAAAACATTGGAAGAGTATAATTTGAAAAGGGAAATTGAACCAGAAAGGAGCCTGCTTTCTAAGAAGGGGAGGTTGCCAGGAAGCAACTCAGATTTGGGAGGGTATTCATTAGGCTCCATGTGGACCAGGAAAGGTGATCTGTATGGTATGTGGCTGGGTAAAGACTCTGCTATGCAGGATTATTTTGCAAGTGGTTTTGTTTGGTTTTTAATTTGTTTGCCCTGTAACAAGTACAATAATATAGCTGTACCTGGGACACTGTTGAGGATCACTGTCTCATCAAAAAAACACAAATAATGAGGTTTTCTCTGCTCTTCTGAAACTGCTTTTGTGACTTGTGACCTTTTCCCCCTTGATGTTCAGTGATGCTTTGGGAAACCAGAACAGGTGTAGAGAGAACAACCATGAACTGCAGCAAAGGCATAATCATACATATTTGCGTCTGGCCTGGTGTGACGGAAATGGAGCAACTTATCTGGATGCAGAGCTACAGAAGGTTAACCTTTTAATAGTTGCCCTAGGACAAGCTTGAAGAGAAAGCCATTTAACTTTAATGAATAACTTAAGATACAAAGGGCTGGTTATTCCAGAGGTTCCTTGGATGGAAGATAAAAAAAGGTTTTCTCGAGGAAAGACTGCAGAAAAGCTTAGTCATTCAGACCCAAAAAAAGCAGGAGAATAAACAGGTCTTGTACAGGGAGAAGTTAGGAGAAAATTCTATTTTATGAACAAGGATCTTCTGAATTACCTCATGCCAGAAGGTATCCATAAGGAGGATAAATTTAATCAGCAGATGTGAAGTGTGCTGGGTATTTTTCTCCAGGACTGCCCCCTCTCTCACAGTAGCAGTAAGGTACATGCTTCTCCTGGGGATGTGGTGTGGAACTGCAGTGCTGCACAAAGCACTTGCCTTTTCAGTTTGGTTTACCAGAGACCTGGATGACATGAGGTCAACTTGCTGATTGCTCCAGACTGTGCTGTGTCCAATAAGGTAGAATTGGTTCCGTTTACATAATGCTGTGGTGCAAATAAGGCCTCAGAGATGGAGTGATGCTTTCTGTCTCCTGTTGGAACAGTGGAGACAGGTCTAATTCCTGAGATCACAGAATCATTCAGGCTGGAAAAGACCCTTAAAGGTCCAGCTATTAACCCAACTGTCCAAAGCCCATGGCTAAACCATGTCCTTCAGCTCCACAACTATGTGACCTGAAACATAACCAGGGATGGCAATTCCAGCACTTCCCAGGGCAACTCATTCCAAAACCTAATGAACTTTCCAATAAAGATTAAGTAAATCCCTAAGCAACAACTAAACAATTTTCCTTCTTAAGTTCAAAGTGAGCTTTGAGCTAGGTTAGCAAGCAAATAGCTGCCAGCACTTAGAGAGGAAAAACACACCATTCTATGAAAGGATTTTCTATGTCTCTGGGCGGCACTGTGACTCGACTGATCCGTTTTCAATCTGCAACTGTACTGCTGGATTCTGTGACAAGCATTCCTTGGATAGTTACGTGATACTAAGGGTGGGGAATCTTGGTTGAGTTCAGTATTAGCCTTTTCCAGACTCCTTGGTCACTTTTTAGAGCAATGACTCATCCCTTCATCAGTGCGGTGATTGCATTAAATTGTTGTTATTATTACAATATAAGTAACATAATGCTCAGACTGATTCACTGTCTGTACAACTGTCAGAACTCTTGAAACAGTCATCAGCTGAAAGCATCCCACAGGAGCATTTCAACGCTGTTCAGACTTTTCCTGATTATTCTATTCATATTTATAATGTTTAATTCTGTTCTGTGGTGATTTCCAATATTGTATTCTGAAAGTGCAGAGAAGGGTCAGACCTTTTTTGTTAAATTCTTAGTGTTGTTTGAAGGGAAATCAGGATGTAATAGGGCTGCTCTTTGGTTTTTACTGAATTTCATCCTCATGGATTATTTTATCCTTCACAGAACAGGTGAAAGAGTAATGTTGAGGTGAAGGAAGCAGAAGAGGCTTTCTCAAAAGGAAGTGTCCTGTTTTGAAACATTGAATACGGATGATAAAATGATGCAGTTAGACAAGGCTTTTTTCTGTATCAGTAGCAAGAAAACACACAGATGGCCACATAAAAAATCAGATATTGGGAGGTTTTACATTTGCATTTATTTTATTCATTGTGTACAACCCCAAAAGAATCTAGAAGTCTCCTGAAGGAAGCTTGCAGTCTCTAGTATCATCCCACATAAAAACAAACTTATTATCCTTTTTTGCTTACTTTTTCTTTGTTATTGAGTGGATTTCAAGACGTGAGAAAAGACAGCAGAGTGGAACAATGAAAGAACAGTAGCAAGGCCTGACCTTGCTGTGGTTGTTTATGTACTTGGAGTTACACAAGAATTTTGGTGAGAAAGGGTTACAGTGACTGCTATTTTGGATTGGAGATCTATGGCATTTATCTAAGAATTGACTCAGAAGGCACGTGAACTGAGTTTGAAATGTAGCATGAAAATGCTTTCACACTATTCTCTAGAAAAATGAGGTGCTCTAGAGCCCCTTTTACAATGGAGGAAAATTAATTTCCTCACTGCTTCAGTACGTTGATTTTTATCCTGTCTTTACTCAGAGAGGAAGAGAAAGGGAAAGCATTTGAGCAAAATGTGTGTCACAGCTAAGCAACTATAAGGTCATTTATTATGTAATTTCAGGTACTGCCACACGTTCAGTGCCTCGTCTTCTCTTTTGGCCGTCTGACTGCTATTGAAGTAATTCCTCTTTTATTTCTCATAGCAAAAATGACAAGACTGCCAACAAACCTCATAAATTCACCTTCTCTCAAAGGCCATTTGCTACTTCAGTTGCTGCTGTTTGCCTTTGAAGCAAGATAAACCGTAAGATCAACAGATACTGTGTCTGTGTACCATCCACATCGCCATGAAAAAAGCATTTTGAGAAAATTCAGCTCTCAGCTTCCAGTCTGTAAGACCCTGAAGTGTCTGGGCTGTAACTTAAATCCTTCAGCAATGTTAATTGTTTCAGAAGCTTGTGGAAATAAAGGATATGGCATGGAACAGTCTCCAAAGAGGGATTTTGACCCTGAAACTCAGCTCTGAGAACAATAGATCTTCATCCCATGTCCCAGTTTTTAAGAACAGAATGAGACATGCAACACTTCATCTAGACAGTTCTGAAAGAGAGCCCGTCACCCTCCCCTTGTAGTTAGTGTGGATGCTTTCTGGTGTTTCCAGTCTCAGCAGGGAGGCTGTACCCATATCACTAATAGTGGGGAATAGCCATGTTGGCAGCCCCTTCTCTGAACTGGTGAGTAACTACAGCAAAGAATGAACATGACTTTGTGAGTTTAATACAAAATGTTGTGTTCAATGGATTTAGTAAGAACATACAAATTTTACTGTGGTGTTGCACATCATTTTCAGTTCTCTCTTAGTAAAAAAAGATATTGCCCTGTTTAAATTACACCTGGGATTAACTAGTCTTTCAAATTCTTTTTATGCTCCCTTTGTCCTAAATATATCTTACCAATTTAGGAACAGTAATTTAAAGGTGAATTCATCTATAGAGGCTTTTACAACTTGTACTCCTCAGGCAAAAAGTATGCTTGAGAACATACATGAATACAGGAAATGCCCCACTGGGATGGACTGGGAACTTTTTTCCCTGCTGACAGTGACAAGAGGCCCTGATGCACATCAGGTGCTTTGAGTGTGCATCAAACATGAGGTTCAGTTTAACCATAAGAAGAAACTTCTTAATGGTGGGGGTGACAGAGCACTGGAACAGGGTGCCCAGAGAGATTGTTGGGTCTCTAGCTTCGGAGGTGTTCAAAATCTTCTTGGACGTGTTCCTGTGGGATCTCCTCTAGAAGATGGTGCTCTAACAGAGGGGTTGAACTAGATGGTATCCAGAGGTCATTCCCAACTCCAACCATTCCATGATTCTGTGAAGTGAAGGAGGCTTCAACCTCTCCTGCAGCTCCTCCAAAACATCTTACTCCAGTTTTAACTGTGGGTTTTCCTCTTAAATTTTATTTATTTGCTCCCAACCAAGGCCCTTCCAGGCTGCATGACTCCCTCGTCAGCATCTTCCTGAAAAGAGCTTGAATTTGGCCAATTCAAGTGTTTTTAATTTTTAGAAGTGATATTAAGCTATTCAGCTTCAGAATTTCATTCTGAATCCTATGAATGATTACTTTTTACAATTTCTTGTGTAATGTATGAATGTCTATTGGTCCCAAAGCTGTAGGTTTTTCAGGGGAACAGATCTACTTCAAAAGAAACTGAAAACTTACTTAAATAAGATCAAACACAGATTTGGTATCAGGTGGATGAGGTAAAAATGCTGTAGACATAGATTCTAGATAGGAAGAGAGCAGAAGGATCAAACTAGAGTTACCTTCGGAGCAGTTCCTGAGTCCTGCAATAGAAAAGTCAGCTGCTTTTCTTTGCAGCCACTGATGTCCTGGCTGAGTTGATAAGGAAGAGGGCAATAGGTGCTTTATAATGTCACTGCAATCTTTGTAAGTGGCTATTTCTTTTCTTCATCTCTAATTTTCAGATGCATAAATGCCAAGAGTGAATAATGTTGAGACTTTCTAGCACTGAGTTTTGCGTGTGTCTGTGTGTACATCCACCCCATGTATGATGCATCCTGTGTCTTAAAGGCCTTGCAGTAGAGTTAAAGCAAACAGATACAGGCTGAAGACATAATTTTTTACTGTTTTTCCAGGCATCTGACATTTTGCTTGGCAGTAGTTCTTGTCTACTCAGTATCCACATTGCACAAGAATTAGGGCACTGTAAAAGCATTTGCACAAACAGACAGTATAATGCTCTTTGCTAGTTTGGTTTTGCATTTTAAAAATCCATACATTTTAAATCAGTCTCCTATCAAATAAAAGAAGGTGCTGCCTGTTTTGAGTTTTTGTAGGGGCAAGAGGGTTGTAAAATATTCAAAGAATAAGCAAAATATCTATTTAAAAATTAACAGTTTAATGCTATTCTATTTTTAGAAATTATGATTACTGGGGAGAAAAAGATTGTTAATTTGAAAAGTCTATGTCCTTTTAAAGAAGCTCTGTGTTATTAAAAGTAAACATGTTCGAAGAATCAATCTTTGCTAATGTTCAGCATACTCCTTTCCCTTTTTCTCTTCAAATCAACCAGCTGATGCCAACTGTGGGTTTTTTTTATTTTTTTTTTATTCAGAGAAGACATGGTGGCAGAAAAACAGTTATTTTTATCCACAAACTTGGAAAAATATAACGATCCTTTTTTCAATTTCAGACCATGTTTACTGAAGCGTATTTCTCCTGATTGCTCTCTACAAAGTCCTTTCTAATATTATGATTGATGTCTATGAATACACAGGCAGTGAGATGGCAATCACTAAAGAGGGAGAAGAGCTATGAATAAATATAGGCTTGAAATTTAGAACATTTCTAATCGCCAGAAAAATCAGGTTCTGGAATAGGTTTTTAGCAGAAGTCACAGTGGGATGAACTCTTTGCAGTACAAAGATCATATCTCTGATTTCCAGCTTTGCAATTTAATCAGAACAGCTTGGATTCTTTCTTTCTTGTGCAGAACAACTGAAAAAACACCTCTGAATACTATAGTCTGAGCACCCCTCTGTCGATATGGGGCACAGCTACAGCTCTGACTTAGGGATTAAGAGGCCAACATTTATATTCTGCTCTGCTATGTCTTGCCTGTGCAAGGACTGAGCTCCTGTGGAGCTGTAGATCTGTGTTAAATAACCTATGTGAAAGCATCTGTGGAAGTTTTAGACATGAGTGCTTTTCTGCTGGAGGGCACTGCCATCTGAGCTGAGCCAGCATAAACACTTGTACGAGTGTTTCTTGTTTCTTCAGTTAAAGGTCAGCCAAGATTACCTGTAAATACATAAGCAATAGGGTAAATGATGCCAGATGACTTTGTGCAGAAGTAGATTAGGAGAGCCCACAGAGATCCTTCTGCAAGCTGAACTCCAGAGGCAAGAGAACTCTGAAAGAAAGGACAGCAATGACTGTGCTGCCATCCAGAGAAACCTGGACAGGCTACAGAGCTGAGCAGAGAGAAATTTAATGAGGTACAACAAGGGTCAGTGTAGAGTCTTGCATCTGGGCAAGAACAACTCTAGGGACCACTATAGGTTGGGGACTGACCTGTTGGAGAGCAGTGTCGGAGAAAGGGACCTGGGGGTCCTAGTGGACAACAGGATGACCACGAGCCAGCAATGTTTCTGTGGTGACCATCTGTCAGACTCATAGCCCTATCATGCTGCTTCTCATGGGTTAGTAATCCTGACTGTAACCAAGAACTTCTAGCCAAAGTTCTAAACACAAAGGGTGGGTTTAACAAAGCCATTTACAGATTTGCAGGCAATGAAACAACTTTCTCAATTTGGGGGAAAAAAGGCAACAATACATTTTAATTTGCATCACATACACATCAGAGAGAAAAAAACCTCACACAGGAGACGTACACTGACATGTGGGGAGTTGTCACAATGATTTTACATAACTGAGACTAACTGTCAGCAACCTATGAACTTCCCTGAGTCACTTGTTCTTCCTGGAAGATGGCACATCTGTGCAGCTGGTAGCAACAGCCACACATGGACTTTCATGCCAATGCTGGTTTGGGGTTTTTTTCACTTCTTTTTAAATCTGCTTATACCTTTGACCTCTGTAACATCTCACAGCAATGAATTCCATGATTTCATTATACATTAAAAGAAGGATTGGCTTGCAGGACTTACAGTGCACAGTAGCTCCACTTTGCTCAAAGCTTGTTTGCCATTTTAGTGGCTGATTGCAAAGTTCCAGCCTCAGGGACACATACAGATGCTAGAAACAGGGAAGATCCATTTTATCATGGTATTAGTTCCAGCCTTAATAAAGAATGCTTCAGTCACAGTTGATATGATAATATCAGTGTACTTCAGAGATACAGCAGGTCTCAGAGCAGTCTGCAGGGTGAAAAAAAAGAATTATACAGCTTCCAGGCAGTTTTTCCTCAACACAACCAACAAAGCAGGATTATTAGAGCCGCAGTGAGCATCTTCTGGAATTGTTGATACATTCTATAGACCTGTAGTTTTGCCGATAGTTGTAATTCTAGAGGGATTTGCTATCCTTGTTCAACAGTTCCTAATTAATACCATGTGCCTTCCTTTGATGTCTATTGCAGAGGTGACATTAACGTATTCATAAATCACAGCCTGTAGGTATCTTTATGGGGAATACAGTTGGTTTCCAGTACCACAGAGATTGGTTAAAGAAAAGGCAGTAAATAGTTGAAAGCTTATCACAAACAGTCTAGAAATAGAGCTTAGTCTTGAACCATGAAGGTAGTAAATCACAGCAATCATTTTCAAAGGATTATGCAGGATTGTCTGTCACTCAAAATTGTTTGATCAATAGCAGGTTGTGTTGGGTTTTTTTCTAAAACTCTTTGCTATTTCAGATAGGAAATTAGAGAAGCATTGCATTTCTTTATTTTAGATTACTTTAGATCATAACAGCAGTCATGTTGAAGATTATATAAAGCATAAGGATAAAGGAAGAACTCAGAATAACCCATAAACTATTGAATGACATAATTTGCTCTGGGAAAACTCCTTTGGTAATCTACTGAGGAGCTTTTCCTAACAAACAGCAATACTGCAGATTCATATAATAATTCTCCTTAGTGGTAATCCAATGTGGTGTAGAAATTATATGTGGGATTATTTCATGCATCTGTGGAAAGCAATCTCTTCTTGAGGAGGAAAAGTGTAATTCTTCTCTGTCAACAATAATTCCCTGCATGCTGGATTGGTTTTGTGGATTCTGGAGAACTGGTGTGTAATTCCATCTATAGGTGGAATATATGAGCTACTGTCTGTTTTCCTCTTTTGAGAAAAGTTGATTAAAATGCCTAACAATATGCTGGAGAACCTTCTTCCAAACTAGTCCTTTATATCTGACTAAGATATGTATTTTACATGAACAGTTTATGTTACATTTTTTTTCCCTCTCAGGAAGTTTCAATTCCTTCATCCTGATAGTGGAGATGAAAAACTTAATTTTCTTCTTTTTTTTTAATGGAGGTTTCTAAGGCTCATGATTGCAAAGGTTCAATAACTGTAAATCAAATCAACCCCATGAACCCCGTATTTCTTTTTAAATTCCCTGATGCTTGAGGGCAGCAATATGATTCCTGGCAAGTGGGACACAAGACTTTTCTGTGCTTGGGACTAATAATGTTGTCATTCCTACCTCTGTGTAGCTCTTTGTTGTAAAGGAGAAATAACTGAGATTGTATTGTAGCCTCACTCTGCGCTCCAAGAAAACTGCAACAAAGTGCTAACTCAAAGCTGGGAGCCATGGCTGACGTGCCAGGGGGCTGTGCTGCCATCCAGAGTGACCTGGGCAGGCTGAAGAGCTGGGTGGAGAGAAACTCTGTGGCTAACAGGTCAAGTGTACATGGTGGATCAGCACATGTTGGGGACTGACCTGCTTAAGAGCAGCTCTGGGGAAAAGGACCTAGGGGTGCTGTGGGACGATATGCTGACCTTGAGCCAGCAATGTGCCTTTGTTGTCAAGAAGGCAAAAGGTCTTCTGGGGTGCATTAAAAGAAGTGTGGCCAGTAGGCTGAGATTGTCCTCCCCATCTACTCTGTCCTGGTAAAGTGCTAAGAACTGAGAGTGACACCTGGATGATACCTTTCTCCTGGCAATGTCCAGATTCTCATGGAGGAAGATACTTCCCTGGATTGCTTTCCCAGAGGCAGGCAACATAGAGAGAGAATCAGGACTAAATGGCAACAGGGGGTTGAAATGGCTACAGGAGTTTTGCTTCAGAGAGGAAATTGCTGAAGCAGCAGCACAGGGCAAGAGACAGGCTGTTTTCAAGGGCCCCTGATGGGGAGATATAGTTGTGCTACTTGTCTTAGTTGCACTTTCCCTCTCTGCAAACAGGCTGCGGCCAATAATGGGTCTTACCTTGTAGACTGTGAGTTTAATGAGTGGTAGATTTAGATGGGTTTTCCTTTTGATATAGACTTTCTCATTACCTTTGGGTTTTCTTTCAGGATATTTTTGGTCAGAGGTAGTCTCCTTTGCTATGGTGAAGAGTTATGTAATTAATCATGTAAGCTTATTCTTACACTGTGCAGAATCCAGTAATGATAAACTGTGGTTTCTGCTCATGGCTGTGCTCCTCAGGCTGTGTTACAGCCTTGTTAAAGCACTTGGTTAGGCCATATCTGAAATACTGTGTCCAGTTCTGGGCTACCCAGTTCAAGACGAACTGAAAGCTACTTAGTGCCATGGTGCAGCCAATGTGGTGATGTTAGGTAATAGGCTGAACTTGATGATCTCGGAAGTCTCTTTCCAGTCTCAATAATTCTGTGATTCTGTGAGAAAACCTAGCACAGAGTCACCAAGATGATCAAGGGGCTGGAGCATCTTTCATATGAGAAGCTGAGAGAGCTGGGGCTGTTTAGCCTGGACGGAGGAAACTGTGGGGAGACCTCATAAATGCTTATAAGGATCTAAAGGGCATCAGAATGATAAGGTCAGGCTCTTCTCTGTGATGCCCAGCAATAGAACAAGGGGCAATAGGAAGAGCACTGGAACAGGCTCCCCAGAGAGTCTGTGGAGTTTCCATGTCTAGAGATATTCAAAACACCCTTGGACTGTTTCTGTGTGATCTACTCTGTGAGAACCTACTCTAGCGGGTGGGTTGGACTAGATAATCTCAAGAGGTCCCTTCCAAGCCCTACTATTCTATTTATATAGATTGGGTGGCAACACAGTGAAAAATTGTTGGTNGTCTCTTTCCAGTCTCAATAATTCTGTGATTCTGTGAGAAAACCTAGCACAGAGTCACCAAGATGATCAAGGGGCTGGAGCATCTTTCATATGAGAAGCTGAGAGAGCTGGGGCTGTTTAGCCTGGACGGAGGAAACTGTGGGGAGACCTCATAAATGCTTATAAGGATCTAAAGGGCATCAGAATGATAAGGTCAGGCTCTTCTCTGTGATGCCCAGCAATAGAACAAGGGGCAATAGGAAGAGCACTGGAACAGGCTCCCCAGAGAGTCTGTGGAGTTTCCATGTCTAGAGATATTCAAAACACCCTTGGACTGTTTCTGTGTGATCTACTCTGTGAGAACCTACTCTAGCGGGTGGGTTGGACTAGATAATCTCAAGAGGTCCCTTCCAAGCCCTACTATTCTATTTATATAGATTGGGTGGCAACACGGTGAAGAATTGCTATATTTTTTCAAATGTATGGACTTTTTCCAGAGTGCTCTCAGTTAATAGGAGCACTCCATGACATACAGATTGAGAACACCAAGCTTTTTTAACAGGTAAAACTCAAGTAATTCATGACATCCCTTGCCTAAATTTATTTTGCCTAGATAGAATCAACATGTGATACACATTTTTGTATAGCATCATAGAACAGTTTTGGCTGGAAGAGACCAAGATCATCAAGTCCAACCTTTTCGTAGCCCTAGCCTCACCACTATACTGGATACATGTTTGTAATACTGGAGAAGGCATGTAGAAAAACGTCCCATTTCTATGTAGCTGAATACGAAATTGGCAAAATTTGGTGCAAAGAAGTTACCTAAAAGGCTTCAGTTCTTCTGCTCAAGTTTCAAAGCCCACCTTGGGTGTTTTACATGACTCTTAATCATAAGTAGCCCTGATTCATACACATTACTAACTGAAGTGGTGCTTCCAGACTGCACATGCATGTAATCCACCTACCAGGCATGCTGGGGAGTGTGGAACACATAAATCCAAGCAGTTCCACAATTGTTCCCCGGCTTTGGGGACCAGATGAATGCCTAGTGAACCATCAGTCACTGTAGTGTATTTTGGAAGTCTGTTCAAAGCTGCTATTCTCCATCCTGCTGAGAATGTAAATTCTCATAGTTCAGAATAGTATAAGTTGTCTTGTTCAATATTCCTGTTTGATATTTCTTGGAAACTCAACATTAATTTTCAGTGTAATACTGTTTGAGGTGTTTGTGCACTACAAAAAGTTTTTGTTTCTAAATACATGTTCTGCTACAGTAATTATCCCTCCTGCACTGTAATTCCAGCCTGAAAGCTAATTTATTCTCCATGTGTTCTTTGTGGAATTAAATGTGTTGCAGTTGTAACTGACTGACTTCTGACAAAGCTGATCCAAACAGTTGCAGAAATGTCTCATTGCTTTTGCCATTATGAGTCCAATTAACTCGTCAACGTTTTTCAGCAGTTATTTACTACAAATTTACCATCACTTTAATCAGTTACAGAAAGTCAGAAGAAACAAGGACAATCAGGATAGGGAGTTTCCTAGTGATAAGAGTTACTGGAGCCTCCTTTCATGGGTGCTTTAGGGTATGTTGGAAGTTGTAGATGTGCCCAAATAACGAAGAGGTTTGTTTAGTGAATGTGATTTCTTACTCAAACCTACTGATATTAGGTTTTGTACTGCCAATTATTTCATTCTTGGCTGTTTCAACAGACTCATTTAAAAATGAGTTTATCCCATCTGCCATAGCATATTTCATATGTCATTTCATATACAATTTGCTACCTAAAAAGAAGCTTCTGCTGTCTTTTTTCATCATTCACTGAGAATACCATGGCTGCATAGAAAAGGTGGCAATTCAGACAAAATCAAGATTGTTGGCTCTTGTTCAGATAGCACTAGTCCTTTTTACCTTTTGTTGCTGTGCAAGTATTCTGTGTTGCCCAGACTAGATTCTCCTGTAGGTTCTCCTAGCAAAGTATCACACTGGATGCTCTGTGATTTAAATAGAACACAAGAACTCGCCACAGTGCTTTCTGGAGCTGCTGAAAGGGGCAGGTATCAGCAGTTTTTGATTTGCTAATGTTTTCAGAATAAACACTGTTCAAAACACCTTGTTCTTCCAGTATGAGAATGCAGGCGACTACTCCTGAGGAGACTGCCCTCACATTGCCGATATTTTCTCTTCACCTTGACCATCACAGCAGCAAAATGTGCCCTCACGGCAGCAGGGCAGGATGTCGGCAGTGGCTGCTGGATGTTCCTGGCAGCCTCTTGCAGGCTTTCCCAGTCCATCACCACTTGCTAGTGATGTGATGGGACCACCTGGTGCCAAGGTGCAGTGGTACAATCCATCCACTGTCAGAAGGTTCAGTGCTTTTTGACAAAAGACATTTCTGTGAGGGTGTTATTTTCAACCTCTGTGGGGTGAGAGGAGATGCTTTTAGATCAGGGAAAGTACGTATCATGCTCAGGAAAGGGATCATGCTGATCTGTCCAGAGATAATTCAAGTGCTGGTGTTACGATACCTAAGGAATATATTTAACGGATATAGAACTGAATTTGTTTCTTTTCTGAGAGGGCACTGTGGCTGAATAGAAACCATGGTAACTAGGATGGCATATGCTGGTACCTTGTTCCTGAGTAATAAAAATGCACATAGAGTAGGCTTTGTGCTTAGCAACAAAACCTAATCAACCACATTTTCAAATAGCCCTCCCTCTAGCCCTCCACTGCAGCTGCCGTCCTTGCCCCATACAGTACGAATGCCCTATCTGTGTACTTGCCTGGGCATTAATCCATCCTTTAGGCATGCAGTAAGCATCAAAAATATATTTTGCACAAAAGGAATTAATTTCTTCTTGTTGGCCATTGCTTTAGAAGACTACAGAACTCAGATCTTCCCTGTAGAGCGGTTATAGGGCATGACTCATCCCTGGCCAACTCATCAGATGCTCACTTTAATTAGAAGATGTGCATTCAAAGATTGTTGTAAACACTTGCTGTTAATAGCAAATTACTCTTTGGTAGACAATAGGAAGTAGGAGCAATTTCAATATATTTAATACATTAAGCTGTACATTTTAAGTCATGTTAGGACAGCACACTGACAAAATTTAATTAGAGAAATTCTCTAATTAGCGTACATTGGCTGCCATACAAATCATGTTGGCACTAGAAATAGGAATAATGCAAATTGTACTCTACAGTGATGATTAAATATTTTCTAAACACTAAACAATATTATACAAATCTTTGGTATCTATCCTATGTGGTAAATCTGGATGGGGATCCCATTTAGCTATGATGAGTTAAAAGAGATAAAGTATTGCTGCTTCCATGTGAAACAAGCAAGCCTTTGGAATCATGGAATAGTTTGGGTTAGAAGGGATCTTTAAAAGTCATCTAGTCCAATTCCCTGCAATGAGCAGGGGTATTGGCAACAAGAGCAGGTTGTGCAGAACCCCATCTAACCTGACCTTGAATGTTTCTAGGGATGGGGCATCTACCACCAACCTGTGCCAGTGTTTCACCACCCTCAGCATAGTTTTTTCCTTATATGTGGTCTAAGTCTACCCTCTTTTGGTTTCAAACCATCACTCCCTGCACTGTCACAGTAGGCCCTGCTAAATAGACTGTCCTCATCTGTCTTGCAAGCCCCTTTTAAGTACTGAAACTCTACAATAAGGTCTTTCTGGAGCCTTCTTCAGGCTGGATAATAACCCAAACTCTCTCAGCCTGTCCTCATAGCAAGTGCTCCAACCCTCTCTTCATTTTTGTGGCTTCCTCTGGACCTGATCTAACAGCTTCATGTCTTTCTTGCACTGAGGACTCCAGAGCTAGACACAGTACTCCAGGTGAGGTTTCACCAGAGCAGAGTAGGAATATTATGTCATTCCATAGGGAGCCTGACTAAGCACACTCGAGTAAGCTTAGACTGCTCCAAAAATACAAGCTATTACACTAGTATCATGTTTAGTGTCTCTCCACTGTGCAGAAATAAGTCATGTTTGTCTGTGAGCAGTGAATCTTTTTGGTTTTCTTTTAAAGTTCCCTGTCATTTACTGACTCGAGGTACAATCTGATGTCAGAGATCTTGTGACACAGCATGATGTTGGATCACTCTGTATTAAAAGAAATTCTCTAGGTGTTAGACTAATAGACTTTATTAAAATCATCTACACTTCAAGTGTGTTCTCACATGGTCAGATCAATAGCACGTGATGTATTATCACACCTTTTACTGCTGGAACTGCAGGGTACCACTTCACGCTTTCGTAGAAGAGTATCTTTCCATGTTTTTCATCCCTCAGATCAGAAAGAAGTGAATGACAGAATCTTGACTGAACTAGCCTTATTTCACAGAAATTTACTGAAGCCTCAGAGATAATCTTAAGACTATATTTTTGATCACATGCATAATTTCATGTATCTAAGCTGCAGGATCAGGACTTGAGGGTCCGTCTTGTTCCATTCCCTTGGTAAGGATGATGGTGCCTGCGTGCACAGGCTCAGGTTCACCAGTTCTTCCACAGTCCTTTTGTGGCATGTCAGCATTTTTCTGCTTTCTTTTGTCGCTGACTTGTACTGAAGATGAACACCTACCAGAAACACAGATGGGTGTATGTGCTACAGACCCATCAGAAAGCCCTTCTGGAGCAATGTGATATAAAGACAGCAATTTGGTATAAGCTGCTAAGGCAATGATTTAAAACAGAGTTGTCGGTCACTGCACCCAGATTCCTTCACATGTCTGATGTGGACCTGACTGTGTGCAGGTTTTTGTGTGATATCTTAGTGAAAATGTGGGAGACCTGAACATAAAATGTCACCTCACTTGTGCCTGTGAATCAATACTGTCAAAACAAAGAATCGATGCAGCATAAGTTATAAAGCTAATCTATAACAGACACATTTCCAGCTATTTCATAAAGTTTGGGGCTTTTAAGTATGAGCAACATCTCCAAAGCTTTGAAGGGTGCATGGCTGTAAACAATTCTTTTCAGAAAGTTCTCTGACTGTAATGTGGATCCTGTAACCTTATTACTGGAAAATGTTACTACAGAGGAATTGCTAAGGGAAGAGGAGCAGTTCCGAGCTTACATATAATTTTTCTACATTACTGTTTATTAAATAAAACAGTATTATTTCCATTGGTAAACAACAGTGGAAAAACAGGGATCAGTTTTGTTTGGATTTTTGCTTTGTTTCTCTGGATGCTGCTTTCCAGACACAAATGTATTGCCTGGTTCTAACCAAACACAGAAAAAAGATGCGAGCTGACAGAAAGAATATTAATGTTACTATTGCAGGAGTAACCCTTAAACTGTACACTTGTGTGTTGTTCAGTGATCCCTGTGTCTTTTAAGCTGTAGTTTAGTACCTTTTACTCCCTACTAATGTCTAATAAATGAGGAATTGGAAGGATGACATTGCAAGCAGAGGAGTAAAGCTCAGATGGATGGATTCAAGTTTCTTTCCCCATGTTTCATGTTTTGGTGGTGCTGAGTGACACTGGACCAGGCACAGGCAACGTGGAGTCTTCCTAGAGGTGTCAGCAGAACAGCAACTGTTAGCATTCACATTTTGCTTAGATGTAAAGAAACTATTTTTCCATTAATATAATTAAAAACTGGAATAGGTTGTCCAAGCTGTGGAATCTCCACCCTTGCAAGTATTCAAAACTCAGGATAAATTATTTCCTTACAATCTAAATTTTTCTGGGAGACTCTGAATTCAAAAATGTTTGTAACATGGTACCCAATGCTTTAATGTAGTGTTCCCAAATGAGAGAGTCAATTCCTTTTCCAGTAAAAACATTCCTTGTCACTATAGCTATTAGATCCCATATGCATTTATGGCTAACTGCACTTGATTTGGTGGTTGCCCAGCCCCTGATAAAATATCAGGTCAGTCAGACATCAATACTTATTATTCCAGTGCAATTGCCTTTCTATATAAGCTCTGAAAGTATTACAGAAATCATAGAAGCTGCTAATGAACTGCAATTTTATGAGTAAAATTAAAAGTGAAATAGAAATATTACTGTAGCATGGCAAGAAAGACGTGGTAGGAAAGTTCAACATTTCAACATTCATTTGTCATATGATGGCTATAAATTTTTTACTCCTACTCTGCTGCTAGCAGACATCAGGCAAAAATAATCATATTCCTAATGATAAACCAGCAAAAATACAGCAGAGTGTTACATAATGCTTTGTGCGATGCCTTCTCTACAAGCAGTGGGGTGAAGCATCCTTGCAGAACACAGTCAAAACAAATGTTATTGCTTTCATAGCATACATTTAGGTACATCACCTTCCCAAGCTACACAATCATGTCCCCTGAGTCTCCCCAGCATAAATCTCATTATATTCTTGTAAATCTCTGGGGACACTTAAAAACTTTGCTAGCTAACAACACAAAACAAAAGAGGCCACCTGCAGTGTATGTGGACTTGGCAGGGCTTTCAGGAAAACTTTTACTGGGGGAGAGGGGTTATTTGCAAGAATTCAGCAATAAAACCCATCTGTCTATTCCTCCTCTGCAGCCTGGAACTACATTTTTCTTTAGTGCATCTAGCAGAGGGATGCAACAGATAAACTGTTTCCTCATCTTTAAACCACGTTTTTTAACTGAATCTTTAGATACGACTCTGCAACCATAGAAACTGTATGACCAATTGAAATGCACATTGGATCTTCATCCTTTCAGCAATCATCCTTCCTTATCATGGAAATAACTTGAAACCAGCAGCATGGGAAAGTGAGTTCAGATTCAAGTTGTCTTCCATTTGAAATAAACCTTTGATCAGAAATGCAACTTCTCCAAGCCTGGAGCCCAGGATGGAAATGACACAGCATTTGAAGATTCTACAGGCCACATTCTTCAACCTGACATTGGAGTCTATCTGCCTGCTGGTTTCCTTCCTCACTGGGGAAGCTGAGATGATCTGTGTAGGGGAGTGCGAAGGAGGTGCTATCATTTCATCAAGGGCTAAAGACCGATTTAGCAAAGGCCTTTTTTATTGTTAAAATGTAATGAAAAAAAATAAAAGTAAAATAAATTGTCACAGAGTTCAGGTTAAATTCAAGACAGAAAGGGGCAGCAGCACATCAAAAGCCGCATGTCATTCATATTAATATCATTTAGTCTTTTTTCCATTTGTAGAACTATGCAGTAGTTCTTATTTCTCAGTATTGTTTCAGGTTGTAGCAAACTCAAGGGGATTTGAGCAGCGTGGTTCATGCTCTGTTCACGCTTCTGTTCTTGGTTCAGAATAATTACACATTTTTGGCGAAATTAAATGTTACGTGCTGGAGCACAATGCTGCAGCAAGGAGTGAACTGCGTAACAAGCTCCACAGCTGTAGAATTACAGAAACCCCAAAATTCTGAAGATAAAAATTCAGCAAGGGTTTCCTATAGTGCTCTGTCAGTAAAGCTGTTCTTTCCTTAGGGCATCTCTGAGAAACTCTGCAGTTTTACTGAAGGCTAGGGAATTACATATGGCATGGAACCTATACATCACCAGCAGGTATTAATGGTATTTGCTTAAAAGAACAGACTTGCTTATTGTGGTGTTTCTCAGCTTTTCATTGCAGTGCGTGTCAATGATAAGATTCAGATATGGGTTTTATTCAACACGTACAAAATAGTACTATTTCTTTCAAAAGAGTTCAGAAGCCACGATTGAATGTGAATCGATTAAGAAAGTCACAAGAAAAATGGTTCTATTTCTCAAATAGCTTTGTTAATGAGAATTTTGCACTATATAAAAGAGTTTTATATTGAAGTATTGCAATGCAGAACTGGGCTCATCGAATTTATCTCTGTTAAGTGATGACAACTGTGAATTCATTCCCACTCAGGAAATCTTTAACTGGTGACAGTTAATTGAGAAAGCCAGAACACAGTATGAAATTTATTCCCACTTTCTTCCCCTGTGGAGGAGCAAAGCCAATAGAGTGGCATTATTTCTTCTAAGACATATTCAGTGGCCTGCTTTGCTTTGATTCATTGCTGTTCAATGCACTTACTTTCTTTATTCCAGCTTCACTGTAGCTTCAGGTAGGCAGTAAATCAGCCTCACTCATTGTACACAGTTAATTGCCTATGAAACAGGACTGTAAACCTAACAGATCATACTTATCACCTGCTATTCAAAGTAGCAGGCAGAGTGGGAGGACTAGATTTAGTTAAAGGTGGGAATGGTAGTAAGTAGGATGGGGCAAACTTGTTAAACAGAAGTTTAACATTTATGTTTTTAGGTCATGCAAAGCAAAACAGAAGATAATAAAAGTTCCTAATTATTGGGCAAAGCAAGGGATATCTTTGGTGTCTAAACAAAACATTTTGCTTTCAGATTGAACTGTTCTTAGAAATACATGTCATCTCATATCAAACCATGCCAAAATTTTCTTACCACAATATAAAACATAATTCTAGAATATAGTTTTTCTATCCCAGATTACACAATTAAAAGATCCCTCATTCCCACCTGCTGGGCAGCATGGAGACAGCTAGGATTCTACCTAACATTTGATTTCTACTTCACCTTCAGAGAGGTGCAAACCTGCATCCTCATGTGAAGAGACCTGGTCAACAAGTCTCTGGCATCCTTTAGCTTACGGTCACGTGGAAACACCAGAGACTAAGACAGAAGGTGATCAGGTGTGACAAGCATGAACAACAGAACAGCTCCCCACAATCCTATCCCTACAGCAGCTCAGCGTGGCTGTGGCCATCCAAGCTTACAGCACTCTGCCCAATACATGACCTGGGTAGAATCAAGTCACAAACCACGCTGTGTTGATGTTCCTGGGAACAAAGCCCTGTGCAGTTAATAACAGGGCACAATTTAGTTCAAAAGACACTGAAGACTCACCTGATCTTTTACTCTCTGCTGACAGAGGCAGTTATAACCAGTGCTGTTCCCCCAGCTGCACCCAAGTTGCCAGCACTGTTGACCATTGATCACATAAGCAGAACTCCCAATTGTGAGTAGATTCAGGCTTCCAGTTACAACAGCCCCTGACAGGATGGAATCCTTCTTGTGCACCACCATTTATAGTCAGATCACTCATTCCCTAGGAGAACCCAGCTTACAGATGTGGCCGCTGCTGGCAAGTATTTCAAAGGTTGGGATTCTTCTAGCTATACTGTCACCTTCCTCAGCTTTCTGAGGAGAGTGGCCTGAGAACCTCAGCCCTACAAGATACCTTTCCAAGTCCTACAAGACACCTTTCCAAGTCCAAGTCCTACAAGACACCATTCCATTTCTGTGCAAGGAATCCTTACATGACATGATTACAGAGTCTGTCCTGCATCATACAGCAATACTACTCCTTTCAGGAGGCCAAAGCTTCTCAGCTAAAGACAAAGCTTCGTCAGCTACAATAACCCAAACCCAAAGGTGGTTTTGCACAACACTCACAGAACTAACTTGATGGGTTTATCTGTCGAATTCTCTTTCTGGAGGCAGACGCATCAAACCCTGCTGCACCCCACAGAACTGCAGAAACTTCCGCAGTGTGGTCAGTCCTTCCAGCACACCAGAGGAGGTGGTCTGCTGTCACCTAACACTGCTGTTCACCTCATGTAAATCTAAGCCTCTGTTTCAGACCAATAAAGCTAACATTAATTGTGTTAAATTAATCCATAGTTTCTTGTTTTCTTTTTTCACCAGAAAACACTTAGGCCTGAAAACCCAGCAGTACTTACACAGTGAAAGGTTACAGAATTAGTTATCAACTTGTAGATTGATGGAAGCAGATTTAGTACCAACAGGCACCGATAGCGTGTTCCAATTGCTCATGGCCACAGAGCCTCGAGTGCGAGAATCTGTTTGCACCTGAAGCTCACTTGCACCAGTCAGGCCTCCCCTGCTGTCCATTCAACATTGGCACCACCTGATTAACCATCAGCAAACTTTGGTTTAGAAAAGGGGCTCCAGAACAGGAAAACATTAAGCTTCATGCAATCTCACACATGATGCTCATGTGAAACAACACAAGACAGCTACCTTTTTAAAACTTGTGTAGTTTTGATCCTAATTTTACAACTATTTGAGGTTTAACTCTATTCTCTAATTTTAGTACAGACCTCCCACATACAAACATAATTTTCTTTTCTACTTGAGTAAAAAAAGGCAGCTCAAAAGGAAAATACCCTGTTCTGGAAGGTTTTGTATTAAAATACTCTCCGACTCCAATCCTGCTGTCTTGGCATCAGACTGCAAGAGCGCAGGTATGATTAATAACACATGGGGAGGCAGCGCAAGATCACTTAGTTTCACAAATCCCCACAGAGCAGCTTTTGAAGATGTATGAAAAACTACACCCCTTTTGAAAATTTGTCCTGTTCATAAGTTCTACAGAGCAAAACGTGTGTTTAGTCCTCTCATCTTTACCTCAGCAGATGTGCTACTCCTAGAAGGCAAGAGAGTTTTGCAGGAATGAAACAATTTCTCGATACTAGGAGTGCAGAATACAATCAAATTTTCCATTTGAACTAGTGAAGAGAAAGTGTGCAGCTGCATAAAGTTCTAGAAGACTGGCCAGATAAGGCTGAAAATAGACTAAACAACAGAGCAATGCTAGAGGAATAAGACCATGCCCCACAAAACGTGGGCAAGTGAGCTACTACAACCCCCCCAGACATATTTTATGGAAGAAATCAAGGAATTGCATTATACCTGCTGGAACACCTCTGAAGAAATGTAATTTTATGTCTCCCCAGAGAGGTAAGCCTCACTTCCAGATGAGGCTTGGCATGCCCTGTGCACTCACTCTGTCTCAGTGTCCACAGCAGCCCCAGCTTTATTCAGTGACGTTTGCAGAACTGGTGCAATAGTGCCACACAAAAAGACACAGATCTCCTGAAATGTGTCCAGAAGAGAGCAACTAAAATGATCAGAGGGCTGGAGTATCTCCCCTATGAGGGCAAGTTGAGGTTGCTCAGCTTTGAGAAGAGGAAGCTCTAAGGTGACGACCTAGTAGCTTTCCAAATTCTGAAGGGGGCTGCAAGAAAGTGGGATAGAGCTTTTTACATAGGTGCGTAGCAAGAGAAGGGGAAAGGGTTACAGACTTGAATGTCCAACTTTAATCTCCCATATTAAGAAAAATTTCTTTCCTGTGAGTGCTGAGATGCTGTAACAGGTTGCCCAAGGTAGCTGTGGCTGCCTCATCCTTGAAAGTGTTCAAAGCCAGGTTGGATGGGGCCCTAAGTAATCTGATCTAGCAAAGGTTCCCTGCCTGTGCAGTGAGGTTGCTGACAGATCTTTAAGGTCCCTTCCAACTCTACCTATTCTATGATTCCATGACAAAGAAGTTCATTAACTGTATGCCTTTTACACTGGAAATGAAACAGCTCCCTTGCAGGGCTTATGTTCACCACACATTTTACATTAATTCAGGAAGAACAAAGAACTGAGTGCAGCAGGCTAACCCCTACAGTTGTAATGTTTCAGTGCAATAGCCAAAAGCTCCTCCTGACTAACTGGTGCACTGCATGTGTGGCAACAAAACGTAACAAACTCTCCACATGTGAGAATCAGGAAACTGAACAGCAGGTTCCCACAAATTTCTCCTAATTACCTCTTCAAAATGCTTGCTTGAAAAGTATGTTCCTTAAACTTCAGCCAAATAGCCTTGGGAAATGGACATAGGAAGGGACAGACAAAACCATGAGTGTAAAGAAAATAACTATTATTGTTCTTCCCATCAGAAACTGCATCAAACCCAGAAGCCAGCCAGATGGCAGAAGTGAGTTTGATCAAGGATGAGTTTTCCCACTAGAGGAAAGAGAAAACAACCATTATTCTGGCTTTTTCTTATGAGCTTTAGATAAAACATTCCATGCCTGAAGAGACAATCACAGGTGAACATTAAGCCTCTGAACAATTTGCATAGATAAAGGTAGATTTTACGTAATCCCACACCATCAATGGTGCCTTCCTAATGCTGGTTTGATATTGCCCAGCAGGTGGGGTAGGTGACTAGACAACAGTCTGTGACAACAGCAAAATGCGTTGTCTCCAATTTTCCTCAAGTGAACACATTGTGCTGGAGAAGTTCACTGCTCCAGAAGAGCCTTCTGGGCCACCAGTTTACCTGCTTCCAGGAAATGGATCCCTAATCCACCTCTGTGCTGTGAAATCTGCCTGCTTCCACTCCGGGACAACATATCTGAAACAAGATGCCATCTCCAGAGAAACCATCCTATTCATAGACAGGGTTTTGTCCTCAAGGTAGAACAGGAAAACTGAACATGAACACCAAACATCCCAAAGCACATGCTTGCTGCCAAGCACAAGCAAAGCAGTAGCAAACTATGATGATTCCAGGGATCTTCTACATAGAAAAGGTACTGTGATGGTGCAGCCCCAACACAAGACAGTTCACAAAGGCAGACAAACGATGCCAAAACATGTATCAAATGCATCAAGAGACATGGTTAAGCTGTTAACTGGTGCCAGTTGTATTGAGTTTTTAATCAATTTCTGATAGCTAATTAGATTATTTTTTAAGGAAGGGATTTACAGCATCTCAAACAATAACAACAGTATCTGTACACATTATACACATTATTCCACAGCTGCTTTCTGAGTATTAGCTTCAGTATTAGGATGACCAGTACTCAAACAATAAAGTACTTCAGCTACAACATTCAACAAAACAGTGTTTTGTGGAAAACAAATAAAGCTTACTGTAGCACATAACCCAGATGCAAGTTTCAGAAGTGAGCTCTGTCTCTGTTACACTCCAGAAAGAGTGACAAGCTGATCCCCAATCCACATACCAAGGACTAGTAATTTCCACTTCTTATACAATGTCCTTAAGTGTCACCTCCCACTGAAGTACAGTGTAATGTGCTTCACAAACAAATCAAGCAAAAACTTGAATATGTTGTTGGCAAACTGTGCTGTAAATACCTCGTTCCATTTCAGAGACAGAAGTGGAAAAATTCTTGCTGTGAATTAGCAAAGCTGACCATCCTCTTGCTAAAGGTACCAGACTCTGAAACCCAAAACCTGGCAGAAAAACTTGTTAAGAACAAAGTTACATTGTAGGCCTGGTACTGACTTCCAGCTTCCTAATAAACTCAGATTCTTTGGTGATGGGCAGTAGGAACGTTAGCACTGCATAAACAGTTGAGTTTTTGCTGAATGAAGGCGACCATAATGCATTTTGTGTCGAGCCTGTTTATTCCCCACCACCAGCAGCTCATCTGGAAAACACAGAACAGTTTTTACTACAGCATTAATAATCAGTGCAAAAATTCTTCCTTCCATACATACACAGAACTGAACAGTCACAGTATCAAGGTTACAATCCACTGTTAGAACCTCACAGTCCAGGTCATCCTAACAATCAGAAAGGATGCTGCCCATCTTCAACCTGGTAGTATATGGGTAATGATGTCAGCAAACACGATCCAGTTTAGGCCACATTTGGCTAAATCAGACAAGGCCTCCAAAGAGAAAAGACACTGGAACAGGAGAGGTAGACATTTACAGAAAACCTATTAGTGAGTCCAATTAGTAGATGCAGGTGCATTTCACAGCTACTGATTCAATTCTATCAACCATTACTTCTCATACAGTAGGTGCCACAGACTGCTGAGACTGATGCTAGAAGACCATAATTCTTTACGTGTTCACTGACACACAGGCAGCATCCAGGGAGGGCAGATATTTAAGCTAAATGAGAACAGAATGGAAAAGTTACATATCAGCCATTACTGCTCCAGCATCAGCAGAGGCTACCTTGCTATTCATCTTTTTATTTTAAGCTTCACACAGCTGGATTTCCCAGATGATCTTGCAGTAAACCTCCTTTACAAAGCTAAGTACTATCCTGTTCTCATAGAAAAGAAACAGAGCTGTTTGTGCAAACACACACCTTGAGAGCAAGGCCTTCCAAGAACACCATGACATGGAGCTACCGACACCAAGCTCTGGTTTAGCTGAAGGCCAGGAAGTCTCTGCCAAGAAAGGCAGGCTGTTACAGTAAAATTCTCACAAGAACTTGTATGTTTTACATGCATTTGTAACATACAAATGAGATAACTAGGATATGTGACATGCTCTCGTACAGCTGACATTCTGGTTTACAAACTGTACCTGTATTTGCTGCATTTAAGCGAAGTGACTGAAGACAGAGTGGAATTGCTTGAATACTCCTCACTGGTTGACACATTACCAAGGTTTTTCAGACACTGAATATACTCAAGCACAAAATAAAGACACACGTGTGAGATATGGTAATTATTTTTATGTTGGCTTTATAGCTTTTTTTGTTTCTTTAGGAAATTCCTGCACAACAAAAGGAATGAAGAATTCCAGAAGAGAGTTAACCTCCTTCAGTTCCAGACTGTATTCCACTGCTATTTTCTCTGCAGTCCATGTTTGAGGATGAAGTTTATGATTATTGAGAATTGTCAGAGCCTCCACAATGGAAATTTTGCCTTTGGGAACTTTATTAACATCCAGACCTTCCAACTGGCCTAGTTTTGTAAGTCTCTTTTCTTCCACTTTACACGGAAGCTGTTCACCACCTCCAGCTTTTACCTAATTGTGGGAAAAAAAACAAGAGCTTAACAGCAGTTCTGTTTACTACATTCACCGTACCAGCCAAGCTGTTTTCCTAAATACGGCACTGCCTTTTCTTCTAACAGCTCTACAAGATATCTCCAGTGATCTCCTGCATCTCTGCAAAAGACTGGCCAGCTGTCCTTTCACCTTAGAGGAAACAGAAGGGGAAATATAGGTGGAAAACACAATAAGGTCTGTGTGGAGTTAAAGAACAAGATGTTGTAAGCCATCTTGTTTATGTCCACTATCTGTCTGTCTTATGTTCAAGACCCAGAGTCAAATTTAAACAGTACAGCTGATACATAAAGGAATGATGAAATAACTTATCTATGTAAAAGGGTCGCTTTCAGGCAATAATGGAGCTTTTTTTAGTTTGTGAACCATAAAACTGATGACCTCCTGCAGAGAGATACTCACCTGCGTGGGTGGATCTCTGGACTCAACATAAACTTCCTTTAACAAGCTGAGGAGCCGTTCATCCTTTCTGTAAATCTCTTCCTTTATCTCTGGATGGCCTAAAGGCAGTAAGGAGAAGGGAAGCAAAAAAAAAAAAAAAAGCTAAACCCAGACATGATCCAAATTGTTTCATTTTTGTGAGCTCTGCTCACTTAATCAAGAATCATACAACCATTTAGGTTGGAAAAGACAATTAAGATCATTGAGCCCAAACATAAACCCAGCTGTCTCAATGTCACTGCTAAACCCTAGCCCTAAGCTCCGTATTTCTATAAAAAGTGACCAGCACCTTCCCCGCTACAATTTTTCAGGTAGCTGCAGACACCAATAAGGTCTCCCTTCAGTATCCTCTTCTCTAAATTAACCGGCTCCAGCTCCCTCATCAAGTTTGTTCTCCAAACCCTTCCCCAACCTGGTTGCCCTTCTCTGACCCGCTCCAGCATCTCAATGTCCTCCTTCTACTGAGGTGCCCAGCACTGACCTCAGTACTCGAGGTGAGGCCTCACCAGTGCCCAGCAGAGGGTGACAATCCCTACTCCGACTGGGCACACTCTTGCTGCTACAAGCCAGTATAGAGTTCCTTCCCCAGAGGCACCGCACTAGCCCAACGACATGCGGTGACCTAGGGCAGGTCCCGCTGATCAGCCAGCGGCAACTGACGACACCGCGGGGCTCCTTCCCGAGCCCGGCACCCTCTAGCCGCCCCTAACATCCGCACGGCGACTACAACTCCCAGCGTGCCCCGCGCCCCGGCCATGCCGCGGCCCCCTCAATGTCATTGCTCCCGCTGCCCTTCGCCTGCCTCAGGAGACACAGCGGCGCCGCTCCGCAGGCCCCCGCCGTCCCCGCAGCCCGGTCTGGCTCCCGCATCCCCTTCCCGCCGCTCGCCCTCTTCTCCCCCTCCGAGCTCGTCCCGCACCGTGTAGCGTGTCCATACGAGTGCTGGGGTGCCATGGGGCGGGGGTGGGCTTCTCCTTGCTGATCTCGCGGCGGGCCCGGCTCTCCACGTTGAAGGTCCGGAACACGCGGGTCAGCCGCCCGCCCATCACTCCGCACCACAGCCGCCCGCCACGCGCCTGCGCGAGCCCGCCGCGCCTGCGCATGAGCGGGGAGGGGCGTGATAGGCACAGTAGGGAAGGGAGCTGCTAACCCGGGTTTTTAGCGTCTGTTAACGGGTTAAAGGTTCAAGAAGCGTGGAAAGAGAGGAGGGGGAGAGCAGCCCTGGGGAGAAGAGCTTGGGATGTTAGGGGGAAAGAAGCTCAACCTGGGCCAGCAGCGTGTGGAGGGCAGTCCAGAACCAGCCGTGACCTGGGCTGGAGCAAAAGAGTCACCAGCGGGTTAGGGGAGGCGATTATCTCCCTCTACCCTGCTCTCCTGGGACCTTACCCGGAGTCCTGCGTCCAGTTCGGGAGTCCCTAGGACAAGAAGGACCTGGATCTGTTGAAGTCCAGAGGAGGCCACAGGGATGATCAGAAAGCTGCAGCACCTCTGCTACGGGGGCAGGCTTGAGGGCGTTGGAGGTTTTTGAGCCTGGAGAAGGTTCCGGGGGGATCTGATCGCAACCTTCCAGTACCTGAAGAGGGGGCTACAGGAAAGCTGTAGCGGGACTATTTACAACGGACTCCAGTGACAGGACAAGAGGGGTGGTTTAAAACAGATAGATTTGTAATAGATCTTTTGAAGAAGTTCCTCCCTGTGAGCATGCTGAGGCACTGGAACAGGTTGCCTAGGGCGGTTGTGGATATCCCCTCCAGAAGGATTCAAGGCCAGGTTGGATGGGGCTCTGAGCATCCAGCTCTAGCATAGACAGCAGCTTGTCCCAGTTATGCAGGAACGTGATTAATCTCTGCATGTCTTTGTGTGGGCTTTTATGTGGGGTGAATTAAATGCATCTTGTTGGGTTTTCCACAAATTAAGTTAGTTGTGGTTTTTTGCTTGCAGTTTATAACACAAGCTGGTGGATGAGGAAAACCAAACAGATTTACAAAACCAGTGGAAACAAGATAGTACAAGGACAGTCTGTGCTGGATCTCTGATCTTTTGGGAATCCTGATGGTGTAATTTGTTCGCTTCGTCATTTCAAAGACTCTAGCTGTCTGTAGGAGAAGGATAGAGACAAATAGTAATAAGAATTGCTGTTGAAAGCTGCTGAACTGCCACTGGTGTTAAGTTTTAATTAAGTATCAGTAATTTAATGTAATTAAATATCAGTAGTCAATGACTTCCTGACTAAACCTGTGTTCTTGAGTGATTTGGTGTTTTCTAAGTGGTTAGCCTGTCTGAGACAGCTGTAATAGTAAAACTCACGGGGATGCCTTTGGAGACTGTGGATCTTTGATGTCTACTTGATCATCTACTTGTCTCTGAGACATTTCTTTATTAATCTGTCTGTGGATGCGAGCCATTGTGCCAAATTTGGAAAGAAATATTCTCACTTCAAAAGCTAAGAACTGACAGTACCTGGGATCAAACTCAGCACAGGGTTTCTGTCTCTGTAAATCCTGAATGTGACTCTCTGCTGTAATATTTACTGACACCAAAATAAATCCACCAGAAGGCAGTCAGTTAAAAATAAAGTGTGATGTCATGCTCTGCCTGTCACTTCCTATCACTGAGGATGGCACAAGGCTGTTCTTTTTATCAGGAAGCATCAGAAGAACACAATTTTAATTCTGAAATCCTTCTTAGACTGTAGCAAGCAGAAGAATGGAGATGAAAAAACTTTTTTTCTTCTTTTGATAAACTGGTATTTTAGCAATGTGATCATGTTGACATTAAATATCAGTAATCAAGAGCTTGGCTTTTTTTTTTTTTGCCATATAAAGTATCTGCAAGTACAATAATTCAAACACAAAGCTGTAGTTCCTCAAAGCATAAAACCTGTGTGTATTCAGTTTATAAAATATTACAAATGAGAGGTGGTGTTCTTGAACCAGGAGAATGATTTTTCCAGGGGATTTAAACATCACAGAATAAATAAATACCAGCAAGCTTTTGTTCCCAACAGCAGACAGCATCAAAAACATCACAGAAAATGCTGTCACTTGCATGAGCCATGCACTGGTCCACTAGATCTCCTTCTAATCCTTTAACGCCTCTTAGAAGTTTCTAAAACTACTGTGCATCTGGAAAATAAAACATACATTTGTGACTATTGTTTGAATCTTTTGTTTCTCATCCCAGTTTTGATTTTATGTTGTATGTTCTTTATTTTTCATTCTTGACTAGTTCTCTAGCTGAACGGAAGATCAAAAATTCATTTTGGCAGTTAACTAACATCAAAAGACAGATTGATCTCCTTTAGAGCAGGGGAATGCTATGTCTGCCCTTAACTTGTATTGCTGTTAGACACTACTGAATTTTATCTGCTGTCTTTACTATTCAGAAAAGTAGGAACTGGAGTACTAGTCCAGAGGAGCAAGTGATGTCAGTGAAAGCGGAGTCTGATTTTAATAATGGGTGTCCAACTGCAGAATTTTAGAGCAGTGGAGGTGAGGCTTGCTATGTGCTTTTTGGTCAGGGGACAACAACACAAAGTTTGACAGCAGAGAAGATCAGAAGCACCCTTACACAGCAGCAGTATGTATTTATGTTTGATTCTGTCCACATTTTCTGCCACTGACACTGCTTTTCTCTTATGCTTGTGTTAGTTCATAATTTATGTCTGTCTAAAGGGATATGATGGGACTAGAAGAAATAGCTGCCGGCTGAATGGGTTATCAGATGTTGGAACAGGAAATGGCAGTGGTGAAGTGATCATCCCTGGAGAGATTTAAACCTGTAGACCTGTACTTAGGCACATAGTTTAGAAGTGATCTGTCAGTGCTGGGTTTATGGTTGAACTTGATGACCTTAAAGGTTCAGCAAAGGTATTCTGTTATTCTAGCAAATTCTTGTATACTCAGGATTGGGAAAATAAGTCCTGATTACTGGTTTCTCAGTAAATCTAAAAACATTGATCCAATGGTTCCTTATCAGCACTAGCCAGAACCAGAGAATGTTGCATTAGCAATAACTGATTATGAGCCAAGCAAGAATGTTCATCCTGCAACTTTGTAGAGGCGAACTCAAGAAAGGTGGACATCTAGATCGCAGTGATTTCTGGTTTTTCTGTTATGTAATTCAATTTCATTCTGTGTTATTGGCTTCAACTGATCCTTCTTTTACTGGCTCCTGTAATATCTACAAATACGATTAAGGCATTTGCTTAATTCCAGGCTGTGATCAGTGTTACTGAACACTTGCATCTTTCCAAGGCTAGGTGGCTGCAGTGCTTTATTTAAAGGAGTTTTTGTCAAGTCTGAACATAGACGAAGTTTATGCAGACTGCAGCTAGCTCACGCATTCAGGCTTTCACATCAGCCCAGACAGATTGCCAGCTCTTTGTCAAATAGCACTCATTTCAAAGACATTACATTGAAATTCTACTGACTGACTGTGGCTTGGTATATCTGGCATCATCCTTGATTTTCCTGATTGTTCTAATTCAGTTAGCGTTTACTTTGACTTGGAAAGGCATAGCAAGAGCCAGGATATTTGGGAGCAAGGTAGTCTGGTGTTGGAATTAATTAATTATAACAAGTATGTGTGTTTTTTTTTACTCATAAGGCTTTTTTCTCAGATGCAGTACTAGTTGAGAGAACTGTCATCCTCATTCCTTCTTGTGACCCTGGCTTTCTCGGAAAGATGTGGAAACTCTTTAGAGAAAGCAACATCAGATAGCTGGTCTGAGTAAAGAAGCTCTATAGCTTTCCTAAGCCACAGCAGTAACTGATGGCTTGACTGGTTCCACAAAAAGCTACCAGAAATGCAGGAGGAGAAACAAAAGACATATGACAGGAGTGACAGGACTCTTGACCTGGTATTGCTGCCAGGCTGGTTGGTTTTTTGGTCTATGAGAGTTTGCACTTTGCACCCAGATTGTGCAATTTCAGTGAATACAGATTTTGGTTTTAAGAAGTTAGTTTGAATTTAAAGGATTAATTTACTCAGAAATAAAGGTATCCAAAAACCAAACCATTTCTTTTTAAGCAGCAGGTTTAGTATAATTTTCAACAGTTCCATGACATTTGTATCTAAAAACATACCAATATTTTCTGAGGATGTCATCATCTATCCCTAAAAAATGGAGGGATATGTTATCCGTCATATCTGTAATTACTTAACAATAGATCAGTTTAACTTTTAACTGAAATGTCATCATAGTAAGTCAAAATAACCACTAGTGAAGGTAATTCGACTTTTTTACAGATGTGTCCAGATTTTAAGAAGAACATTGTAGGAAGTTTAAGAAACTTAAGCAATATTTTGGGGTTTTGTAGTATCTGGTGAATGCTGTGAAATTCTATCATGTTTGCATTACTTAAGGGAGATTGAAAGTTTTTTAGCAGAGTTTTCTTTATTTTTTGTGTAAAATCAGGCTGTAAAGGCCAAGAGGATTGAAAATGTTTGGCACCATGCAACCAGCTGTACTGCTAAGAATGGCCATGGGAGCATGGCCATGTTGAGGGAGAACTGACTTGGCAGAAACAGTAACGGGGATTTTACTTCACTGCCACAGCATCAGCAATCTGTTGGTACACAAGAGAGTTAATATTCAGGTTCTATTCACCAGCATCCACTGCAATAGTCAGTATATATTTCTTTCAAGAAATACAAAAGACAAGAATATATAACCTTCATGTGCTGGTAATATGCTATTCTACTGTAATGTAGTATTCTTCCCTTTCAAAAGGATATTTATTTTTTCCTCTATATGTTTCTAATTTATTTAAATTAGTTCTATTACTTGTGACTTGATATATCATGGGATCAAATTTCCATGCTTCTCTAACTAGTTGCAGAGCTAGTTCTTGTTTATCCTATTTAGACTTTGACTGCAGCATTCTGCAATCTGCACATTGTGTACTTGAGAGTACACTTCACATGAAAAACTGAAATCTATTTTATTTACCTATGGGAAGCCAAATTGCAGAACAAGAAAGACAAAACAACCTCAGTGAACAGTTCTAAATCCATTTAATGTGTTGTAATGGTTTAGCCATACCATATGTGCAAGACCTAAGAAGCTGGAGAAGTTACAGGGCTTAATAGCTCACTGGCTTAATCAGTGCTGTGCTGGGTGAGCAGCATCTGAGTCCCTGTCCTATACCTGTGTTTTTAGAGATCTACAGTAGCTAAAAGTCTACATGGCACACAGAAAGTATATTTTGCAAAGGTTCAATGAACACCATAGTGAGATGACAGTTTTTTCCTGTCTGCTTCCACAAGCCATTTCTAGCAATTTCAAGTCCTCCCCTTTCCAAGAAGCAAGTGCATCAACACTAATGGTAGAAGAGGCTGGGAGGAATTACCAGGCTGCAGAGCAAAGAGAACATGACTGCAGGGGTTACAACCTACAATCATTAAATAAAAACCTTGAAATAAAGCAGTGTGTGTGACCCTGTATTACCAAAACATAAAGTACCAAGTGTGATTTGGGAAAGTCATTGTATTATTTGGTCCAAGAAACAAATAACAATTAATCATCTAACTTTTCTAAGATATACAGTCAGCAGTACAGTTACAACAGTCAAGTCTTGCCAATTCACACTATTAACAAAGGATTCGGTCTGCACCTAATCATTAAAGTAAAGAATGATTAGTTCAAGAGGAGGATATAGCTAAGGCAAATAATGCTGTATTGTTTCATTTAATTTTGCATTATCCCTACATAGTATACTTAATGTATAGGAATACTGAAAAGGAATTATACTCTTTGTACAGGTCTTACAAGCATTTTCTTTTTCTTTTGTAAGTATAAGCATTTACCTGAGAGTTTACAAGCACAAACTATGTTGGTTGAAAACATCTTACAGAAACAAGAAAAGGTTTCGATGATGCAAACACAAGACTACCAGTATTATGTGTTCAACTGGTAATCATTAGTGAAGTCAGAGAGCCCTTTTGGGTTGTCTCTTCTTTCACAGTGTCAAAAAGCTGGGGGCAGCATGTGGGACACAGATGAATTTTGAACAATCACATTTACTAATTACATAGAGAGATACAGTGTCTGAATATGTAAGTGCCAGATTGCTCTAGGGGCTACTAAAATAGGCCGTTAAAGAGGCCTCACAGTACTTAAGAAGTACTATCTTAGCAAACTGAAAAGTTCCCTTTCAGGTTGTATAATAAAGACGTAATTAAGCTTCAAAGCTCCAGCATTATGAAACAGATTTAATGAGACTTCTTCAGGCAGGGACATGGGGTTCTTAGTGTCAGATGTCTTCTGGCTCAAGACAAAGCTACCATGCTTTCCTATATGCATAATGTAACACAAAACCACTGTTCTCAAGCAATCCCTCTTTAGGGATTCTGATACTTTTTGGCTAAAAAATGTAATGCTGCAAATGCTCAAGATTTCTTGTGGGTTAGTTTTTCAGGATTACAGTATGTTTTCTATAATGTGCATTAAGGAATTTAATTCTCCACACCTCTTCCAACCAAAGAAGTTCTGTGATGAGTGATAAGAAATAATAAATTTCAGATGCACAAAGCTTCTGCAACCTATTTCCAGTACATTACTGACAAAAAGCTTTCTGAGCACTTTTCTATGGAACCAGGCCTCAATATCTAGCAGCTGCCTTGAACTGAGGTTCTCTGCTGTCCCTGTAAGTAGACGAATTCTCAGCCTGTGGATGATGAAGACTTTAAATAACTCTATACACTGAGTTACTCCAGAGGAAAATATCAGTTAATGGCCTGTCTGAATTACAGCAGGCAAGCTTCTATTGCCAGAACTGCCAGACTTCAGCAGTTTGTGACATGGGCCAGCTTCACCCTGATGTAAGATGTCTTCTAAGACACTACAAAGGATCCCTGCAGGGCATCTTTCTGCATCACTGATAAGTTCACTGTTCACTCCACCAAGGACTGAGATTTCTGCAAGCTGCTCCTGCACCATTTCACCCTTTGTTCTGCCATCAGAGGGATTATCTGTTGCCTGGTGCTTTTTAATATAGTAATCTGTTGGGGAAATGTGCATGTAATGGGTAATGGCTATGATGATGCTGTGTTCTTTTTCTTCCACCCCTGTGGGTGCTCCATCACTGGGCACGGGGCAGAGAAACAGAGCTACAGCTTATTTACAGGGGAGAAAGATGAACATCAGTTTCACAATCTGTTCTTTTTATTCCAGTGCTGAAACATGGCATACCAGTAATCTCCAGTAGCAGCAGACTGCAGCATACTCTGCATGGCTATTCTCATGAAACGGATTTACGTAGTTCAGACTGTTGCAGATACCAGTAAGAAAGCAACATTGTGTTTCTGATGAATGGATGAATGGGTCACATTTTGGGTTTTTGCGTTTGTTCCCTTGTATTCCAGGCTCATCCATAATTTCCTAATATAGGTTAGAAAGCGGAGCAGGAAGCAACATTGGCATATTTTAAACAGTAGTTATATCTTTTTCTAAAATGAAATCTTTTGATTTCAGAGGTGTTTTGTCTTTGTGAGGCATAAATGAATAAAGTGCTCATTCATTATTATTAGAGTCTAAAAGAGTAAAGCAGGAAGCAAAGGTGTAAGTAAAAGCTATTATGAAAGAAATTAAAATTAGGAAAGCGTGTTCCTTGTTTCCTAATAACAGTTAAAACTGAAAGATTTAAATGTTATAGCTTTTTACAACTTAGCATTTTATTAATGAATTACTTGTGTTTGCCTGAGAGGATCATACTTACATTTTCTTTATTGCTCTTGCAGACTGGGAGTTGAATGGCAACAATAATTGTTTTAATGCCAGAGTTCTATCCAGTATTTCTGTTTCTACTGGGAGAACCAGATGATGGCTTCAATGACTTTTCAAAGGAATCTTACTCATTTGTGTATTAGAATCATTTAGTTTGGGAAAGATTTTTTAAATCATTGAGTCCAACCATTAATCTAACTGTACCAAACCTACTGCTAAATCCTGTCCTTTAGCTCCACATCCACATGACTTAAACACATCCAGGATGTCCTGTTCCTCTCAAGCAATATGCATAGCCCCCCTTTTAAATGGGAGGTAGTTTCCATTCTTAGAGTTTAAAGCCATCCAGAGACAAAACTCATGAACATGCACAGACATAGCCACTCGCATATGCTTTGGTTGCTTTCATGGACAGTTGTCATCTATAGTCCTGGCTGTCACAAGCCAAAATGTTTCATTTCGTTCCATTCCACAATCTGTTTCCCTCCCTGCTGCTTTTTGTCTCCTTCTCAGATGTATAGAACTACACCCCAGACAACACCCAGCCTTCCTGGCTTTAGACCAGACGGTTCAACTTGCCCCGTAGCCTTGTCATTCTGGTGAATGATTGAAGCGATGACTTCTGTGGCTTCAGATTTAAAAAACAAACGAACAAAACAAACCCAAAAAGTAGGCTTTGACTGTGGCTGGAATGCAAGTAGGTTATCACTCCCACTAATCTTAAATAGGATTTAGACTTTTTCATAAATTGAAGGAACATCTCTCAAAAGTAAGGTGCAGTCTGTCTTTTAGGATCTCTTGCCGCAGTTACTTGCTATCTATCTGAGCAGACAATGTGCTCGAGGTGCCTGGTTCCCAGAGTGGAATCCATCATCCTAAAATTACTTTCAAGTGTCTTTTTTGTGTGCTTAACAGGAGCAATTTAAAGCTATGATGTAGTAATTCATTGTCTCTAAAGAAGAAGAATAATTCTGTTAGTAGTCACCCTCAACCCCCATGCAGGAAGGGCTCCTGTGGCTGTCTGTAAAGCCAACCCAACTCACCGCCTGCACAGGAAAACGTTCAATTTTTTTTCTTTACTCAAACTTTTCTATCTGAAAACACAGATTATTCTGGCAAGGTTAGCCTAAACCTGCTGAAGATACAAGAGCATAGCTACATGCTGTGATACTACTGCTGACATTCACTAGTACTCAGGAAAACTAAGTGATGAGGTTGCTCTTTTTGGACTCAGGTATGATTGCAATTACATCACCATTAGGTTTTTTTGCAACAGCTATGCCAAATGATTACAACTGGGGTTTGGTTTTTGGTTTTTTTTGCAGTCACAGCCAACTATGTCAGCAAAAGGTTTTAAATTTAAATGATAACTCAGACTTGTCTGCATCCTAGTCAGGTCACATTTTCAATTATTTACAATAACATAAAAGCATGAACTCTAAAAGGTAGAATCACAACAGTTTATTGTTGCCATGGGGGATTTTTTATTATAGCATTGCTTTGATTTTGGGTTGCTTTTTTTTTTTTGTAGTGATGAAAAGAGATTGATTGTGTTAACAGATTAGGCTATCTGAAAAAAACATGGATTTATGGAGGTTCAACTCCGTAACATACAGGTATAACTATTCCCATAAATGCTGGATGGAGTAAGACTTGTGCCATATGAAGTAATCAGTCTATCAAGTGCCTGAGTTTCTCATTTGTGGGGCAACTATGCTCAGATGTGCTAGAATGGCTTTTGCAGTATTCAGATATTTCCACATCCAGGTAATGTCAAGAATAGTATAGAATTCATAAAACACCACCCCAGGAGTGTTTGGTCTCTCTCCCTCTTCCTGAATAATTTCTTCAGTGCTCTTCCTTTGCCAGCCATACTGGCATTCCTTTCCTCTGGTTTCTCACACATTAGAGCCTCTTGTAGCAGCCACATACTAACTGGAATGACTACATTTTCAGAGCATTGGCAATAAAATATGCTTGCTTGATGTTAGAAATATACCTCCTACTTGACAGAAATAAAAGCTGTGGATTGTCACATCTAACTTGCCAGACTATTTTGATTTCAACATTTCAGAAGTTGAGAATGACTGTTTAAAGCAGCCTCATGCTGAACCCTACTAAGTGGTTCTTTGGGAATAGGGGGAATCTGGAAAAGGGACTGGTGGGCTTACAGTGGTCAGCAATCTACCTGCCAACAGTAATATACAGGCTGCTTAGAGAACTGTTTTCAGAGAATCATAGTTTCATTTAGGTTGGAAAAGACTTTTAAGATAAAGTCCAACCATACCCAAACTCTACCAAGCCCACCACTAACCCATGTCCTTGACCACTTTCTTGTTAGGGGCTGTAGTCAGAACAACACACACAGCAGAGGCAGCACTGCAAGGTTAAAAACAGGACTTTATATGCCTCACTGCCTGCAAGAAAGCTTCCTTCCTTCTGTTGGCAATGTCACTTTGACTAAACCTGTTCTAAATGAAAGAACAAGGTCAAAGCAGTAACCTAGACAACTCCAATGTTACAGCTAAGACAACTATTTATATATCTACTACTGAGAAGGGAATAGTTACTCCCTCACTTGTTTTAATTTTCTCTTGCTCATTTGGCTTCTTCTATAACAGGTGCTGTCATGCAAATGATGTTTATCAGCTTCACCGAAATGCTGAAAACCCGGAGCACTTAGGGGTTTTCTTCTAGCGCCAGTTGCAGTGTTAGAGAATTGAATTGCAGGGATTTTTTTTCCTTCTTGTTTTTAATGTTGAACCTTTATACTGTTTGTTTGCTTTAGATGCTTCTGGTACTGCCATATGACCTGGAAAATGCTCAGCTGAGCAAACTGCTGTGAGCTTTGCACAGTGTTTGGAGTTTTTATGGTTTTAATGAAAACAGCAGTGTGTGGTATACTTTAGATGTAACCAGGATTTGATGTGTTTGTCTGGCTAATTTTCAGAACATTGAGAGATCCTGCTCCACTACAGCAGCTGTACATTCAGCTTTGCAAAGCTGGGAGACTGCTCTAAGAGTAAATGATTGAATAGCTGAATTGTAAAGACCCTCTGAAAACACAAGCTTTGGAAAATCATTGATTGCACGTGAACAGACATTGCTAGAATTTGTGGTCATGAGGGAAACTCACCATAAATCACCATAAGATTCAGAATCTCACAAATCAGTGCTGGGACCTGAACTGATGATATTTCCAATGAGCATTGCTTAGTGACACATGATCCTGACTGGTGATGATTTTAGATGTTATCCAAAAACTAGAAAGAAAAAACACTTCCCAGTACGACTGGAAGCACCAGGCACTGAAGTTTTCATAGTGGTTCTGGTGACAGCAATTTTGAATTTGCTGTTTGTTCATGTAACATAATATTCTGTATCTACGTTTGAAAACAGTCTCAGTTTTAAGTTGAACCCAGCTGTACCCTGAGGCTGAAACATGGCCATGTTTTGGCAGCAGAGAAGACTGCCATATGTTGCAGTGATAAAGAAATTACACTGATGCAAATCTCTAAAGTCAGACATATAAAATACCCAGGAAAGTATATTTGTAGCAATATAAGCTTATATATATTTATATATATAATAAAAGAGGAATCTATATTTAAGGATAATTTTTCTGTCTCCTTACCAGGCACACACTTTGTAACTGCTGCAAGCCACAAGTCCCTATTGTTCTGGAAATCCATGAGAAGATTCTTTTTTAGAAATCATTCTCTCAAGCCTCTAAATGGGAGCACAGATGTGGAGACACTGAACATGGCTGGCAGTAGTATAACGTACTTTTTCTTTTTTGTGAGGTAAGTATAGGTCATTGATTTGTAGCTCTTGTGGGTAATCTCCAATGTTTTTTAAATCATCAATTAATTTGTTTTAGTGCCAGCAGTATGTCAAGGATCTTTGATCAAAGAAGTCTATTTGTGTTCTTGCTATGCACATAATAAAATTTATTGTGGGATCTATTTGTACGATGTAATAGTTCCAAACCACATTTACTGCAACTCGGTGCAGAACACAATAACCAACAGAAATTACTGATTGCAGTTATAAACCACCTGTTTTCTATGGTAAACACTGAAGCCGCTGTTTCTCATTGCTACTGATCCATAAAGATGACTGTCTGAGCAGTTTTACATTTTCTCTATTTATTGGTATCCTGGGACACATCTGTGAGATTGCTAAGAAGTTGCTGAAAACAGACAGTGGATTCCTCCAGCATCTTGTTTCACCATGTATGTCCTTGAGCTCTTGAAAGAATGTATCCATAGACTGCAATAAAGTTCTTCAGAAACAGAATTTTCATTGCAGCCTAGGCCTACAGTTTCCAGGTAAGTATTTTCTTGCTCAGCAGTAACAGTGGTCTTCAAAATTCCATTTTTTGACAATATAATCTTCTGTATCTCCTGTCCAGCTGGCTTTGAAATGGAAACTCTAATTAATTTGCAGTATATGACAAAAATTGTCATTTCTACTTCTTTTAAACTGACATAATATTTTGCAACTGAGAAACAGCTGGCTGTTTCTTCCTGGTTTTTTTTCAGCTTGAAACAGAGATCTCCTGAAGGGTATATTAATTTCTTTTTACAGCCCTTCAACTCATCAGCTGCAGCAGAATATTTCCTCATGTCATTGTGAAGTTGATAGTTTCATTCCAGGATAGTTTCCACCATTTGTCTTGAGATACTTAATGCTCGTCCTAGTCCATGTACGCGCTCCTCAGCCAACCTCAACAGCTCGGCAAATAGCAGTTGTATTCATAAGTTTTGTTCAGACATATAAGAAAGTTCAGTGATCAATTTTTTAAGAGGCAAAAGACGATACAGGTAACACAGACACAGTAGCTGCTGAACATCTGGTAGCTGGGACATCTATAAATTATGCATGGGATGTCAACATCTGTTGCTGCTTCAGACTGTTCTCACTAACTGAATCTTCTATTTTATTGAACAATCATTTCTCCTGCAGATGTACTTGGATGAAAGTATTGTGTCAATCAGCACCAGTTACAATCCACATTTGCCCAGATAGGTCTTTTTTTTTATGAGCAGCACTAACCAAATGGCTAGCCATGCTGTGAATTTTTCTTTGGTGTTTTCCAATGTTGACACTACATTTCCTTTCTCAGTCTGAGGAACCTTGTTTTCTTTGTTTCGTTCAGTCCTTAGTCCTTGATTTGAAGATCAGTTTTAATTGTTAGATTTGCTTTTATTAATTGTGAGTGGTTTAGTCATTGTTTTAATTTCTTCCACAGTGCTGATTATTCCCTGATCCATCAGCTTTCCTTTAAGCTCTTCATAAATGAAAATACAGATTTCATTTTTCTCTTGTGCAGAAATGAGTTATCTTTTCAGATACTCAGTCTCTATAGTGTCTGCTTTGGACAACTGGTGGTTAACTTCAGGCTTCACTATGTTCCTTGCTCTGTGAGCATACTCCAGTGTAGGGAAACCCTGCTTATCACTTTCAATGCCATGCAGTGCAGCAAGGTGTGAACATATTTAAGCTAATACTGCTCAAACTAGCCCTGGAGTAAAAATCAGTGTAGCACAACAGTTGTGTCTTGCCCATGAGTCAGCTGGCCCTGATACCAAGTGATCACACTGCCTTTATGTCTTATTTCGAAGCAGAAATGGGACTTGGCCTAGCCCTGCATCAGCAGCAGCCCACTTGGAGCTTGGCTTGGAGAAGTCTCCATCGCTGCTCAAAAGGCGCCATGAACACAGTTGCTGGCACTGGGCAGTCTCTGAACTTAACAGTGCAGATTCTTCTCTGTAGATGAGGAGTGGTAGTTTTACTAGATGATTTTCATGGTCACCTTACAGCAGCAGAACAGCTTGTGTGTCAGCAGGCTTCCCTGAAGGTCTCAAGGCAGAGATTCTTGTCATCTGCTGGTTTTGTAGTAACTGTACAGATCAGAAAACCAGAACTGACTCCTAAGAAAAACCAGTAGCAAGATGCTCTTGGAGTAGAGCTGCTCTATGGGTGCTGGACTCTTCTCACACGTAACAAGTGACAGGACAAGAGGAAGCAGCCTTACGCTGTGCCAGGAGAAGTTTAGGTTGGTCATTAGACAAAACTTCTTTAATCAAACGGTACCAGGCCTTGGGATACGCTGCCCAGAGCGGGGGTTGAATCATCATCCCTGGATGTGTTCAAAAGTTGTGTAGATCTGGAGCTTCAGGACAGGGTTTAGGGGTGGTCCTGGAACTTTTGGGCTGATGTTTGGACTTAATTATCTTAAAGGTCTTTTCCAACCTAAACGACTCCACGACTCCGTGTAGCTCTACTCTCAATTTCCTCTTTGCAGGCCACCAGCTAACTTTTCTAACCGTACACAACACTCTCTCTGCAATCGGGGTTTCAACGAGCCCCCCAGCACCCCCCTACTTCCCTCCCTGTGGCCCTCGGCCCCTCCTCCCGCAGGTGCGGCTCCCCCGCGCCGCCTCTGCGCACTTGGGGCGGGGACGGCGAGGCTCCTCCCGCTTCAGGCACCGGGCGAGCTGAGCGGCCGGGATGGCGGCGAAGGGTGGCGGAAGGTGAGTGTGGAGAGGGACGGAGCTGGTACCGGCGGAGAAGCGGGGATGGGACCGGGGTGGGGGCGGCGAGGCGGGAGGTGGTGGGGGAGAAGGGAAGCGGAGCGACCGTCGATGACCACAGCCGTGCGCACTCCCCGCCCCGGCTCTCTCGAGCATTGCTCGCTTCGAGATTAGAGAGGAATTTTTACTTAATTCTGAAAGTATTGCAGGAAAAACCCGCCTTTCGGCTCCTGTCAGCTGCTGGGGTGCTGGTTGTTGAACGCTTTACAGTTGAGTGTTGTGTGAACTGCACAGGGGCTGAGACTGATCGCTGTCTTGACTCGTACAAACCCATGTGATACCCTAAAAATAAAGGTAATAAAGAAATTTCTAGAGATAATTTTTTTCGGAAGTGACTGAGCTTCACGTTGGTGAAGCCCTGCAGAGGTGGTGTCGGACAACAAACTCAAGTTTCCCTGGCTGTGCTGTCTGTGGTTTGGTTTGAGTGCCTTCTTCCTAAGAAGGACCCAACGACTGCATTTGAGATGGCAACTTCTGGTAAAAATTTCTGTGTTGCTAACTGTGTCACTGAAAGTGCTCAGGGTTTGCGTTTGAAAACAGAAATACCAGGAAAAGAGGTTTTGTTTTGTTTCCCTTCCACTCCAGTCGTTCCCTTTGTATTGAGGGGAGCAGTACGCTTGCAGTTTATAGTAAGAAGGATGGCTGGAACACCAGTAGCAGGTGGAAGTTTATCCTTGTGTAGCCCTTTTCCTCAGTGAGTACTTAAAATGTGAAGTGAACAGGATTTGAGCAGGTAAGACACAGTGTTCATTTAAAAATGTCCTTTTTTCATGTTTTTGGTTTGCAAATGTGTTGGTTCTGTCTGAAAAGTCATACATTTATTTAATGTGGCTTCTGACACTGACAATCAGCCTTCACACCACAGCAAAAAAGAATTTAGTATGAAATTCATGTTACTGCTGTGGTGGTTTTGACTGAATCTGCTCACTGGGATATGATTGACTTAATGGCCAAGGATGACAGTATTTCAGTGTCACGCTAGCATGGGGAAATGATGATTGTAAATTGGACTAGAAATGGGAATTGGATTAAGTGAGAAATGAAATTAATTTAAACGTTTGGACAGGAACAGTTGACAGTGTTATCAGGAGAAACTAGCCAAACATAAATATCACCCACTATAATTATGCTCGCCTACAGTAACCACGTACTCGTCTCACTTTAATTCTTTTCAGCGTAAAGAAATTGTCATTCGTGTTTGTCATCCACTGAGGACTTTCATGTGACACTTAGAGTGTGCTCTGTGCTCAGAGGACTTCGTTTAATTCAGAGTTGATTGCAGAGGAAAGAGGAATCTCATGTTGGATTTTTTTATCTCAGGAAGTGGGTAAAAAAAGATTGGGATGTGCACAGGCTTTCCTAACAAATTATTCACTATTTAAAAACCTGATTTTTATTCTTTTATTTATTTCCCATGGAAATTATGAACTGGCCGTGGTGGTATAATTTCCCCCTGGCTTCTGGAATTACCTGACAATTAGTCTTAGTAGTAAAAGACAAAGCAGCCTTGACATAGTGATTTATAAATCTTCCCTTTCTACTCTGAGCTAGATGGCTTTTTGACCACTAATTAAGTAAAATGAGGTCTGATGTTGCTTCTCTCATCCAACATCCTTACCCATTTGTGTGAGATGTGCTTGCAGATGGAATGCTTCTTTTTTACAGACTTTGACTAACTTGATTTCAGAGATATTTTTGAAATGTAAAGACCAGATACTTTTCAAATTAATTCATTTAATATTTTTTAAAATGTTTGTTCATGGACAGGTTCTACCCCCAATGGGATTTTGGGCTTGAGGCAGCTAACACCTCAATTTGACAAGAAACATGATTAGAAAAACTTTTTTTGAGGAATGTGCCTCTTGAGCCTGTGAAGGAATTATAGGGACCAGAGGCAGCTCTGGGTATGTAGTTTCAAGAGAAGAAGATGAAGCAATGATGTTGTAGTTCAGGAGACCAGGAGAGCTTTGACACTTCTTGTGCTGAGTGTTCCTGTGTAGATTGTCCACTCTGAATCTGCTTGACCTTTACAGAGAGGGAGATACATAATACAGACCACATAGCAGCTGCAGCATGTTCTAAGCAGGTGCTAGTCCATGTCCTAAGTCACAGTCGTGTTTCCATCACAGAGGAGCTTTCTACTATTGACTGCTGAGCAGCCTGGTCAAGATGGGATTGAGAGGATGCTTTGTCAGTGTAATGCCAGATGGGTGTTTTTGTTGTAACTATGGAGCAACCTGGATGTAGCTAGGATTCGATGCTTAAATCCCTTAACAGGCTTTCTGTGGACTATCAAAGTTGGGTTTCATTTCTTAGGAAGCATCTCTGGGCACCTGCGGATGCTGAATAAGGATACTCAGTGGTGCTTAACACAGCCCATGGACAGCTGAGTAACTCAGAGGGCAGCTGAGGTACTAATGGATCTTTATGCACTCATGTAGCTCTTTAATGTACGTCTCCATTAGCCTGAGAAACATTAGGTACCATTTAAAACAATACAGTCCAGCAGTGGATGCTGTGCAAATTCCATTCACTCTTGTTCTAGTTTGTACCTATTGACTGTAGTATCAGCAGTTGGAGATTTCTCTGTGGTGAAAAAGCAACAACACATGTAAACAGGAATAAAATAAACAAGAGGCTTCAGAACATCACTAATTCTTGAGAATGTAGGGCTTTTCTCTACGCTAGGCAACTATTTGAAACAATTATGTAAATTTAGGATGTGTTCTGCCAAAATTTCTGTAGCAATATACTGCAGCAATTCAGGAGGACTCTAATTGTAGAGGAGCTTTATAGGGGGCTAAATATTGTAAATATTTTGATTCATCAATGCTTAAAGGTTATAGCTGTTCTGAAGAGTGTCATCTTCTACAACCATCTGTCTTTATTTTTCCTGACAGGGATGGTATGCTTAGTGGTGAGTTTTGGCAGTGTAGAAGATGTAATGTTCCAGCCTCATTTACTGTCCTGTGTTTCTTGAATTCTTGTGCCTCCAGAGCCGCCCTTACTGTTTGGTAAGAACAAGTTTAGATAGCAGGGGAGACTTTTATTTCAAAGGTCCTGTATCTAAGAGTGATTAAGGTCCTTTTCCGCACAGTGTGGGGTTTTTTTGTTTGTTATTTTTAGGTGCTTTTGGTTTTTAATGGTTAATTAAGTGACAACAGCATCGCTTAGATTAATAGCAATTTTTGAAGTGAATATGAGCAAGCTTATGGCCTTATTATGTCTGAAACATTTTCCATCAGGTTTCACTTCAGGTTAAATAACGTATATAAGCTAAACTGGGACTCTCGCTGGCTTATCAAGGCAGAACCTGTGGTTAAGAAGTATCGTCAGGGTATGTGGAATTTATTCTTTCCAGGTTTGTTTGCTTTTCTTTTAGATGCTGTAAAATTGACATTGTTTTTGCTAACAGCTATCTTGATAAGAGAAGAGTAGCTTTGAACAATATTTTTTCCCTGATCTAATACAGCTGTTAAAATGATGTCTTTAAAGCAATAATAGACCATCAAAAGGCTCTTCCTTTGAGGGAAAGACAGGGTTTTATTTTTTTCTGTTCTGCATTATGTTTTGTTTTGAAAGCCCCTTTCAGTTGGTGATCTTTTAGTTGCATCAACCAAAGAAAGAACTGAGGTGATGTTTTCAGAACAGAACTGGAACTTTGACTTCAGTGAACTGTAGGGATTGAAACAGAGATCTGAAGAGCTAAAGGCTGAACCCCAACGTGTGGAACATCTTCAGTGAGACTAACAGTACCTATTTTGTAGGTTTGCTATATTACTTAGCTGAACTTTTTTTTTTTCAACTTTTCTTCTCCCTCTCCTTTCTCCTTTAGTAGAAAAACCTCAGTCAAACAAGAAGGGAACAGATCTCTTTTGTGGCAGGTTCTTGGTGTATTAGGGCTGTAGAGTGTACTAGAAAATGTGCCATGCCCCTGCTAATACTGGGTTTCTCCTCCTTGTTAAGATGACACTAAAATATCCTTGGCATTTCTTGCAGTCCGTAGTGACTTTTGTGTACAAATGCAGCTGCTGTATTTGCTTGAATGATGTGAGTGTGAAATCTGATGCATGTTGTATGTGTGTGCTCCTCCCTCCAAACACAATCACAGAAAATAACAACATAGAGCAGTTGCTGAAATCTAGGTAGGAGGACTGATGTTCTTTGCTAGGAGTTGGAACAGAAGTAGCAATTCAGCCTTACAGCATACAAGTCAAACTCTTAGAATGTTTCTGTAGCCAGGGCTGGCTGTCAAATATATGAAGTTCCCTTCTACCAGTATGATTGGGCCCCTAAGTGTATACCCAGTGCAAAGCGTTCTGCTTGTTTGGTTGGGTATTTTACTTAATTAGCATTGTCCAGATTTCAGATGCTTTAATCAGGTCCATCATGTTGGATGCTCTGTCAGTGTTCATGTCTTTGGATAAAAATGACAGAAAAGATTTACTGGAGATGAGAATAAGCCATGCACAAATAAGTGTGGTTTGTTCCTCTTAGAGCTGGTCACGTTGCCCCAAGATTCCACATATGGCACAGTGCAATGTCTAAACTACCTCAGAAGGAGGAAAGCTGCCAGACAGGCATTTGACTTGTCTTCACTGATCAGAGATAACTCTCGCACTGTGAACTTGCTTTGATTTCCAGTGTTGCTGGATAAGTGAAGAGAATGAAGGCTGTGATAACTGAGCTTTGTCAGTTGTAATTTGTTGCTCTTTAAGACATAAATACACACAGCTTTCCATCTCCCTCTGCCCCTGTAGCAGGGCTGGTGTAGAGCATGAAGCCTGCATTAGGGCTGATTGTAGGCACTACGATGAAATGCCAGTGTCGTGGTGGCAATGCAAGTGTTGCCTATATGTTGGAGCAATAATTTATGGCAGAGCATGGGGCACATGGGGAATTTGGTGAATTGCATGCTGTGTGATGTTCTGTCACGGGCCCCTGTGCTATCAGCATTGAAAAGTGTTGTCAGAAACCCAAGGAATGGATTTCCATAGGCTGCATCTTTAGTTCCTGGCTGTAGGTAATCACTTTGTTGGAGTGATTACCAAATGACTCATTTCAAACCAGACCAAGCCCTGAACACTTAAAAGGATGAAAAAGAAAATTAATAAGTGATTAAAATTTACTGAGAGGTGAAGGATGGAGTTCTGTTGTTTAGGGTTCTTGTGCGTGTTTTCTTAGCCAGTTGATAGTTTGTGGGAGGTGGAAAAGCAGACAAGGCTTCTGAACAGAAGTGATTGTTCAGCTTAGACACTTTTCTGATTCTTTTGGTCTTAAATTAAGGTAAGATTAAAAATTCTTTAGAGTCTTATTTTTATGCGTTTTTCCTTGAAACAGGCTTTTCTTTAAACAAGGAAGAGTTGTGTCTCAGACTAAGGAGGGTGGGGAAAAAGAAAAAAATACTGAGCTGTAGATTCAGAACCTTCTACCTGAAAAAAACCCCCAAACCCTAATCTATTTTACCAGGTCTCTTTAAGATTATTTTCCATCTATTTATCTGTATGATACATGTGTTTGAGAACTGCTGGAAGTGCCTTTATCAGAACATTGCATTACTGGCTTTATGATGTCTCATACATTTTTGTCTGGATTGATGGATAAGAACTGAGTTGAGTTTGTTGATCAGTCTCTCCTCACCTTTCTGTCATGGTTTGATAAGTATGTTGTATGGCAAGATGTTCTGTGCCCAGGTGGCCGAGAAGACCAGTGACATCCTGGCCTGTATCAGCACTAGTGTGACAAGCAGGGCCAAGTTGGTGATCCTGCCCTTACACTCAGCCCTGGTGAGGTTGCACCTGGAATACTGGGTGCAGTTTGGGCACCACAGTACAGGAAGGACATTGAGGTGCTGGAGAGGTTAGAGAGAGGGGCAGCTGAGCTAGTTAGTGGTTTGGAGGACAGCTCTGATGAGGAGAGGATGAGGGGAACTGGGACTGTTCAGCCTGCAGAGGAGGCGGCTGAAGGGAGACCTCATTGCTCCATATAACTACCTGAAGGGAGACTGTAGTGAGGTGAGTGTTGGCCTCTTCTCCCTGATGACTAGCAATAGGATGAGGAAGTGAGGTCAAGTTGTGCCAGGGGAAGTTCAGATTGGATATTAGGAAAAACTTATTTCCAGAAAGAATGGTGGGGCCTTGGAATAGGCTGCCTGGAAAGGGGGTAGAGGCACTGTCCCTGGAGGGGTTCATAAAAAGGGCAGATGTGGTGTTTTAGGAGATGGTTTAGTGGTTCAGGGTTCTGGAGCAGAGAGTTGGACTTCATGATCCTGAAGGTATTTTCCAACCTGTGAACACTGGCTTGAGGTGTTTGTGATCACTCTACCCTCCCACTGCAGTTTACTGCTTTTGTGTTTAGCTGATGTCACTGTAAAGGTGGCTTGTCAACTGGTTCACCAGCATGCCCTTTAGAGCTTTAGGAAAACACAATGAAGCAATCCCCCAACACCAAAAAAAAAAAAAATTTATATATATATAAAAAGTAATCCCTGTCCAGTCTTCAGCAGTCTTCTGTCCTTCCTTCTCTTGCCTGGCCTGACTTACCTTGTACCTGTTCCATCTTGTGTAATGAGTATATTCTTATCTCCCTTTCAAATACTAAGGGCAAGGGGTGTTAAATTAGTTGCTTTTATTTACTGGATTCTTGCACTGGGTTGAGGTAAGCAAATGTTTTCACTGCAGCTTGCTATAAATATACAGAAGGACCTTTGGAAATCCTGACCAGCTTTTGTGTAGGAGAGAGTAATCATAACAGACTGGTTCTGTGAGAAACTGAAAACAAATAAAAGATGAGCTGTTACTCATGGTTTACAGAAGCTGGAGATATTGCACATACAAAAGAAGCAAGTGACTTTCAAATACTGAAAGCCTGGGACAAATTTCAGTAACATTTCATATGTTCTTTTTTCAGCCTTTAGAAGATCTCGGGAAACCAAAGGTTATGATTTTAGCCAACTCCAGCCCCGGAGAAGGGTAGAAATCTCCAGCTACTACATTCAGTACTACTGGAAGCCTTTTGAGCCTACCCAAGGTATTTCCAAGAACATTTCCTACCTGTTTCTCAGTATTTAAATCTTGCAATCATTTGTTGTTGCAATTAGCTGAAGAAAAGCCTTTATTCTTCAAGTACATAATGAGATTATTTAGGTTATTTTTCTTACTATTTTGTGCTCTTGGAATTTTTCAGTGTGACGTTACTTACAAAGTAATAGGTAGGCAATACTCAGATAAGTGGAGTATTTCCTGCTGTGTGGCTGAAGGATGGAAGTGTATGTGTTTGTGAGGGTTTTTTTAGGTAGGATTTGTTAAATTCTACCAAACCCTCAAATTTATATTCCACTTTTACTTCACACTCAAGTCCTTAGTCAGTAATACCTGAGTATCGTATAGCTGATAAATCACACTGACTTTTTTGAAACTTTTTTAGTGGTTTTCATGCAACTACATCTGTGACTCAAAGTCTTTAGTCTTCAAACATGAGAGTAGACTTGGACTAGAAATGGAACTGCTCATGTGGTAATAAGAGTCATGCCTGAAGCTGCACCTTTTTCTTAATTATTCCCTGTGTGAGGCTGAAACCTGTTTTAAGTGATCTTGGAGTCTTCAGAGAGAATCTCTTGGTTGTAGTATTCCCCTGGAACCAGGAAGTCTGAGAAATTGTAACCATAGATCAAGTATTTTTGTGACTGCGATGGCTGTGGAAAAAAAAGTATTTTACAGAAAGGATGAAACCTTCCATATAGACATCCGTTCGAACATCAAAATTGACAGTGGTGTGCAGAATTATCCAACTAGCTCTAAGCAAACCCTATAGGAGCAGTACTGTGTTTGCAGTTTTGTGTGGTAATGTGTTGAGAAGCTGCTTACATGTCCCTTTAAGCCTCCGTGTTGGCCTGTATTGAATGCAGGTGAGGTGATCCTGTAGGAAGTGCAGAGTGGTTAATTCCAGTGCAGATTCAGAAGTCTTACTGTCTTTGGGACAAGTGGGCTTCAAAGTTCTATCTTAGGTAATGGCAAGGAGGTGGGGGGAGATACTCAAGTTCCAGCAGCGTTGCTGTATTGGATTTGAAGTAATCTCTGAGAAGGTTCATATTGCCAGTGGCATTTGCTGAAGAAGTTTCATAAAAACTAAAGATCAAAGAGCTTTTAGTTATGGGTAGGCTGTAGTTTGTGCTCTTTGCTAGTAATGGGTGGGAAGAGCCTTTGGTTATCTCCAAATCAATATAAGTACAGAAGTAAAAGCTTACACTTTTTTCTTTTTTGACTAAAATGGAGTTGCATATGAGTAGGCTGCAAAGCTACTCTTAGTGGTGATGAACAGTCTCTGCTCACTGACTGGCAGCACTCTTACATCTGAGAGCTTAAGTGCTGCAAGGTAGAGAGGTTATTCAAACCTATTTTTGCATTATTTATTTGAGAACAACAATCTTCTGAATAGATAGGAGTGACTGCAGCATTGCCACGTAAATGCATGCTACCAAAGTGAGAAGTCAACCCTTTTGTTATAATGACTAGGGTCATCTGGCTGCAGTCCTGCACTTCTTGGCTGCATTTAGTGTGTTGCTGTCCAAAGATGGAAAAGAGACAGTGAGCCTGTGCTTAGAGTGCTGGATTGTGCACAAGGTAACTGCTCAGCTCGTTGATGAGGAGACGAGCAGCCTGTCCCCTGCAAATACTCTGATTCGGATCCAGGTTCTGTGGGTGCCATTTGGTAAAGACAGAAATCAAATGCCATTTAATTATCTTTTTAGTCCTTGGATCTATCCCCAGTATCCTTGGGCTTAGTTGTTGGAGGGGATGAGTGGGCATTGAAGGCCATTTTTATTCCAGTCAGCACCTTTTAGGCCAGTGGGTCTCTGTTCCCAGCTCAAGATGATGAATAGCTTCCATTTGTTATATCGTCCAATGACTTTTAATTCTAGCATTGTGAGCCCCAAGCATCGAAACACTTAAAGGCAGTTGCCAGACATCAGTAATGAAATAAATTCAGACATTTTTCATTAGAAGTTGTAAGATTTATTGGAGAAGTTTCTCTCTTAATCTTCAGACCTAGAAACTTTATTCTTTGTTTGAAATTAAAACTTTGGCTTCGATTCCAGTCAATACATTTTGTGGCAGGGAAGGAAATTGCCATGAGTGCTTTAGTTTGGCTTTTTCTTACCTTAAAATCTGTTAGTTTTCTCATCACTACTTACCTGTGATTGCTTAGTCTTGGTGGTACTGATGGAGTTGCATTTTTCTTTCAGATGTAGCAGATAAATCAAAATTTTGATTCAGAATGTCAGTTTCTCTTTAGTGGTGATGATGTCTCATTGATTCTTTTAGAGATGTCCTGATGTATTGCTGTGGATCAAATGTAGAGACAACATAGGTAGCTTCAGTGGAGGCTGGGAACCTAAGCTGCTGAAATAATAATCAAAGAAAATCTTGAAGTCTTGTGAAATAGTACAAAAGTAAGAATCATGTAGTAAGATACAGCAATTCAAACTCATCCTGATCAATTTAACTTTAATAAAGGTTATGGAGCATAAAACTGTAGTTCTGTTCACCATGTGCTATTTCATTTGGTCATGATACCTTTATGAAGGGGATTGTCTCTTTAATGTCAGCAAATGTTGCTTCACCTTGTTTTTAAAGTTCAGAGCAGCTGGAATCAAATGTTTGACACTTGAGGAAGAATGATTATTAAGAAGATAATCACTGATCATGCTGATACCGGCAATATTTAATGTGTTTTAAATAATTAAAATGATAACGTGAGATCTTGTAATAAGATAAAGTGCGGTTAAGGCAATTAACAGCTTAAGAGCTGTCAGTGGAGTTGTTTGATAAAATTCTTTTCCTCTGCCAAAACCCCTCAAGCAGCCAACATCTAAATGAAGAGAAGTGTAATGCAAGTCTGCTGGCTGCATGCTGGAACTGTCTCTGCTAACTAACTGCTAAAAGACTGTTGGTCTTTCAAATGCAGTCAGAGCTTTGACTTCTGTAGAGATTTCAGTAGCATTTTCAGGGCTGAAGAAGCTATTTTGTCCTTAAATATGATCATGGAGAAAAGGCTTTTGGGGGGGGAAAAATAGCCTTGTCAGGTTTTTTTTAGAGAGTGCCTGTCTTCTGGGTTATGATAATTTATTTTTGTTTCACTGTTTTCTGGGATATGATAACAGCAATAGGCTGCTGGTGTTCTGTTTGCAATTAATTTGTCCCTTTATTTCTGAATCTCTTCAATGCCTGGCAGTGTGGTTTTGGTAGAGGTGCTCACCATGGCCTCTAGGAATCTTGACAGGAAGATGCTGGCTAAGTTGGCTTTAAGTTGATGCTTGGTGAAGAGGTGCTGAATGAAGAGCATCTTCTGCTGGTACTGCACCTATCCCTGCTTTGACTGGCAGGGCCTTGCTTGTTGCCTGGCTGCCTTTGCCAGTTCTTTCCATCCCAACCCAAAGGCCTGTTCTGTGCAGAAATCTTGGGTATCTGACAGAAGTTTAATAACTTGCCTCCCACTGTGTGAGGAGCTCTGTTCCTTTTATTGCAAGAAGATGGTTAAAATATGAGTGGTTGATTAAAGATTTGATTTCTTCTTTTTCCATTAGTGGGAATGATTTACACTTACATACCCTTGGGGAACTGCTTGCCAATAGCTAGGCAGTTCATAATTTGCCTAGCTGCTTCTGTAGGAGTGATCTAGCATTTAATATTTCAACTTTTTTTTTTCCAAATATGCAGCAGCATTTCTGCTAGCAAGCTGTACAGCATTTCAATAGAAAGGTTCACAGAAGTGTAAGTTGTTAAACTGTGAATTTAGTTTAATTCTCATTAAAGACCTTGACACAGTTATTGATTACTTTGAAAATGGAAAGGTTTGACCTGAACTAAAATCGTTGAATATGATACAGTTTAGACATTAGTGAATACTCAGATTTTAAAATTCAGAATACTTAGGATTTGCAGTGGCTTTCCTAGATGACATACCTAGCAGAACTCTCATTTGAGAAGGCTTATTAGTGTGGCATAATGCTGAAATATTCTCATTTTGATTCTTGAAAGCATTGCATTTTTAAACAAAAGTAGTTGTGTTTGCTGAGTGTTTATCAAAGATGCTGTTGTTGGTTTGGAATTCTTTTGAATGATGAATGTTTATCGGAAAGCTTCTTGAAAACACCTTTGCTGAGATTTACTCACTGACACTTGGATGTCTAATGCTGTTTCAGATACTGATCCAGAAGAAACTGGACGTCCTTTGTGTCCTGTGTCTTATCTCTAGTCTCCCGAGGGAAATGATTGAGATACAGTAGAGGGTTTGAAATGACAGTAGCATTCTCTATATTATCAACTGAGTTTGTCTTAATTGAAAAATAAATTGGAATAAATAGAAAGCCAGTGGACACATGTATTGCTTACAGAGTAGTACTTTTGTTTATCAAGTGGAATAGCCATCAAACTTCGTAGAAATTTGAATTTCTTTGCAATTGCTATGAGTTTCTGCTGCAGAATTGCTATTGTGTTTCAAATCCTTAAAAATAGTCTCTAAAAACAAACCAAACTTGATTGTGACAGCTTTTGGCTTTTTTAGTTTGCTCTGGATTGCTGTTATTTCTAGTTATTTCTAGCCAGGTGTTCAGAGGATTTGTGGGCTGTTCAAGTAAAGGGAAAGACTGCAACTCGAACGTGCCACACCAAAGCACTTGGAGAGAAGTGGAGGGATGTGCATTCAGTAGGGTTTTAATATGATTTTTCCTTTTTGCCCTTTCTGTTTCCTTTTACGAGATAAAATTTCCTCAAGAAGATTGGAATATGTAATGAATAGGACATATGGGGCTATTATTGTCTTGCATACATACAGGATATTAATACTCAGCTGTACCGTAGAGAATCATACCATCTAGGTTGAAAGGGACCTCTTGACATAATTTTTATTGAAGCAGGGTCAGCTAGAGCAGATTGTGAAGTCTCCACTGTTAATCATGGACAATCTTTTTGGGCAATCTGTTCTGGGTTTTAATCACCCTCAGAGTAAAAAAAAAGTATCAGAGAATTATTCAGGTTAGAAAACACCCTTGAGATCATCAAGTCAAGCCATTAACCCACCTCTCCCAAGTTCATCACAAAATGAAGAGGGGGGTATCACACAGCAATTATCAGGGTCATTACTTGCATTACTTGTAGCATGTTTTTTTATGTTGGAGTTTCACATATGTTAGTATGTGCCCATTAAAGCACAAAAGAGATACTGCTTGAGCTTGATTTGTAGCATTTAGTAATTTCTAATAACATCATTATTGCCCTTATTTTAAATAGTTTTATTTTAAAAGACTCTAGGAGCACTTGTGTCTAAATTTTTATCTTTCTTCTATTGTGACAACTAGAGATGTTGTCTTTCAAAATACTGAGTTCCAACTATGTGCAAGAAATTACACTTGGCACAGCATTTAGCTTCCTCAGAGGTACCGGGCTTCTGGTGATTTGGTGTTCAGTTNTTAAGAAGAGCCTGGCTCCATCCTCCTGACACCCAGCCCTCACATATTTATAGACATTAATGAAGTCACCCCTCAGCCTCCTCTTCTCCAAGCTCAGGAGACCCAGCTCCCTCAGCCTTTCCTCATCAGCGAGCTGTTCTATTTCCTTCATCATCTTCATTGCTCTACGCTGGACACCCTCCAGCAGCTCTGTGTCCTTCTTGAACTGAGGGGCCCAGAACTGGACACAGTACTCCAGATGCGGTCTCACTAGTGCATAGTAGAGGGGGGAGAAGAACCTCTTTTGATCTGCTCATCACCCCCCTTTTTGTGCACCCCAGGATGTTGTTGGCCCTTTTGGCCACAAGAGCACACTGCTGTCTCGTGGTCATCCTGCTGTCCGCTAGGACCCCCAGGTCCCTTTCTCCTCCACTGCTGTCCAACAGGTCAGTCCCCAGCCTATCCTGGTCCCTGGGGTTGTTCTTGCCCAGATGCAAGTCTCTACACTGACCCTTGTTGTACTTCATTACATTTCTCTCTGCCCAGCAGTTCTCAGATTTCAGTTAGGTGCTTAGGACTGTCTCCACCAATCATCTAACATTTAGTTCTAGGAGCAATATTCATAAACCCTAGAGACTCGCTGAGCTCCTCAGTTTAATGTCTGTGTAATGATAGATGCTTAATAATAAAGATTCTCAGCAAGCTGCATGTTATTTGCACGTGGATGAAGGGTCCATAGGAAAAATGAAATGTGTATGTGCTTGAGAGTCCTTGCTCTTCTGGAAGTAAGCACTTGACTGTAGCGTTACAAAGTTTTCCCTAGGTACCAGCATTCACAGTACCCTTAGGCATTTAAGCAGCAAGTTGTTGAACAAAATAAGCGCTTTATTTCTTTGGAGATTTAGTTTCTGCTTTTGTGTGTGCTTGGGTTTTGTGTGGTTTTTGGGTTTTGTTTTTTTTTAAATCTAAGGCCTGCTGATGCAGCACTTGCCTAATTGTGGATCTGAGTTCAGTCTTGCTGTGATGGCTTTTCAAAACTTGTGCTCCCCTCTTCCAAAGACTAAAACAGCTGTCAGACAAGAGGCAGAACTAGGTACACATGGGATTATTTTTGATTTCCTGCTGCTGTTGTAGATTACTGTCCCTTTAAAAATGTGCACTCTCTGCTAGAAGCAGAGTGGGTAGGAACAGGTATGGCTGTTCCAGTGAATATGTGGTGCCTTGGGCGGAGAGACGGTTTTGTCCTTGGAGTGGTGGCTGGTATGCTGTATTGTTTTGAAAAGAGGGCTCTATTACAAGTTTCATGGTTTGACTGGTACACGAGTATCAAAGCAAATGAAAGATTTGACTAATTTTTTCTTGTTTGGTCAGCTTTAAATCAGAGCTGATACAAAATATGGCTTTTCAGGGCTCTCCAGCTGGAGTGTCTTTGCACTGCTCATTTCTTACTGAAACAAGGTTATTGCTGAGATGTGACAGTGAATGATGCGGTTTATGTTTGGTCTTTTGGCCAAATGTGTTGATGGGCTAGTACTAGTCACACCTGACTTATGAATTGATACATGTTTCACATGATTCTGTTGAATCATCCAATCTGTCTTGAAATCTGTATGTGCCTAATTCTTGTGTTTTCTCTAGAAAAATGATTACAGCACATTGCAATCTGACATCTGCAAACAAGAACTCAAATGCCTTTCTAGTAATCTAGTTAGTAGAGCGTAATTAGAGTTTCTTAACACATTACTGTGATACGTGTTGTCAGACATGACACTGCAAAATGCATCGTGGATCTTCAAGATGAGCCTGTTTAGACTGTGTGTGTTCTAATGCCTTACCTTGATTTTCTTTGTATCACCTTGAAATAGACAGTAAAGTCAGCCTGTTCCTTCTGTTGGCACCTGTGTCCCTCTGTCAGCCCAGTCAATCAGCAAAACATATGGTGAAAACTTGCTTTCTCTAGTTAAAGTGATTTACAGCTGTGTCTGTAGCAAAGCACCTATGGATTTTTGGCTGTGGAGCACAAAAAAATCCTTCTGACCTTTTCCATGCTGTTTTCCTCATTGCAGATGAGCGTTGTCTGTCGTCTTTTCTAGATTAGCTAGGTAAGACTGTAAGGCAGCAGTGACTGTAAGCATGCTAGAGGCAGTGAATGGGAAAGTGTTCTACAGTAATAAAACAGGCTACATGATGGAAATTCTAATTTTTTTTTTCAAACAATAGGTGGTTTTTTTTCTGCAGAAGACAGCCTGAAGCAGGGTGAAGGACTGGAAGAAACCATCTGCTGTGGGGATAGCAAGTGAGGGATTGTAGCTAGGGAAACCACTGTCCTTCCAGAACGACATAGGATCTTTGTTAATCTGTAACCATGGTGCTTGCCATGCTCCGGAATGAAACTTTAGGGTGGTTTAATGAAAGCTTGGAAGAAAAATAATGCAGTTCAGGTATACAGACAGCTCTAGAGAAAGGGGTTCAGAAGAATCTGTTGCTGCAGATACAGCAGTGCAAGTTGTAAACTTCATACTTTGCATGTGAGACAGTAAGTGTCCTACAGCCAGCAGTGCTGAAAATGACTTAAACACTCTTTGGTGTGTCTTCCCTTCTGATTATACCTTCCAGATTTCTTCTTAAGACAGGCAGAGAGTTACAGCAGACAGGAACATTTTTACAGCTACTGCTGCATGTTTAACTGTGGCAGCATCAGTGTGTGTGTGTAACTCATATTGTAAATCCTATACCAAACCTCACAGCTCCCTCTCTCCTAGACAGTAAAAGCCAAGTGTCAGTTTGTCCTGTGCATCCTGTCAGATCATGGTGTTCTGAAATAATTTTTTCAAAACTATATTAGGAATAGTAGTGTACTGCAAGGTGGAGCAGAGGAAATTTTGGAGGAAACCACTTTTTTCCACTTCCTATTGGAAGGAAATTACTTAATTACCTGTCACAAAACAGACAGTATGGGACAGTGTGGGGTAGATGAAAGGTAACAGAATTGTTCATCCCTTCCTTGGGACAGTTGATCATTCTGGAAGAAATTGAGAGCATGTACCTGGAAGGTGGGTCTGGCAGGACAAGAGTAGCGCAGCAGGGAGCTTCCAGCAAAGGGGACAAGAGACCACTGAGAGGAGCAGGGGCCAGATACCTATCACTGTCTGTGTGATTGAAAGAGAATATTCACAAAAATCTGAAGGTGACTCCGCAGCCTTTACTGCTTATGGCTTTTGTCATTGCAAACTTCAAGATGGGAAGCCCTCTGTTCCACCAAATCATTGTCCACAGTAGCCAGAAAAGTATTTTTAATTCTTGCTTATTCACATAATCTAATTAGTTTGGATTTTCTCTTTCAAACAAGAATAATTTTTAAATCAAATCCAGCTTTTCAGTATTAAAGTGTTATAATCACTGTGTCAGTATGAAAGTATTACTGTCTCTGAGTCTCTTGTAAGGAAAAGGGCTAGATTGCATGGTTCTCTTTCAGAGATCTGTCTGACTTCAGGTCCTGTCATTCCTACTGAAAGTTATAAGGCAATTAGAAGTGAAGATTGTGAAAAGGTACATGTGAGAATTCATTTTATACTGGAGGTAGTTGGCAGCTCAGCAGTAATACAGGTGTCACTGTAATACAGGAGTTAATACTGGAAGGGCATTAACCAGGCTATTAGAAGTTACAGTTTAATGTAAGTGTGGAAGAAAGGCCCTTGTGGAGTGTGTGTGTCTACCTGGTGTTGTTACTGCTTATTGACTTTATTTTTAACAGTAGCACAAGCCCTATGAGAATAATTTTACTTGGCTTATTTATTTTTAAATTGAACATTGATATGCTAGGAAATATGGGAATTGGAAATAACTGTGCCTTTTCTTGTGGTAAGACGATTGTGGGATGATCAAATTGGGCACTGGAGCACCTAGATTTTTTTTACCTTTTCAAGCATTCTTAGCTTCATCAGCATGTAACTAACACTTTTTAGAAGGTTAACTAAAGGAATGATTACGGAACTGCTGTCCTGACTGCAGGGAGCAGCAGTTGGAACTGTTAGCACTGAGCTCTGCTGCCCAAATCAACTGTCAATTGGTGTTAATTATAAGCTAGCACAGCCAGCAGAAACTGAAAGCAAGTGTTCTGCAGATACTTTTCACGGAAAAGCTGCAAAACTTGGAGATCTTAATTAGTAATCTAAAATCTAGATGGAATACGCTTTGCCAGTGATTCTTCTGGTTGCTTTTTTCCAAATCTGCTGTTTTTGTGTAACATTCAGGTTTTAGTCTTGGATCTTCATTACCCTTGGCGCTCTCTTCTCTGTGCCTTCCCAGTCTTCACTCCTGAACTGAACATTCAGCCTTCTGGCCCAGCAATTGGAATTATTCCCAGCCAAACTCTGGTTTCCCTTCCTGTGATGATGCTGTAGAGAAATGAATCTGTTCTCTTCTATTTTGCCCAGATAGTAATCTGATTTTAGTGTTGTGCTCTATTTGCATTATTTCTTCTTCCCGTTTTAAAAAGAGAAAAACCAAGAAGTAACTGGAGCTTCATTACCAGCTTGCTCCTTATCTTTTGCTTCTTCTTCAGTCTTCTTTCCTGCTGTTCATCTTCCACTTGGCCTTTTCCAAATCTGTTTCATCATCAAGGGGAATTAATTCTTGCCTAATCTACTTAAAGGTGGCAGAATTCTTTTGATGCCCTCTTTTCTTCACTGAAAGGTGTTTGCAAATACTTTTGCTTTCTTACATTGAAGAGAGGAAGAGTGGTTGGTAAGTAATTCAAGTTGCAGTAGGCTAGAAAACAACCTCAGCTCATCCAGAACACAAATTGGTCCTCTGATGTTTGATTTAAATGGAAAATTATTTTTTCTGCCATAAAAAGGAAGTTGAGACCTTGGAAAGGATTGGAAGGGACCCTTTAAAGATGATCTAACCCAACATTCCTGCAGTAAGCATCATCAGCTAGATCAGATTGCTTAGAACCTGACCTTCAGTGTTTCCAGGGATGGGGCTGCAGCCAGAAGAGTTTAGGATTCTCTTTGTACTGTTAATCTGTATTTGTAAAAAAAAGCTAATTTAATGATAGGAGCTAAAATTGCTAATGACTTAAGTGATAAGTTACTTTATAACTAGAATAAAACATCACAATTGTAGCACAGGAGGTCAGTAAGCTGTTTCAATGTTCTGATGTTTGGAGCTGCTTATACTGTTATGTAAGGACTGCCACGGCCTATGTCTGTGGGTTACTTTCTGCTTCCTGGTATTGAAAGTCCCCACTGAACACATACAGAAAGTTGGGGTTTTTTTATGCTGTGAGAGGGAAGAAAAAGACTCCTTGAAGTAGTCTACACGTTGTCCTTGAGGTGTAGATAATCCTGAAGTATGGTTCTGCCACCCTGTGGCTATGGGAGGCTCTTCGTAGGAGGTGCATATTTACTTAGTGGTGCTCACAGCCTCTTTCTTGTAAATTTCATCAAGGTGTTTAGTGGAGAAAGTTGAAGGACTGTCATAGGTCCCATTGTGATGTATAAACTCTGTGCTTTTTTTGAAAGATGTAAATACTTATCCACTGGAAATACAGTGATAGAATCATAGACTGTACTGGTTGGAAGGGATCTCCAAAAGTTACCTAGTCCAACCTCCCTATGACAAGCAGAGAGATCTCTAACTAGAACAGAGTACCTAGACCGCCATCTAGTCTGACCTTAAATGTTTCCATGGATGAGCCCTCCACCACCTCTCTAGGCAGCCTGTTCCAGGGATTCACCACCCTCAGATGAAAGAACTTTTTCCTCATGTCCAGCCTAAAGCTGCCCCTTTTCAGCTTCAAACCACAACCCCTCTTTCTATCGTTTCCTGCCCTTGTGAACAGTCTTCCCCAGCCTTCTGACAGGCCCCTTTCAACGACTGGAAGATTGTTTCTCATCCTGTCTTCTCCTCTTCAGGCTGAATAACCCCAACTCTTTCATTCTGTCAGCAACTAGGAAGAAAAAGAGCATGATCTTCTGGTCTCAGAATTACAAAAATAACTAGGAAAAAGGTAAACTAAATGTCAGTTGATGTAATATTGTCTTTCTGGGTCTACAAATAGTCTGATCTATCTCTTGGGTACAGTGATGGTGCACTATAGTTCATGTTGAGTCTTGCATCCAGCTCTGGAGCCTGCAATACAAAAAGGACATGGACCTGATGGAGTGGGTCCAGAGGAGGAATGATTGAGGGCTGGTGCACCTGTCCTTCAAGGACAGGCTGATGGAGGTGGGGTTATTGAACCTGGAGAAACAAAGGCTCCAGGGGGACCTGATAGTGATCTTTCAGTACCTGCAGGGGGCCTACAAGAAGGCTGAAGAGGTACTGTCTGTGAAGGCATGTAGTGATAGGAGGAGGGGCAATGGTTTCACATTAGAGAAGGACAGATTGAAATAGGATGTTAGGAAGCTCTTTAGCAGGAGAGTGGTTGAACACTGGAACAGGTTACCTAAGGGGCCCCATCCCTGCAGATATTAAGGTGAGGCTGGACAAGGCTCTGGGCAGCCTGATCTAGTTATGTCCCTACTCATTGCTGGGGGTTGAGCTTGATGTAGGTACATTACTGGTCACCTCAGCAATGCAAGACTATCCACTATCTAGTGGCCACTTAAGCTTTTTTTACTATTTTCTTGGTATTTTGATGTGGTTTTAAGCACCAGAACAGAAGTATTTAGGTAGAATTCAAGTTTTGCATTTCAATTCATGGATGAGACTACTAGTTTAAATCAGTTTAAAATATTAGGTTATAGTTACTTACAGTAGTTAGAGTGGAATATCTTAAACATTCTAACACAAAGAGTTTCCTTATCTGCCAATGACAGCTGGATCCATTTCTTTATGTAAATTGTCTGAATCAAATATAATTCTTGGCATAAAATCATCTGTGGAACTGTCCTGGAGTAGCACATCCAGGCAGCAGGTGAAA
>VZRI01011223.1:450425-484371 GCA_013397515.1 Upupa epops | reverse complement strand
CCCCCCGCTCCGCTTTGTCTTTAGGCTGGGTTCAGGGCGTGAGCAGTTGTCTCCGAGTGTCTCTGCAGGCAGACCCAAGCGGTCTTCGTCCCTGTTTATGGAGACAAAGCTAATTGCCCAGGCTGTGGCCGTGCCCCGCTGGCTGCGCCGATGCAGACGGTGCCGGGAAGTCACGGGAGCACCAGGGCAACTTCTGCAGCCGGTCACTGCCCCGGAGGGCCGGGACTGGGGAGCCCGAGGGGCTGCGGGAGAAGGAGGAAGGGATTGTGCCCCTAGTAGGTCTGCTAGTGAAGAAAGAAAAGGGAGGGATAGCAGCTTCCCCGAGAACCCAAGCCTGGGGCCAGCCAGGCAGCAGCTGCCCATACTGCTTCGGGGCCGGCCGGATCGCGGATCCTGGGTCCAGCCGGGTCGCGGGGTCTTGGTGCCGGACGAACCCGTCGCTGCCCCGGCCCCGGCTCCGGCTCCCCTGGAGAGCTGCTGCTGCACGGCAGGTCCTTAAACCTGCCGTTTTCATTTCGCGTCTTAAATGTGCATGAAGGAATTAAACTGCACGAGTGAATAACAGCATTAGTTTCAATTAATTTTTATCCTGGCAACAATAAACTTTAGAAACAAAGCGCTTTTACATCCTTAATTAGTCTTGCTTCCCATCTGTAGTCTTTTAAGTGCCTGCTCCTTGATTTAACTTTGTCCCTCCTTCAGAGCCGCCTCCTTTTTCATTCGGCTCCCTTTTTTCTCGTTATCCCTTCCAGACTGCTGCCTGTTTCTCTCCTGCAACCTTTCACCTCCCTTGTCCCTATCTGTCTGTGCAGTTTATTTCTACTGTATTTTCCCAACATCAACAGCAGTATTGGTTACCATGGCCCCGAGCTATGTGCAGAGGTGGGAAAGCTTCATCCGCCCAAAAGTTCTTACACTTTTGAAGTCTTTCTTTTAGTAGGATCTGAAATGTATCATCTAGAGTGTGTATTAAATGAACAGTATTCCTGAAGGCTTTAGAGCAAGAAAGGCAACACCCTGGAAAATTCTGCAGTCTTTCAGCATTCTCTGCCCTAGGGTTATAGCCCTGGGCACGGAGCTGAATGGAGCTCTTACAACTGCCTTCTGTTTACCTTTTATGGTTAAAATAACAGCTTAGCAAAGAAGCAACTTCATGGAGAAACGATTCAGTGAAATCATCTCAAGCTGTAGCAGCATAGCTAGTTTAATCACCCCTAGAGAGCTGAACAACTGTGAGCACAATGGGACACAAAATCATTTTGTGTGTAAATGAGCATGGCATTGTGATTATTTCACTTTGCATGGGCAAATAGTTTTTACAAGCAGTACTTATGCAGTTAGCTTAGAAAGGCAGAAAAAGATAAGCTGGCTCTGAAAGATCTGGGTGTGTAATGTTTGAAAAACTAAATATTCACATAATTTGGGAATCAGGCTCTATTGATTTTGCCTTCAGCAGGTTCCTGTGTTACTTATTAGAGCAGGGTTATTGCCTGTGCCACTAGTTGGGATGCTGGATCCTGTTGTAAGCAACTAAAGAGCAAGGATTATTTTACATGGTTTAATAAATGAAGTTTGTTAGTGTTTCTGCGATATTTACCCTTAAGGTTTTAATTTTCACATCAGTATTAGAAAATATGTGCATAAAGACTTTCACTGGATAAATACATTTAGGATTTTGCTTTGTGCATAAAATAAGTACATTACTCAGTGTGATGAATTCTAGCTGCGTTTTACATTAAGAAGAAGAAGGAGTCATTAGAAATAGGGTTACGGTACCTTTAGAAATAGGGAGTATTTATTTTTGTTTGGAGCAATAGGAGTTTTTTCAATGCCCTGTATGTCATGCTCAGCAATTGTGCCTCTTGATAATTTGCTCATACAAAAATGATTGAATTCCACTACTTTAAAACTACGTTTTTACTAAATACGAATCCTCTCTAAGCAGAGGAAAATCCTGTGTCTTAATTCTCCTCTTCCCCTCCCCCAAAAAGCCAGTAGTACCCTCAATAAGTATGAAAAGCCATAAAAGTTTGAGAACTATTTTAGCTTTCCAGTGATTTTCTATAATTAAGTGTTTTTTCAACACATGCTCTAGCTGAGAGATGCCAAAAGCAGAGGATTGTTCAAAAGGTCCCTCCAGTGAATAGTATAAATTAAATATCTACTGTGTGAGTATGGCCTCACTGAGAATCTCAGACTCTTTACAGATCAAGGAATTTGCTGGTATACTAACATTAAACAAAATCCTAAGATAGCAGCAGTGTTTAAATATGCACAAATAGATTCAGATCACTTGATCTTTAGCTATCTGTGCATATTTTAAAATTGAAGGCTGTATCTCAAGACAAATGGTTAAATGTAAGATGCATTTACAGAGGACTGGAGTCCTTTGATTTCATTTGGAAATTGTAACTAGGGGTGCACATGAGCCCTAATTAGGCACTTGTTTTGTGAAACCGTGTGAGATTTATTTCTAAGGCAGCTCTGTACCGTGCAAGGTCTGTACCTTTATCATTAGTGATAATAGTTGGGGTCTGAACAAAGACACAGTTGACATTCAGCCTGGATCTTCTGACCCTTTCATTTAAGTGAGGGAGTAGAGAGCGAACATGAGTTTACAGTGTGCTTTGGTAAGAAAAAAACCCTTCTTTGTCTGTGTTGGCAGGCAGATGAGAAACACACAGATAGTAAACCCATCACTAAAATATCAGAGGTACTTGCATACTAAGTTGTTTTTTTAATTCTTTTATTTATGCTATACGACGTATTTACTGAAGGTTCCCCACAACAGGCTCTTGTGGGAAACAAGAAAGCAACATCTTCAGTCATGAAAGGATTCAGTCACTTTCCTTGAAGGTGGTGCTGTAGTAAAAAATGTTAATGCCCAATTTTGCATCGGCTGACACAGAAGTCCTAGGACAGAGTTGGTATTTGCTTCATGTTCAGTGCAGATGTCTGTCCAGCCTCCGAAGAGAAAAGGATGTGGATTCATAATGGGGTGATGTATTTCTGTGCTGTAGATGTAAGAAATTCTTAGGAGCTAACCAAGATGAAATACTAGATGGAAATGTTGTGATGACTTTGTGAAGCTGTCCAGATGTATTAAGATTTTTCAGTCCCTTTCTATATAGCTCAGAATTTCTTTTTACAAAGAATGTTCCTAATTGTATGTTTGAGTGGTGTAGCCAGGCATCTTGTGCAAAATATTGCTATGAGAAAGGCAAGACCAGCTTTAGATTTCTAAGAAACGTTGTCAAAGTAATATGGGAGAAATGGGAATTCACTTTGCCATGCTGCATGTAAAGTGCTTGTCAGATGTAAGAAAGAGTCTGGATGCTTGGTAGCATGCTTGCAGAACAAAATACCAAGAAAATTAGATTATATTCAGAAATGTCGTCAACCATAATGTTTTGCATATGTTGCTTTACCCATAAGGGGGGAAATGGATGGACGTTTTCTTAAACTTTTGAAAGAGGGTTTTTTTTCCATTTGACACATATGCCATCTATACCGATTTAACCGAAATCAGCTTTGAGACACACGTTTCATGCAGAATAAGCTGTGCTTTTCTTACAGAAGAGAATTGAGGAATTTTCTTTTGCTATGGTTGTCCTCTTTGTTTTTAAGACATTTCAGTATTGCAGCTGAAGATTTTTGGTCTCAGTTCAGAAATGTCACTATTTTTCAAATATGTTTAGGGCAGTGAACTTTAGATGGACTGTTGACTTTGTAATTTCACGTGTGCAGTAATTTCTAATGTGTCTTGTCATGAAACTATGGGCCAGTTTATGTATCTTCCAGTTTTCACTGTTTCCAGGTGTTAATCGCTTCCAGTCTGAAAGCTTATTAGTTTTTTATGTCTAATATTAAGGCTTAACTGAAAATTATCCATTTATTTCACAATTATTGAAAATAAACCTGAAAATTGATCTTAGTTTGATGTGAAATTTACTGCATGTATAAACTAAGTGCCCTAGGTGCTGAGGAAGTCACTAATTTAGAGGTGTCTCGTTACTGAGACAAACTTGCAAAAACCCCTGAATCCCAATTCACAAATTGGTTATTCGTTTGTCAGGGGATATTTCACATCTAACACATAAGCCCGCGACCTTTAATTAGAATTTTGCAGTTTGTTTTATGCCCCTTGAGGCTGACACCTTGAAAATTTTTTTTCTTGATTTCTTATTGCTAATAAGCATCTTTCTCTTCCCCTCTGGTACTTTGAAGAAAATGATGCAAATACACTTAATTACAGTGATGGCAATAATTTGTTGGCTGAATATGTGATCAGGCAGATGCAAAAATGATCTGATTAGATCTGTGATCACACTGGAAAGAAAGGTAACACACTGGTACATTTAAGAGAAACTGTTCTTTTTTGCTATCCCTTTGCAGGAGGGAAGAAGCATGTCCCGCCTGTCTCTAACACGGTCCCCAGTTTCTCCTCTGGCTGCTCAAGGAATTCCTCTCCCAGCTCAACTCACCAAGTCGAACGCTCCTGTGCACATCGATGTAGGAGGACACATGTACACCAGCAGCCTGGCTACCCTGACAAAGTACCCAGATTCCAGGTAAGACCTTGGTGTTTTGAGGCTCATTGCCCATTTCTGTTGATTGCATGGAAAGAGGCATGTACCTGTGAGGAGTATTTCAGTGCGAAAATACGATTTATTATATATTCACTGTTTATGAATAATTCAGTTTCCGATTTATACAGTAACTTCACTAGGGTTCTGCAGAAAAAAAAAAAAGCCTGTACAATTTATGTATTATTTAGAGAGTCTATTCATTTTCTTTCTGAACATCTTCTGCACTGTGCTGATATGGTTGAAGCACCTGTTGGTGTGCTGGCCTAGATTATTTCCAACTGTACTAAGCAACTTCCTTCTTTCAGATTTGGGGCGGGGAACCCCATTTTCCTTTTTCCTTCCTTAAGGAAACAGAACAGCTCTGTTACACTGGGACTGATGAATGCTACTGTTGGCCAGCAACCCAAAATCCTAACCTCAGTGTGAGCTGTGTGCCTCAGTGTCAGCAGTCATTTCCGTTGGGCAGTGGCTGGCTGCTTGCAGCTGCAGACTGGGTTGTATCTTTGCATGCTTAAAGGTAACCTGTGCTGGACAGGTTGGTGACATGTCTGGCAAGATTTATTTAGATCTGGCCAGCATTATCTCAGATTAGACTGCAAATATGCCATATTATGGATAGATGTGCCATGAAAGTATACCTGTATATATAACATAGAGTCTCTTATTTCCCCGGCTCCCAGTCCTGCGGGGTACTGGGCACCATGAAGGGTGGAGGATTCTAGGCAGCATCAGGTCTATGACCACAGCGTAGAAGGCACTGCTGTGTTAAGGGTTAAAGTGTAGTCATTGGAGTGGTATGTTAAGACATATTTGATTTTGGTATCCTAAACCAGTTCAGCTTTCTGTTGTTCAGCCCACTTATTTTTCAGAATGGTTCAGAAGAGAAGGAGTGGATATGCAGTGTCAGGGTGCCCAGAGTGAATGAAGGATGCACTACTGGCTCGAAAGCAAACCAGAGCCCAGATTAGGAGGTTTCTTTGCTAGAGGTTTTGCTACCTGGATGGCCAGGATTTCCATAAGGGCTATTTTTTCTCTTGTATGACAAGTTCTAGTTTTATTTAAAGTTTTGGGTTTTTTTCCTTTAAAAGAACTGGGAATTTTTGTATGGATTTGGCAGGTTCCCAAGCAATAAATGACATTTATGGAGACACCTTGAAATGCCTCTGATATCATAAAGCATATGGCTGTGATTTCATTCCAAGGAAAGGGAGCTGCTGAAATTCTCTATGCAAAATAAACTATGATTAAAATGCCCATATTTTATGGTCAGTGCAAGACAATATGATTTTTCTGGACAGTGATTTCAGTGTGGTACTAAAGATGATTAAACATAATCTGTTGAGTGGGGAGAGGTTTGTAACTGAGAAGCAGACAAATGCTTCATAGTATAAAAAATGCAGAGAAGACTGCAGTTGTAATAGAGTAGCACATCTGTTTCCATTTCTTAAAGTATTACTACTGACACTATTTTAAAAATAGGCCCCATTATCAGACTTGGTTAATAAAAGCTTCAGCTATGGAAGCTTTGGCAGAATTCACATAAATTCACAGATTTTGTTTAAAAAGAATACAAGAGTCTGTATGCAAAACCTTTTTTTCTCCTCATAAATAACAAAACTCAAATTTCTTCAGCTCTTGTAGTTTGTTTAAACTGAAAGTACAGGACTGTGATGACCAGAGCTCATCCACACGTGGTGTGATGTTTTGCTGTGTGCTGCCTATCATTTTTATTGCCCTGTTATCTTGTAAGGTTCAAATGCTTTGTTAGCTGCTCAAATTTTAGTTCTCACCAGAGTAAAAGCTTACAGGATGAGATCTGTAAATCACATGTATTTTTATAGTAAAAGAGAGCCCTTCGTCAGCATCCCAAATAGGATGTACAGCTATCAACATTATGAAGCTGGATGAAAAATGCACTTTATTAATGTTTTTATTTTTCCATTCTTTCTCTGAGATTTGTTTTTTAATGCAGTACTGGCTGGTAGGCTGGATCGGTTACCCCCATTGAGTCTTGCCTGCTTTCATTCCTAATTACAGCAAAGTACCTGCAGTAGTTTCAGCAGGGGTGGTTGGAACTCCTGGTGGTGTTTCACTGCCTTGGTGTGTCTCTTTTGTATGGCAAAGGCTATCTTCGCAATGGTCTGGCTGGAGAGGAATCCTGGGTCCCTCACAGGTGTAGGAGGAAGGAGATGGCTTATCTGATCAAGGAAATAATGCCAGAGCACTGTTAGTTTATGCTAAGAGATAACATGTGTGGCCACATAAAAAAAAAGCAAAGCCACACTCAACTGCATGCAGAGCTTTCTTGGACAGCATGGCAAACTCTTGGTTTCAGTGTGAGTTTAAAAGCTTCAAATACAAGAAATCAAACAAATTTGTAAATTCTGAGAGGTAAGCATATACTTAAATGCTTTGCTAAATCTCAGCTCCAGTCACATAAAATAGCTTAACACTCACTAGAACTGAAAGCTGTGGAAATAACCTTCCTGTTCATTCGTGTTACAACATCCATTTTTTTCTCTATGCTCCAAAATCCTAAGTAGGCTTTCAGCTTGTAGTATAAACAGTACACGCATGGTTAAGGACACGTATATATACTGCCATGCATATAAATACAGCCAGGGTATGCATACACAGAGCCATCACATGCTAATGGAAAAGAGAAAAAAAACAGAAAGTATTTTGAGGAGTCCTGGTCCTGAACAAACTCAGTTCACGTTGACTTCAATGGGAGGGAAGAACTCCCAGCAGCTTGCCAGATCAGGCCCAGCAGGAGCAAGTATAGGTATGACCAGTTCCTGCCTATACCTGCTCTCCAGTCACCCCTCTGGTATGATATAAATTACACCTGACAGCAAGTAGCGTGATACATTTCTTATTGTAATTTGCTAGGATTGAGTTTGCTCAGCCCATTCAGATGTTTCTGCCTGGCTGTTTTGCTCTAGTTCAGGGAGAGAAAGGTCCCAAGATTCTGTACATCTTACTCACGTGAGTGAATGGCCACTGATGTAGGAGCCAAACTCTTGAATTTCAGTGGTCCTAAAGTTGTTCCAGAGCAACTTTGACAAGCTCTTTGATGTTTGTATTACTGCAGCTGCTGTAAGAAGAGCATTTGTCCATTGATTAAGTTTGCGTAAGTAAAAGGTGGCAGATTAGGTATTAGGGGAGGTAGATGACCTCTTCCCAGTGTTTTTTATGGGCTACATAAATTCTCTCATTTGTTTGGGCTTGAGCCTCAGTTTCAATAGTTCATTTTCAGCAAGGTCTCCCACCAAAACTCAGAACTCTGGTGAGTTTCTGGTAGGAAGGAAAAGAAAACTTGTTAAAGTCTAGTGACTTATCCCATCACCATCTTATTTCTGAACTAACAGCCTAAACAGACAAATTATCTTTGGGAGCATCAACATCTTATTTCTGAAGTAACAGCCTAAACAGACAAAGATAATTTGGTAGCATTTTCTCTTCAAATTTCAAGCAAGTTTTGCCCATAGGATCTCTAAAGGCAGCCCCTTCACACATTGACACTTGAATATGGATTTATATGACAGATTGTTCACAGTGAGGATAATGGAGCATTGGAACAGGCTGCCCAGGGGGTTGTGGAGCCTCCTTCTCTGGAGATGTTCAAGACCTGCCTAGATCTGTTCCTGTACAACTTGGTGTAGGTGATACTGCTATGGCAGAGGGATTGGACCAGATGATCTTTCAAGGTCCCTTCCGATCCCTAATGATTCTATGGTTCTAGGATTGTTAAAGCTGTAAAACCCCTAGAACATCTGTAAAGTGAGTTTCAAATTGTATTTCTAGAAGGCAGTGAGACAATACATTTAAAACTCCAACACCAGAAGTCCAAGCTCCTGACATGCAGTTAGGAATATTCAAAGATGTTTCATCCTCCAGTGTTATTCCCACTGAACTCATGGCCAGATACCTTGTTGTCTTGTAGTGGAAAAGCAGTAGAAGTTCCCAAACCCTGAATACCACAGCAAGTCCCAGCTTCTTGATTTCCTGGAAAGTTTGGTATTGCTTTGTATTTCTATTACAAAGCAGAACAAGATTTTTCAGCAGAAGCCTGTCCATTTTGCACCTTTGAATAGTGTTTTTAACTCCATTGCTGTGAGCACTTTGCTACTTGTTCTGCTATATGAAGTAAGTGTATCTACCTTGGATTCTTGGTTAATTAGTAGTTGTGGTTTAACCCTCTATGAACAATAAGTATGTTATTTTGTTTGAAATGTTTTATAAAAGCTCGTGCTTTCTAGGGCTTTGTCATGGGACAAAAGTGAGCCAGAGATTCTCATTGAAGTGGTGATGTCTAGGTGGGAATAGTGTAGGTGCACAGACCCCAGGGAGCCTTCCCTGACCATTTATAATGCACTGTGTTCAGGATCTCTCTGTTCCCAGCTTCTCATCTTAAGGAAAAGGGAAGTTATTTGGCCTCACAGCCTAAGGCATGCTGAGCCAGTGCTAACAGAGTATGTTGCAGTACCTGGGCTTTACCAGCCCCTTCTCTGGAGGCTCTGTCCTCCAAAGGAAATCAGCTGTTACAAAACATGGTAGAGTTTTCTGAACATATCACTGCCTCAGTGTCCTCTGAACCCATGGACTTTTTTTGTGATTTACAAAGGACTTCTCTGAAGCATACATGATCTCCTCTGAATGTTTCTTGTCAAAACAGTCGTTCTTGTATATACCCACCTTCGGACACGCTTTTCTGCCATGCACCCGTGACCTGATTCTAGCTACTACTTAGGTAGCAGTGGTTGTTAATTCCCCTACCTTTTCCTCCAGCACTTCCATCTTTCTGATTGCTGGAGCTCAGCACTGGCACCCAAGCTTTTCCTGCTGTTTTTTCAGCCACACCAGGCTGTAATGAGCTCAGAGGGAATGCTCTTCCCCAAGTTTCAGGATCTCTTAGTTGTCCCTGACAGAACAAGGTTTTTGACACCAAATAGGCAGATAGAGTGGTTTCATGAGCTCAAACACACCTGTTACTCAAGATGAACAAGACAGATTTCATGGAGAATCCCAGGACAGTGGGGTTGGATGGGACTTTGGGAGATATCCTACTCCAATCCCCCTGCTAGAGCACGTTCTTCTAGAGCAGATCACACAGAAACACATCCAGTTGGGTTTTAAATGTCTCCAGAGTTGGAGACTCCACAACTTCTCTGGGCAGCCTGTTTCTATGCTCTGTGATTCTCTTTGTGAACAAGTTTTTCCTTATGTTCAAATTGAATTTTCTGTGTTCTAGTTTAAACCCATTAACTCTTGTCCTGTTGCTGGGCACCACCAAGAAGAGCCTGGTATCATCATCCTGACACTCACCCTATAGATACTTGCAAGCATTGATGAAATCTCCTCTTAGTCTCCTCCTGTCTAGGCTGAACAGACACTGCTCACTTAGCCTCTCCTCATGAATTTGGTGCTTTTGCCTCCTAATCATCTTAATGTCTCTGCTCTGGACTATGTTCAGTAGCTCCCTGGCCCCGTTGAACTGGGACATCGTCCTTTACACAAAGGACTCTGTATTAGGTCCTCTTCTGCGCTGCTTCGGAGGAACCAGGGAAATTCTTAAATTGAATATGTTTAGGATAAACAATTCTTCAGACTTAGCATACCTGATGACATCTCACATTTCTTGCTTATGTAAGATAAATCCAGTGTCACTCTAACAAGAACTTGTTTGCTGGTTTTCCATCACATCTGTGTGTTATTGGTGTCACTACTGAAAACAGTGTCCAATTAGCAAATTTTTTGCTTGCCCCATGCTGGCAGTTTAGGTGTAAATCAGTCCTTAAACAAGGTCTGTACTCTGGACTGGTTAAGTGGGGAGAAGACCAGATTTGTTCATAAGCAGAGGCTGGTGGTGGCTGTGAAAGCATAGCACATTCATGGGCAGGATTCCAGTGTGGAGCAGCTCTCCCAGGCCAGAACAACCTCCTGGCAGCCCCACCCTACAGCAGTTCTTCACTACTGCAGCATTGGTAGCCTCCATCCTGACTTTCCATCTTGACTTACCCTCCCTGTGCCACTGCCATGCCATGCTATTCACTCACCCAGCACCTCTAAGATGTTTTATCCCTCTTCAGTTTCTCTCTGATCCCTGCACACCCACTAAGTGACTGCTGTAAGCACAGGAAAGGCCATAGGCAAGTGTGCTGCCATGGCACATCTCACCCTTCATCAGGTACCACTCTTTCTACCAAGGTCAGCTGTTGTGCAGCCTGTTTTGGGGTGACACTAGGATCTGACACTCACGAGCTGTGAAATGTTGTGTATTAACCAAAAGGCAAAGAGTTTGAGTTAGAGCCAGTCTGCCCACATTCAGGCAAAGCACTACAGAATGTGCCTGCATGTGAGCTGCAGCACAAAGCTCATTAATTTTAATAGGTATTGTGAACTTAACCCATACACGAGCTTTAAAGCAAAACACCTGAAGAGGCAGGGGCGAGTGTTTACCCCGTACATTAAATATGCTCAGAGGTGTAGGGGTATGGGACGAGTGCTGCACATCCATAACAGCACTGCACACCCGCGTGGCAGCTCTGTGCAGAGGGGCCCCTGCCAGGGCTCCCTGGGGCTCTGCTGTTATTCAAGGCAATCAGGTTTATGCTGCAGATGAGAACAGGTAAAGAAGCCAAAACCCAGACGTTTTGGTTATATGCAGTGCCTTTTCTCAATTAACATAAGAATGTTCACAGATATTAAAATAATTTTTGGGTTTGTTTCATGCACCTTCAATTTAGAGATTCTTCTTATTTGGTTGGTGACTGGGCAAGGCTCTCACTGGTTTCAAAAGGAATTTTGACCAGGAGAGCTCTTAAGAAAAAAAATCCCCTTTAAAACAATACTTCCTTTTCCCTTCCCATCTTCTGCCTCCTTCCAATCATCTTGTGTAGATATTGCACTTAGCAGACTGGGAGCTGCAACTCTTGCTGCCAGGCTGCTGAATCAGAGGTTGGTAAAAGGAACCGATGTCTCCCTATCGGCAAAGCCAGGCGTTGCTGTTTCCAGGGGTGCTGTGTGGCTGAGGTCACACGAGTCCATGTGGTGCTTTGATAAGCTCTAGGAAAGGTGTGAAGCATAGTTCATATGGGCAGATGTGCATTGGTGCTAGGACATGCCCAGTGCAGCTCCCAGGCAGTGTGCAGGACAGAGCACAAGTGGGTGGAGGTGAGGAACCATTTCCTCTTATGGTCAGACTGGCTAGAGCACCTTCAGCAGCAGTCACACCAGTTCCAGGTCTGTGAGCACTGGGGTGTGATATATGCTAGACAAGGGACGCATGGCTTAGTCTTTGTGGAAAATAAAAATAATCTGTAGCAGGGATTTAATTACAGCTGGAAATAGTGGTGTTAGGTACTCTGTGTCTAGCTTTCATTAATGGGAAAAAGTCCTGGAATCAGGTCTGGCAGAACCCATGGAAATGCACCAGGATACACATTTCCAGGTTACCCAGGGCTGTTGTTGCATAGCTTGGAGCAGTAGCCTTAGCGGTAAAAGAGATGGTCCCTGTAGCCCTCATAGGGAAATGGGAGGGAAAGAGTTTACATACGGAAATGGATTCTTCAGACCTGGCTGCGTCCAGCTTTCCAGGATCTCCTAGCTGGCATGTAGAGAGCCACAGCAGAGCTGAGCTGTCTGCTGTGATAAAGGTGTTTACTCCTTACTGGACTGCATAACCACTGCTTTGCCCAGCACAGCCGCTGCCCGGGGACTGCCTGCAGGCTCTGGAGGGGAAAGCAGAGTTTACCCTTTGGGAATCCAAATCTTACTGTAATTGGGTGCTGAGATTGGGCCCTGTCGATGAATGAATTATTTGTGTGTTTACTTGGAATATTTGATTAAATGCTCAAGAAAATAGTGCCTGGCTGCTCCCTGGTGAACATTTTTTCGGAAATTACTGTTTCTTTATATACATTTACAGCCTGGGTTGTATGGAGTTCTAGGTGTAAATGGGCATTACAGGGGCAAACTAGGTTAGTCATAGTGAGGAGAAGAAAGCAGATCAACCCTCGCTGACTTGTAGAAATAACATGATGGCTGTGGTTCTATGCCTGGCACAGGCTGTTCAAAAATGCTTGAATTTGAGTAAGCTGCGCGTTCCTGTCCAGATAACTGGCTTCTGTAGTCCAGCAAGGTGAAAGGAAGAAGAGACCCCCATGCAGCTGGTGTAGTCCAGCTGTGGTCAGGAGGCGTCTCACTTAGGACCTCCAGGAGGAGTCCAGAAGATGAATGTTGAACAGTTTCCATAACATTTGGTGTGAATCTTAGTCTCATTTTCTGCTCTTCCCTTCCTTCTTCTGCAATGATAACATGATTGAGCTGAGTTCAACACTTAGCACATTAATAAATTCCACCCTCTCTGCTCACAACAGGTTAACCAGTAGTCTGGTTTATTAAAACTCAAGAAGCCAGCAGATATAGAGACTAAAAATTCCACTTTTGTTTTGTTTAGCACAATGTATTTATAGCAGCTTCTGAGGTTAGTTGGTCAAGTGTTTTGTCACTTCTTTCACTGCCGCTTTTGCTTCCCACTCACCTGGCCAGGCACTTCAGTGCCAGCAGCACAATTCCAGTGTTTTTCAGCAGTTGTTTTCAGGGTGGTAACACAAAAAGCTTTAGCAGCATATTTTAAGGAACCACCCCCCTAGGATTCTGGGGAAGTAGCTTGTCTCCTCCTTTTATTTGCTGCTGGTGGCAGCTGTTTGCTGCCAGTGACCATGGTGGAAGCAGTGTAGCTGTGGTCACCCTCACAGGGGTAGTGGCTTTATACTTGAAAGCCAAGGGGACTCTCCTTTGTTGATTGATTCTTCAGGTGATCTGCATCCAACTCCTTCATTTCTTGGAGAGGAGTTCCTAAAGATGCAGATTTGGTAGCTTTCTACTGGAATTTGTGTCCTGAGGTCACAGCTAACCACCCTACCAGTGGAGCAGATGAAGCACAGAGGAGGAGTTATCTTTTGACATTTTATCTTTGAATACCCGTCACTGGTGTTTGTAAACTTGATTTCTAAAGACCCTGCAATGGCAAGTAGACATGGTCTGCTCAGAGGGATATTTCATGAACTACTTAGGAAGTTTATAAAACAGACTCCCTAGATTATGAAGCAAGGGGGTATCTGTTTTGTAAGGAACATGTTATGAAATGAATTTGTCTCTAGGCGTAACTTAATTATTTTAATGATCCCACTGGTGGTTGTCGTAGGTGTCGTTCTGTGTCTATATTGTGACCTACATGCTTGTGATCATTTATGAAATCTAAGATTTAAAAATGCATTGGACCTTATTAAATCTTTGCTTTCTTTTTATGAAATAAATTGAGGTGGTTTGCATATTAGTACGCTGGGCCAAAGCTCTCTTCCAGTGAAGTCAATGAGAGTTTTACTGTAAAGTTTCCTTTTAAATGGAAACTGAATAATTCCTGTTCTTTTAGTAAGCTAGCCTAATAATAAACCTGGCCAAACTAATCCCTTGTGTAACCCTGTTAACCTCTGTGGAATTATACCAGGGATGCATACTGATCTGATGTGTGGAGATGAGTTACAAGAACCCTGACATTATAGTAAGATGCTTCTGCAGAGTATCCAGAGTATCTGTCTCAAAAACACCTGAAGTTGTAAAACCAACAGGCAGATGAGGACAAACTAATTTACCATTAAATGCACATTCCTTTTCCTGGTCAGAGAGCCTTCCCAAAGAGATGACTATGTTGGTTTAGAAGAGTTACTCTGAATTTGTACCTGTGTAACTGAAATCAGAATTAATCTATTAATGGGTTAATAAAATCTTCAAGAACAAAGTGCATATTTAAACAGAAAAAAATATGCAGGCATGCAAACACGGGATTCATATATGAAAGCAGAAGGAAGCTGAATCTCTTGAGTGCAGAGTAACAGGATGATTTGGAGGATGCCAGGCTGCAGCTGACACAGGTCGTGCCCCATGCTGCTGTTAGCCACATTGACACTGCCAAGTTTCTCTGTTACCCGAAATGCAAAAAATCGATGAATATAGCCAGTTCTTGAAGCAGATGAGCTTATTCCCTTGTGCTGTACTGACATTAAATGCATAATCTGGTGACCCAAACAGGTAAGTATTGTCAGTAACTCTCGTCCATTAATACACCAGGCTGGGAGCTCTCCCAGCTTGATTTGATAGATGGGAGAAGCTGAAAAACTGAAATCAAGCTCCAGATCTCCGTGGTCTGTGCACCAAACTGCCTCCTCCTTTAACTCATCTGCTGCGATTAGCATGTACCTTGATGTTTTGTGATGCTTAAAAAAGAAATGACACCTGTAAATATTCTAGAGGGGCTTGCTTTTTGTTTTTACCTGATTTGCCCTCGTTTGAACCCCTGCCAGACAGGATGGCTATTGGCTTTGCATGCGTGCACGACTGCATTCCTTATTGACTCGGTCACTGTGAGGACTGCCTGCCTGTCAGAGCTGGGCACCCAGAGAGACCAACGGAGCAGGGGTATTCTGCTGTTCACCTGTGCTGTGTTGATTTCACTCTATGCAGTATGGTATGCGTTCAAAGGCTAAAATTGCTGCTTTTTTATCTGCTGAGGACTACTTAAAGCAAAACCTGAAAGGAGTCCTGCACGTGGATGCTGGGAAGCTGTTATGCAGCATTTGCACCGTTACTCTTGGTCAGACTCAGGAGGGATCAGTTGGCAAGCATTGGAAACTGAGATTTGCACCGTAAAGCTGAAACGCTGAAGGAATCCCAGTCCAAAGGGCAGGCTCCCGTTACGCCTCTCTCCTAACGGAGTGCAGATGCTACCAGTGCTGCAGGTAATCCATTTAGATCTGGTAGACGCTTGTGCAGCAGCAAATCTCTCTCAAGAAAGCAGACAATGAAAACCAGGGACTCTTTTTAACCTCTTTGGTGTCATACTGTGTTATACCAGCAAGTTGTACCAGTACGATTTACCCCAAAGGCTGCAGCTTTGGCATTTGGGGAATGCGTTGTGCCTTCCGGGAGACAGCTGCTTGAATTCTGCAGTTGCAAAACTTACATACAATTTCATGGACAAATTTGGCTAGTGGAACTCCATGGGAACCAGTAGATGACAATAGAGAAACTGAGTCCTCTGCTTGTGCTGGGGGTGTCTGGGAGGGAGTGAGGGCTGAATTTGGGCCAGTAGTAAGTACTTAATGCTGTTGCTGAATGAGTAAAAAAATGCAGTGACTGCTTTTTAATCTTATGGGGGGAGGGCGGGTAGAAATCCATGCAGAGATTCATAACCACTTCCAAACAGATTTCCTCTTCTGTTCACATCCAGTGCTGTTGTGTTTGCAGACACAAGGGTTAAAGCGGAGGCCTGCTTCTGCTTTCAATTAAATCAAAGGATGTTTTGGAATTGACTTCACTGGGACCAGAATCAAACCCATGACCATAGTATTGTATTTAAGAATGAATCTCTCAGTCACATAAAAAAGTCAGGTTTAGTTTCCAGTTCTCCATCAGAATCAGTTAACAGTTTTCTGTGATTATATTAAAGTTTTTGCCAAGCTTAGTTCTGTAGAGCAAGTGTCCCCAGTGCAGCAGGTGTATTGTTTTCTCCTTCCCAAGTGTAGGTTCCTGCTCCCCTTTTTTCTGCCAACTGCCCACAGAGCCAGGCTTTTCTCAATGTAAATGTCAGTGGGTGGCTTCCTCTCTGTCCTTGCTCTCTGGTGGCAGTAACAAAAAACCTACTGGAAATCCATCTTTGCTTCTGCCTTTCTTCTGCCAATGGCTCAGGCTCACCAGCAAAAACTGTTACACAAGTCTTCCTATGGGGTGTGGATCTCTGGGCATTGTGGTGTATTTTTCCCTTCAAAATAGCTTTCTGACAACTTGTTCTTGCCGTATTCAGTTTGTTCAAGTGAGCAGTCAGGAAAAAACAGCTGGGTACAGCTTAATGAAATGTAAGAATAAACAGAAGCGATATTCATTCATTATTTTTAAATGTGATAACAAAAATAAGTAGAGAGAACTGGATTCAACTTTCCAGTCACATATGTGCTTGCAGAGCGTTACAACCAGTTACAGTCTGCCTGTAACTCCCTGCAATGTCTTTGTGTCTGAGTGAGTGGTGGCATGAGCTGTAGTTGAGGTGTACAGTAGTGTTCTTTTCACAGTGTTACAGTGTGGAACTGGGCCAAATCGGTGTAGGTTACTCACTGGAGGACACAAAGGATGGGCTACAGGAAAAGCAAACAGAGGAAGTATGTAAGGTTAGCTGGTGTTTTCCATATTTTCAGCAGTTTTACCAGTTTGGCAAATAGACATCCCAACCAAATGCCCAAGCAGCATGGGCAATTTGTTTTAAGCAGAAAGGGAATTTATTACTACCCATAGAGATTGGCATCATTCCTTTTCACAGCAGTGAGAGTGTCCAGGTGTAGTGGAGGCTGCTGTGGGCACCAGGGAGGGTGGGTGATCCCAAACAGCACAGTGCTGCAGAGTCCTGGGCAGCTTGTGTCTGGGAACTTTTGCCCGTGGATCTGGAAATAAAAGAATCATAAGAGAAAGTCGCTCAGCTTTTGTCTGGGATCAGAAGGGCTGAGGTTTGAGCAGATTAAATATTCTAGCTGTTTACTAGAGCAGCAGGTACCAAAGCGAGTGTGTTAGCAGTCACCATTTACACTTCATAAAAGTCTGTGAATATCCATCCTGTTCCCTGCACACACACACACACACACCCTTGCTGAAATGTACTGGTTTCACAGCACCCACACATGCAAAGGATGTGGAGGGCCAGACTCCATCCTGAAAGGTAAATGAGTTACATTTGAAATTTTCCCTGCCTTCACTGAGTCCCAGTGGGAGTTTCACTCTTGACTTCAATGAATGAGAATTTAGCCTATTTATATTAAAATATAACTAGTATCTGCATGTTTTCCAACCTCCCAGCATGCCCAGTTATACAAGGGTGATGGTAATAGAATGCCCAGGCCTAGTCAGATTTTAAAAGCATGGTAAAAGCACTGAACTAGCTTTCACTGGAATTTTGAGCATGTAGGTGAGAGCAGCAAGGAAGCTGGCATTTGGTGCTGCCCTGTTTTCATCAGGGCACTCACAGCTCCATGATTTAGGGAGAAGGGATGGTTAAAGAATAGCAAGAAAAGGCTTGTGTAGGCAGGAATGTTTTATTTGAATTGTGCATCTACTCATCTAGTAACAACTTCATTCTGTTGAGTGCCCACAACTCCCACAGATTCTGAACTGAAATGCAGTTCTTGCAGGAGTGGGACCTTTGGGAAACAAGAAAACACTTTGTGAAAGGAAGATGCTAGGTTCGAATTTTGTTTTAAATTAAATAATTGTTGTTTCTGCATTGATTTTCCCAGCTAAAATTTAGTGTAAATTCTCTGTTGAGAAAACATGGAAGGCCAAGAGCCTTCATGTCCAGGTAAGAGCAGCAGCAACAGTGGCACAGTAAAAACGGGATACTTCTGCGGTATAAATTTGTATTAATATTTTTAATCATGAACAGCTATTCAGATAAAAGTTTAGTTAGGCTGAAATGATAGAAGAACAGAAGTAACCTGAAGTTTATAGTGGGGAAAAAAATGATAATACTGGAAATCCAGCTACAGTGTGCTCTTTGAGTTTCAGATATAAGTCCACAATTTCAAATAAAGAGAGCAGTTCCCAAATAGACAGGTATTACCTACAACATACGAACTTCTGTGCATTTACCTGGACTCCAGCATATTTCACTGAAAGGATACGATTTAGCTCCTGCCATGGCCAAGCTCTGTGTTTTGAGGTTTCATCTTGTAATAATATTTGGATACTTCTATTAAGAACATGCAAGTCAGCTAAACTCTGCTCATCTAACTTTCCTTAGGTAGTTACTGCATGTTAGGAATGGAGGTGGCAGAACTGGCCTATCTTGAACTACAGTACCTTCAGCCTCTCTGCTTGTGTTGGGTTGCCATACCTCTGCATACCCTCTGTGGTCGGGGCCTGTGCTCTGGTCATGGTTTCTCCAGAGCAGTTCAGCCAGACCAAATGAATGCAGATGGTATGGGTAAGCATCGAAAAATAATAGGAGGCTATTTGTTACTGCCCCGTTACAAAGGTTGGACAAGTCCTGTCAGTGGCACGTAAGGATCTTCTAATGGAGAAATGCAAATTGTACTTGTGTTTGAAAGTCACTTTTAGCTTCTGGTTAAGCACAGCTGATGCACTTTATGAATGATGACTTAAATAATTGTCGTGGAGTACTGATGTGTGTAGTGAGTGAGCGCTGTCCTCTGTGTCTGTGCTTATCCTGCCTGTGGACGTGGCTATACACCAAATGCAAAGAAAGGATTCATGTTACAGCAATTAGCAGACTAGGAACTGTTTGTTTAGCGAAGTCTTTCTATAGCTGTTAAAATGACACACTAAAATATACAAATGTTACTTTAATAAGGCAAAACAAAGTCATTAACCTGACATAGGGCGGATTCTGTCACCGATACTCATGGCTAAGCAGCACTTCGCTCCTGAGCTGTTGACTTTCTGTGAGACTAGATGGGTGGTAGAAGCAGGGCTCCAGGGAATTTGGGGTGAGTGGCCAGTGCTGATGGGATGAATCCCAGTATTCCAGTGATGTGAAGGGCTTAGAGTGAATACCCTTGTAAACCTGCTGGGAAAGAAAAGCCTGGAAATAAAAGCTCATAGGAACCTCAATTCCTTCTGTCACTTCTCTGCTCAATATTTCATCTCCTTCTCCCTCAAATCTGTCAGGGTGCTTGGCCACGTGAATAAACGTACAGAGTGACTCTTGACTGCCAGTAGAATTTTTCTAATGCTTCTCTACCTGAGATTAATGTTTCCATTTCTTGTCCTGACTGATGATTTACGTGTAGGTAATAGAATCATGGAATCACAGAGTTATTGAGGCTGGAAAAGACCTCTGAGCTCATCAAGCCCAGCCTATGACCTGACATTGCCACATCAGCCAGGCCATGGCACTAAGTGCCACATCCAGTCTTTCCTTAAATATGTCCAGAGATGGTGACTCCACCGTCTCTCTGGGCAGCCTATTCCAGTGTCATATCACCCCTTCCATGAGGAAGTGCTTCCTAACATCTAGCCTAAACCTCCCCTGATGCAGCTTCAGACCCTGCCCTCTCATCCTGTCACTAGTTGCATGGGAGAAGAGGCCAACTTCCACCTGTCTACAACTTCCCTTCACATAGTTATAGAGAATAAGATCCTCCCTGAGTCTCCTTCATGCTAAACAATCCCAGCTTCCTCAGCCTCTCTTCATAAGACTTTCCCTTTGGTCCCTTCACCAGCCTCATTGTTCTCCTCTGGACCCACTCCAGTACCTCAGTGTCTTTCTTGAAGTGAGGGGCACACAGTACTCGAGGTGAGGTCTCACTAGTGCTGAGTACAGAGCGAGAATTACATTCTTAGTGTAGCTGGTCACACTATTCCTGATACAAGTCAGGATACCGTTGGCCTTTTGTGCCACCTGGGTACACTGGTGGCTCATATTAACCCAGTCTGTAGCTCTACTGTAGTTATTGTGGCCAAAATGTGGGACCCTGCACTTGGCCCTGTGAAACATCAACCCGTTGGCCTCTGTCCATTGACCCAGCTTGTCCAGATCTCTCTGCAGCATCTTCTTCCCCTGCAGCAGATCAACACTGCCCCCCAGTTGGTGTCATCTGCAAATTTACTAAGGGGAGATTTGATTACCCTCATCCAGGTCATCAAGAAAGATGTAGAATAGAACTGGACCCAGCACTGATCCCTGGGGGACATCACTGGGCACCAACTGGATGCAGCACCATTCACAACCACTCTCTGTGCCTGATCATCCAGCCAGTTTTTAACCCAGCACTGTCTATGAAAATTTAAAAAATCAATGTCCTGTATCAAAATCTAAAAATACATTTTTCCATGAAATGTAATACCAGAGTCACCCACCAAAATGTCTTAAATCTGGAGATAGCCTGTTACCAGCAGGCAGAAGGGAAAGAGCTGTAGGTTTTCTTACACGTACCCTGCACACTTTGTGGTATTTCAGAAGTAACTGGCAATTTCCACTTCAGTGGATTTTACTACCTGTTGCTTCTGTGAACTTTAACTGATAATAACAGAGAACTGAAAACATAATTGTGTGAGCATTTGTTTTAACTACGAAATCCATTATATATCTAGTTTTGCTTTTTAGTGGTGGTGTAAAAAGAAGCACAGAAATCCTCACAGAAATTTTAAGAAGGATTTTGCATGATAGTTGTTCTTTATAGGTTATTGACTTTTACAAATATAAGTTGAAATTATATAGACTAGCTCTGATCTCTTGTAATAGGTATTCTGTCCTGGACAGCAAAATATGAAATACTGTATCTAGGTAATAGATTCCTTCAGATGCTTAATAGTTAATGAGTGTAATATCCTTCAAAAAGCACTGCAAAGTGACCATATGGCTCAGAAAACTCCAGTGGCATCCCAGGATCAGTGCTGGAAGGCAGGAACAGGAGGTTATAGGAATTTCAGATGGTTAAGACTGTTACCTTGTGAGTTACCTCCTCTGTCCCTCTGCTGAGATCAAACTGTACTTCTTGGTGCTCTTTGGGTTTACAGGCTTTAGTATGTCCTTGTGGTTCTCACAGGTCAGTTTTGTACTTGATCAATATCTGTGATCAGTCGTCTGTGCCATCAGGATTTAAGGGTCTGGAGCTGAGCAATGCCTGTATGGGGTCAGGCAGTGGTTGCAGAACACTGATATCTGAGGCTGCCCAGATATCAGTGCTGGCTGCTCACTCAGGTCTTGTGGGAGGGTGGGGGAAGGAGTCAGTGATTAGGTGACCTGCCAAACATGGCAGGCATGATGCCTGTGCTTGGGACTGGAAGCCGTACCTGCTCTTATGCCAGAAGCCCTCTTTGGGACACCTCTGTTGCCCAAAGCACACAGCTGCTTGGATTTCAGAGTTTGCAGAACAGCAGTTTATACCTTGAATTAAGGCTCAGATTGTCACCCCCTTGTCTTTTCCCCATCACTAAATACAAGATTTAAAAGATGCTTCAAACAAAATTCTCTTCAGCTGAAACTACCCCCTAGCCAAGGGGATGCCTGAAGCAATCTGAAGCGGTCAAGCTGTTACCTGTGATTAAAATGGAAACTGTGGCAGAGCTGTAAGGGTGAAGCCCAGGCAGTGTTTTTGCAGCACAGAACAGACCTGCACTGTCGCTGCTGCTGCTCCTTAGCACTGCTTTCCTAGAATTGGAGAAGGGTTTAGAATCACCAGCCAGGCAGGAGGGTGTGACAGTACAGTATCACCAAACACCAGAGCTTGGTTTATGGACTCTCACACTGATTATAGCTGAAGATTTCAAATGAGTCAGATCAGAAAAGCTACTTCAGCCAGATGCAGTGTTCAGCTGTTCTCCACACTGTTCAGAAATGAGGGAGCCTGTGACCTGCCAGAGCCAATGTTTTAATGTCTGTGGCAGAAGACACCCATTTGCTATTTGGCTGGGTTATCCCTGTCCTGCTCAGGGCTGCCTTGCCTGTGTTTGGGGCAGGTGGGGTGTTTTAACCTGCCACCCTGGGGAAAGCAGCTGCAGGTACTTCCTCAATTCCAGTGTGCTTTGCTGGAAACACAGCACATTCCATTCATTTGTGCACAAACCCATTCATTTTTACAGCAAAAGTAATGAAAATATGAAAGACACTGCTGTAAAGACCTGGCAGTGCTGTCCTCTGCCACCACAGACCGTGCATGTGGGACAGAGCAGGGCCAGCAGTGCTGACTTCTAGCACACCTGCACTGGGAAGGGCACAGCCACTCCAGCAGCTTTCCACTGATCTTTCCCAGCAGTTACTTTCCTGTGATGGGACAAGGAACAGGCGTATTGCCAGACACGTTGTAAGGTGCTCCAGTCTCTGAAGCATCTCTGCTCCAATTCACAGCATTTTCCCCTCCTCCAGGCAGATAACAGTATCTATCCTACCCACCTTAAGCAAGTTACTGCTGCCTGCGCTCAGCAGCAATATCTGAACTCTGCTGGTACACCCGGGATGCTTTGCTAATGTGTCCCATGGGACAGCTCCAGGTCATGTTCAGCGCCCTGGCTCTGAACAACCCTCTTCTTCCTCTCTGCTGCATTTCCCACAGCCGCCTTCTCCTCCTCCATCTCCCCAGCAGGGCCCAACAGTACAACTGGCAGACTCTGTGTAAGGCACAGGCAGGGCTGCAGAGCTACGTGGCTTTGCAGTGTGCTAAGCGGAGCAAGAGTGTGCAGAGGAGTGGCAGGTACAGCGGAGGGCACTGAGTGGACCACAGACCCACGTGCTTGTAGGACCCACTGATAGGCATTTCTCTGTTCTTCCCCTCTCCTCCTGTAAAATTAGGAGGGAGCCCTGTTTTAACGACAGCTTGTTGAAATGTGCACTCCCTGCCGGTTTGACATTGGGCAGGAAAAGTGTCTACAGAATCAATTTTTAATAAGTGTAAACAACTGAATTATGAATGACAAAAATATCACTGAACAGTTAAATATTAATCACATAATTACTTAAATTAATACTTTAAGTGTAATGTTGTGATAAAGAGTTTTACTCGTGTGGTGTCGCTACGCTGACTGGACGGGTGTGCAAACAAGGGAGAACACAGAACCTCAGTTGTCACCCCCTGGTGAGGGGCTTGGGAGCAGAGGGCTCTGCTGGTTCTTTCTGCAATCCCAGCTGGTCATTGTCCACAGGTCCCATAGTACTGGATGCTCCTCTTAAAGCCTCTGGAAACAGATTTATTAAGAAACCAGAATTGTTACTGTTTTCTGTTCAAAAAGAGAAGAGAGGTGTGAAGAAAGTGGCTAAACTGGCCCCAGAACAAAAACCTTCCTGCCCTGCAGTGCTGTTTAACCTCCTGTGCGTGATGTGTAGAGCTATGGTTGTGCGCAGCTATGACCTCAGGAAGAGGGAAGATGCTCCAGAGGTAGCTGAGGGTACAAAAACCCCTGTCTGTGTGGTGGAAAATTGGTCACCACTGATAACGGGAGGAGTGGGTAGCAGCAGCTGTCTGTAGGGCCTTGCATGCAGCACACAGCTTCCTTCTCTGCCCAAGAATCTAAGAAAAGAATTTACTGGCACTCTTGTCCTTGTGGGTTGGCTGCCTATGTTGTTTGTTTTTAATCTAATAAAAGGAGATCTTAATATCATAGTAAAATTGGTACAAAGCTAGCAACTCGCCTCGTGGCGTTTTGGCGAAACATTATTGAAAATGTAAAAGCCTTTAGCAGAAACAACAGAAGCACAAAGAAATTGTAGAAATAGGATCAACAGGTTGTGTTCTGGATGCTGCAAGAAGCTGGGAAGAGCAGCCAGCCAGGGTTGGAGGTGCCAGCAAGACCCGCTAAGCTGGAGGCTGGATGCCAGCACCGTTGTGCTTTGCTCCTCAGGGACACGATGCAGCGGCGTCTGGGAGCAGAGGCTCTGCAGGGATTGGGGTGGGACGTGCTGCAGAGTGGTGGCAGGGTAGCAGGGAAGAGCAGATTGCTGGGAGGGCAGATGCAGCTGCGGAGGAGGAACAGACAGCTGGGAAGAGCCTGGCTCTGTGAAGAGGGCTCTGTGAAGAGGGCGTAAGCACAGTGGGACCTGGCCAGGGAGGTGGAGACTGTAGAAGGGCAAGCTTGCTGTCCTTAGGTTTGCAACTACTTGGATTGATCGTGGCTCAGTCTGGTCCCTGACTGGAAATTAAATCTTGGACAGAAATTGTCAGAGTGTTTTAAATAAGAAAGTGAAGCATCTGTTGCAAAAGATGGAAATACTGAAGCAGCCTTCACTGCTCAGACTCGCCTATCGCTGTAGGATCTAAGCTTGACTGCCTCTCTGCTTTCCTGTGGCTCCCACCTCTTCACAAGCATCTGGAAGTACCATTCCTGTGTGCCATAGGCAAACGCCTCCTGAAATTTGTCCACCAGTACAGTACTGAACACCATGACCGTTCATAAGACCAACCATTTCTGGGGTGACTACTGGCCACTCTGAGAACTCCAGCCACTCCCATCAACGTCAACCCCCTTGCCTCATAGTGGGAGCAGCTTCCAGAGGACACCAGTTGACTTGTGGGGACCTAATTTCTGATTGCACATTGACAGGGTTACACAGTGTAAATCATTCCCATCCCCTTTCAGTCGCTGGCTTCTCAGCTCTCTGACAGCCTGTGCCCGTGTCGCCTTTGTGCATCTGCACGCAGCATTTCATCCTTGCTGCCCAAGACCTATCCGCTGAACGTGTCAGGTCCCAATGGGTCTTGTGGAGCTGCCCTCAGTCACCGGCTCTTTCCCATGGTTTTGGACGCGGTGAGTAACCCTGCGAGGCAAACTTTTCTTTTGAAGCTGCTGTTTGAGCTCACCTTGTGGTCTCAGTGGTGCGTTTCCTGACGGACTCTGTGCAGATGTGGTTTATAGTGGTGAGAAGGGAGCAGGAGAGCTTTCCGCATGCAGCATTACAACATGCTGCAGTGTACTTGGCTCTTGGAGCCTTATAGCAGCCCCCTAAAATGTCAAATAAATCCTTAAACCATTCATCACTCCGTTTTTGGGGTGGCAGTTAAGTCAACACTGTAAGCTTCTTTCCTAGCAGTAATTCCGTTGGTGAAGAAATACAGCTCAGGGCACTCCACAAAGGCCTCAAAATTCATGTTTTGTTTTCATTACCAAAAAACTCTTCACTACATTAAAGCACAGCCCATTAAAACTTTGTACTGTCTTCCCTGTGCCCTGTCAGTGCTGCCAAACCTTCCCCCATGTGCATGGCAGAGCCGGGCAAGAGCCATCATCTTCCTTTTCCAGCCTTCACCGACAAAGGGCAGTGATGGAGAGGAGGTTTGAGCTGCAGTCCAGCTTGTGGGTGTAAGATCTCAGAACTTTGAGTAGTCACACAGATTTACTCAGTGAACGGTCCATACTGAACCTTAAGCTGCTCCATCAGTGTTTCCTCTGCTTTCAGTCTAAGCCAGCACAGCGCACTGGCTCATGTGCTCGTCCACGGAAATAACTGTTTGGTTCCTGGAATAAAATTTAACACTGTACAAAGCGAGATGCTTAACTGTCTTAGGCAAACAGCCCTAAAATAACAGTGAAAAAGAAAATCACCCATTACTGGAGGCTGACCAAATCATGGGATTATCTAAATTAAATGTTGCAGAACTGGATGGTGTTCTCTGATGCCACTGAAAACCTAGAGGTTGAAGAAAACCAGTGAATTTATTACAATTAGCATTTAGGGGAGCTTTTGTTTATTCTCATAAGTAACTGGTACCAGCTGGATGCTGCCATGGACACAAGAGCAGGCAGTAAAACCCAGACCTTGCTTAAGAGGGCAGAAAGGTTTTTAGCTGAATTTGGTGGGGACTTGCTAAGTCCAGTTTTATTTAATACCTGCACAGTTAGAAATGGTGTGTTAACTACATCTGCAGCTGGACAAGCAAGTCAGAAGATCAGAGCAAGGTGCAGCTGTGGAGAGCAGATGTCACCATGCTGCACAGGAACCCACACCCCAAAGCCATGGTGTGGGGTGTAGCTGGAAGCGCTGGCACTGTGGGTGGCAGCAGAACAAACCTGCCCCTTCCCATTGCCAGGGTGGGCACACGCCTTCCCCAGCCGGACTGTGGTCTCTCGCATCTGTTCCCCTTGCTGCGAGGCCACAAGGCTCAGGGTGGGGTGGTGGTGCTCGAAGGAGGAAGGCAGTGAAGCTACAGCGTTTGCCAGCAGTGCTCTCTGTTGCCTCTGGCAGGGCTTGGCGAGCTTGTTCTCCGGCAGGGAAAAGCCCTGCCCTGGTCTCAGCAAGGAATGGGAGGGTTGCATGGCCCAGCAAAGGGACAGCTCGTCAGTGAAATCCAGCAGGCTGTGGGATGGTCTCTCTGGGAAATGGAGGAGTCCTCATTGACAGGGTTAAGGCTGGGCTTTGAAACACGAGACACTGTGCAGAGGGGAACAATGCTGCACTGTCAGAGAGATGGACTCAATTACTTAATAGGTCGTTGCTGTCTGTCTCCTGCGATTTTCCTTTCAAGAACATATATTCAGCTGGGTTATTTCTCATGGGAAGACAAAGTGTTCTGAGAGAAGCCAGGCATTTGGAGGGGAGAGAGGGAGGAATGGCAGCCAGGCAGATCCCAGTTTGCTTTCTGCAGAGCATGCTCTTTGGGACATGAAGGCTGGGATGATGTAGCTGATGTGGTGTTTTGGTCCTGTAACCAGCTGTTCCTCTGGTCTCATAGGGCTCGCTTCCTTTTCTTTGCTCCAGGAAGATTTGCCACATTGTTTTTTTCTGCCAGACTGATCCCCAGAGCCACTGATGGTGGGACTGGGGTCCCATGGGCAGTGCGGCAAATGCTGCACAGACCACTAGATACTGATTTGCCAAAACATTCAGTGTTGGGTGGCTGCTTGTCCAGCACTGACAGGTCTGTACAGCTCATCTCGGACTGGCACAGACAGGCTTTGACAGTGTTTGATCAAAAAGATAGCCAGGGTGGAGGAAAAGCTCATGGATGGCCATGGATCCGTCGCTGAGTTCCTAGAGCCATTGGGTTCTCCACTAACAGGATGTGGTGGAGAGGGAAGTTTCTTGGAGCTGGTGACACATTTCCACTGAAATGATTCTGCCAGCTATGGGGTGAGCATTTCATGGGTACTTCCCCTGTTGGGGTCACTGGCCTGATTCGCAGCCCCGATCGAGGACAGTGTGAGCATAGTGCCAGAGGAGCTGTGGGGTGTGGGTACCCGGGGCTGCGTGTGCACATGCACTGCCTGTGTGTGAGTGAGCAGGTGCACACACATGTCTAAGGCACCTATCCTTGTGCACTTGTTCATCACCAAATTAAGCCACAGCTTTACCCTACGAAGGTTGAATTGGTGTGCCTATATTTGCTGGGTGTTCATAAGCCCTGCGGGCTGGAAGAAATGTTGTCTCTTTTGCCCATTTCTTTTTCTTTTCCTCTTTTTTCAGAATAAGTCGTCTGTTTAATGGCACAGAGCCTATTGTCTTGGACAGTTTAAAACAACATTATTTCATTGACCGGGATGGCGAAATTTTCAGATATATATTAAGCTTCCTAAGGACATCTAAGCTACTGCTCCCGGATGACTTTAAGGTAAGGAAAGCTGTAGTCTGCAATGTGTTTTTTCCTCCCGTGCTGTCATTTGTTTGGTGCAGGTCTGCGTGCTTGCCCTAAACGCACTTCACTAGAGGTTGCTGTTTATTGTTAGGATTTTTAGTACTTCTGTGTTACACCAGGGATGCTGTTATTTAATAAATGGACCGCTGGTTGTCATGGATACCATAAAATGTTAAATGATGAAGCTTATGGCTAAATCAGTTTTTCTAAACTAATTGTATTTCCTCACATGTTTAGCTTATTTATCAGGGTATAACAACAATTAAGAAGCAACATCAGCAGCTAGCACTTACCAGCGTTTAACACTCAGCATCTGAAAGAAATGTTTTACATTTGATACTTAGAGGATTTAAATTGTGTAAGTCTTTTTCTTGTTGGTATAAAAAAGAAACACCCTTGAACAAGCCCATGAGGATTTGTGTTAGGTGTAACCAATGAAGACACTTTGATTTCAGGAAGTCATCTTTTACATAGTTGATGAATGTGAAAATATTCTTGGGAGATGCAATGTACTGAGGCCTTTTTAAGGAGCAGCGCATGTTTTCTATGAAATGCTGGTGCTGCTCATCGCTTTGCAAGGCCTGATTGTTTAACACCCTTCTCCTCGCCTAGTTTGTTTGGCTTTGCCAAATAAAGTTATGAAACTCACAACATTGTCATCCTTATGTATGAAAATTAGAAGACAAAAGTGGCCAAACTGTAGATGACAAGATGCAACAAAGGCGCTAATGCCAGGATGAAATTATGAATAAATTGGGATGACGACAGGGATCTGCTCAGTCAGAGGATGTGGAGCGTTGCTGGAAAGGTCCTGCATTGTGCAGTGATGTTTTGCTTTGCGTGTTGGACTAGGTAGGCAGGATAATCTGGCCAGTCGTGACAGTCCAGATTTGCAGTTGCTGTTTGGATTTAGCTTTGGACTACAGCTGCTCCTCAGGCTGCAGGGTTCTCCTCAGCCATTCTTGCCTAAGTTGTACAGTTGTATTTGACCCCGGCGTGGTAATGTTGACAGTTAATATTGAGCAATGAGAGTCACATCTGGTGCCAGGGGAGGAAGAAATGCTGGTGTTCAGGGGTGGCTTTGGAAGTCCATCCAAGAAGGGGTGTCCTGAGCACTGGTCCTGCTGAGGAGCAGTAGACAGGTTGGGGAGGCTCACCTGTGGATTGTGGTGTTGTGAGTCCAGATGAGAGCCAGATAACTGAGGGGTGGATACGAGAAAAACTCTTTACAGAGACATGGGAGAAAACTCACAGGTTGGAGTGAAGCTGAAGAGCAGTCCAGTCCTATTGATGGATCCAGCTAAGGGGGGGTGTATGGATGCTAGAGAAATGCTTCAATAGCAGCATCTTGGACAGTCTAGTGGGACAAGAAGGCATGGGAAGAGAGAGTAGAATAGAATTTGTTTGAGCTGATTATGGCCTCTACCAGCATCCAGATTTCAGAGGTGCTGTGAAACAAAACCAGCAAGATCCAGTGAGAGCCTGGAGGTGAGAGTGCCGGTGGATGCCAAGGACTTGTCTGCGCAGTGAGCCGCTGGCAGAGCTGGGAGAGACTTGGAAGAGCCGGCGCTGTGCCCAGGCTCAGTCCGTTGTTCCAGACCATCTCTTTGCATAGGGTTAACTGTATTTTATTTAGTTCTTTCCTGGGAGAGCTTTAGAGCAAACCCCAGGCTAATGAGGGCTCAAGAACAAAGCAAAGTATTGCTAGGTAGGGAGTAACTAAATAAAAATGCACAGAAGAATGCGCTGCAAAGCTATATTAAAACTGCATTGTAAACGGATTTGACTTCACAGAAATTGTGTAATTTTACCAGCATGATTAAAGTGACAGAAGACAATAATCAAAGGCAGCAAATGGAATCACTTCGTGTTTCTAAATGCAAAACTCTATTTAAGGTATAAAACCTGACAGGTTTTCCAGTGAGACTTGCATTAAATGTTCTTTATGTCAAACAAAGCATTATCAAGTGTTTTGAATATTTATTAGTTTTTACTCCTTAATTTAATCAAGCAGTTTATTAGCCTCAAGGTTTAGCCAAGTAGCTTTTCAACTTGAATTGCTGCTCAGATGGTTATTTTGGAAAGTTTGGAATGTTAGTACCGCACCAGCGTTACAGTGTTTGCTGTTTAAGTGTTGTTTTCAGACTAAGTTAACACTGAAACGCAGAGAAAGTGGGGTATGTGTTCCTAGACTAGTGATTCTTTATTATCGTGTCTGACTGGTGTGTTTACAGTGAATATTAATTACACTTCCAACGACTAATATGCTAGAACTTGAAAGTGTTTAGTATCTGACAGGTCTCCCTGCTGAAAGCAACACTCTAATCGTTCCTATAATTTCCCTGGTTTGGGGGATTTTGAGCCACATGAAGTATGCTGAAAAATTCCCAGGAGTTGTTTAGCTGGGTTCTCCTCTGCAGTAGCCCATGCTGAGTGAGGAGATGGCGAGCAGCCCGGAGCTGTCAGTGCATGAAGAGGGAGCTGGTTCAGTCTCGTGTGTGGGACCACAACACCTCGAGCAACAAAGTCCTTGAGCAGAGCATGGAGCCATCACCACCTGGTCTGCCATGCTGCTGAGTTAGGGGGTGGCTGCCTCTCCTCTGCTGCCCAAATATTCTCTGCCTTGATCTCCTCCCACCATCAGAGATGTTTGTGTTTCTCTGGAACATTTACCCATAGCATCTGTCCCCTTCACTGACAGTATGTAACATACACAAAGCCAGGACTCATCATACCTACTTAGTTGAGACTCCCTCCCTGCTTAGAGACTGACTGACAAACAAAAAATAGAGATAGGCAGCGTCTATGTTATTACCCCAACTCAAGGGGAGGAGCACAAACGCACAGGACATCTGAGTTTCATTGGATCATGGAGGTCACCTGTAGCACTGGATCTACACGTTAATTCGTTAATACTATTGTAAAACCAGTTGCTCACATCTAATTATAAGTGTTCTCAAACTGACCTTAGTGAATGGTGCAGTTGTCATTGTAGAAGTGAGCAACTTTCTCTTGTAGCCAGGAGTCAGATCTTCACAACACTAAAATACAACAGAAACACTGAGTCAGGGTGACAGTTTGTTGTTCCATGTAACAAAGAACAACAAATGAAAAATGGGGAGAAAGAGCCATTTCAGCCTGTTCAGGAGTCGGCATTAGGTACAAAAATAAAGGGCCTCTTTAGCACTGAGAGAACAGCACCCGGTTCATGGGAGTCACAGTTTTGCAGTTTCTGTTTGCTGTCTCTGCCTGTAGATAGCAGATCTTTACTGACCCACTGGCACTGATGTCAAAACAGCAGCACAACTGGCCTTGCATTCACACTTCCCCTCTCCTTCCTGGGAAGATGTCACCCTTGTCAGAGGTGACTGCAGAATTTAGCCAGATCCATCAGGAGAAAGCTTTCTACTGAATCACAAGGAGAAAATTTGTCTTGAAAGGAAAAAAGCTACATAGAACCATACAATCACTGGGGATTGGAAGGGCCTTGAAAGATCATCCAGTCCAATCCCCCTGCCACAGCAGAATCACCTAGACCAAGTTGCACAGGAACACATCCAGGTGGGTCTTGAACGTCTCCAGAGAAGGAGACTCCACAACCCCCCTGGGCAGAAATTCCTCCTGATATTTAGATGGAACCTCCTCTGTTCCAGCTTGCACCCATTGCCCCTTGTCCTATCACTAGACCTAAATGTCCGCATGTCATGGGTGGAACAAGGCTCTGTGCATCCCACCTGGTTACCTGATCCCTTTTCCAGGTGACTGGACAGAACTTCCCCACCAGACAGAACAGCCACAAGAAATTGAAGGCTCATGGGAACTCACAAAGGCTTTTTGTGGTACTTCACAGCAAGATCAGAGGCTGGACTATCCATCTNAAGTCCCCAGAGAAGGAGACTCCACGACCTCCCTGGGGAGTCTGTTCCAGTGCTCTGTGACCCTCACAGCAAAGAAGTTCCCCCTTGTGTTGAGGCGGAACCTCCTCTGCTGCAACTTACACCCATTGCTCCTTGTCCTATCACAGGGAGCAAGTGAAAAGAGCCTGTCCCCTCCCTCCTGGCCAGCCTTCAGGTACTTAGAGATCAGAGGCTGGACTATCCATCTCACCGTTAAGTTTAGGAAGGATCACCCTGCTTGTGAAGGCAGGGACCTTGGGTGATGGGAATCACCTTTGGAGTAAAATGATTGTCCTTGGCTCCATTAGCTACCATAGAGAGTCTCTGTTCCAGCTTGCACCCATTGTTTAGAAGTTGGAGGGCTGTGCTGCTATTTAGAAGTTGGGAAATAATCCTTAGAAAAACTGAGAGATGCATGATTAGTTCTGAAGGACAAAGAACTCCTGGGTACCATCCAGAATCTGCTGCAGGATGCTGTCTGATGCTCAGCAGCACTGCACCGGTGCCAGGGCTGGAGCCTCTGTGACAGAGATGATGCAGGATCTGTGCGTGTCCATCAGCATGTGCCTGGGACTGGAGCTGAACCGGGCTGCTCTGAGGCTGAGTTTCAGTGAAACTCTGTGCACTTCGCACTGTGCAGGCAGTTACACCCTGCAGCTACTCCTGTGCCTGGTTCAGCAAAACGTGCTCCTTCTGGATAGGTCTAGGAAGATTCATGTCTGCATCTGCCTTTGGTAACTTATCAAAATGAGCAGCGTGGAAGTGTTTTCTTGCAGCTCCTGTAGCACCACCTTGGTGAGGTCCTTTGTGAACTGAATTCTACTTCGTATTTCATATTAAACTGCTCTAAATCATCAGGGTATGTTTCCGCATCTGCTGTGCAAGGGTGGAAGTACCTTTGTCAATATGACCTGAGCATCCTGTCCTGTCAGAACAATCCAGAGCTGGGCACCAGGTCGAGCCTGGTCGCAGCCATGCAGTACTGCAAGGGGCTCAGTGGTGTCAGTGGTGTGTTGAGCCCAAGCACAGCCTCTAGAGAACTGGAGCCCCCATGCTGTGAGCCACTCATTCTTTGTTCCTCAGCAGTGCTCCAGTCACTCAGTGCAGAAGCACCAGCTGTGCTGTTTCAGAGGCCAGAGTGGGGCAGAGCAGTGGGACAGAGCGGCGGGGTAGGTGACTGGTGCAGTGTGTGGTGTGGGGGTGTTGTTTCCCCAGCGCTGTTGTTAGTGGATAGCAATGAATTTCATCTTGCCTGGCATAAGGTACTTGTTACCACACAATAATTCTCTTTATTGCCAATGCCTGATACGAGGTGTCCAGACTCCCTCACGCAGCTTGTGCATGTTGCCTCTTCGCACCAGCATGCCTCAGATTCCCAGCTTCTGTTACAAACCCGTTCTTCCAGATGCAGAACCCTTTCCGGCATAATTGTTCTCAAACCAAGTGTGGAATGGACATGGAGATGAGAGTCCTATTTTAGAAACTAACCCAAACACATTGGCTTAACTGGGCAGTGATGATCCAGCGCTGCAGCTTGCACACAACCACCTCAGGTGTGGCTGGGAACAGCAGTGGTACAGCCGTTTCATCTGAAAACTGGTTGTTTCAGCACAAAATGGTATCAAAATACAAACTTTGTCCTGTTTATTTTAGGTCAAATGATGGGGAGTCACAAAAGAGCTGTATTTGATACAAGGGACTAATAGCTGGGGGGGGAGGTAGGGGTGACGTGATCTTGGTTTTGCTTGCTTCCTGGCATTCCTGGTTAGGCTTGGGGGTGCTGAACCATGAACTCCTGTGATTCAGGTTCCTGTTAGCCTAGTCCAAAGCCCGGTGAAGTCAGTCAAAGAGAAGAGTCTCATGAGTCTAATGGGTTTAGCATGCAGCCTCAGGAGCACTGCACCTCTCTCTGCTTTCAGAAATAAGGGACTGGGTTTTATATCGCTGGACACTGTCTTGTAGGTTTTACTGTTCTGTAGCACATACTCACTTGATTGACCTTCCCCTTAATATGTGATTTGATAGTGACCATGAACACAGATACTCTAAAACTAGGTTTTCAGGATCTACTGAAAGGCATTTTCCATTGCCTTCAGTAAGCACTGGATGTTCCCGTTCTCTCTACAGCATTGTCTTCCCTTAGCCCTGCGTGTCTTCCTTTGCTCAGAAAAGAGGTGCCCAGTGAACACGGGGTACAGTGACTGCACTGGGTCACCACTGCAGTGAACACAGGTTGTGCCGGTGGTTCCACACAAAGATTTTAGAAAGTCTGGGGCAGAAATTGGTTTTTAATTTAGACCACTAATCCCTGTAGGTTTAAACTGACCCCATGCTC
>VZRI01011223.1:296274-450275 GCA_013397515.1 Upupa epops | reverse complement strand
ATGGAAGCCCTTCCATCAGGGGACGATGAGGCTTTGGTGCTGTTGGTGTCTTACCTGAGACCAGATGATGCAGCTAGTCTCCACACCTCCTGTCCTGGCCTGTGCCCAGCTCCTGCTGTTTGTAGCACACAACTTCTATGTGATTCCTTCCTTAATATTCCTGTTGTTTTTCATCTTCCAGCTACTTCCCATGAGTGTGTTTGTTGCCCTCATTTCTCCCTGCTTTCTCTTATCGCTCTTTCCTCTCTGCATCTTCCCAGGTCCTTTTTTCTCCCTGAGTGGTATGCCTATTGTCCCAGGCTTAACAGACATCAAAGAGATGTAAAGTTACAAAAGGATGTCCCTTTTGTAACCGGTAACCTGTGAATATTCATACATCTCCAGGCTCTAGGCAGCCCTGGGGTGAAGGAGCACCTTTCCACTACTGGTAGTGGGTCTGTGGTGCCAAATTTGAACAGAGCTGACTGCTTTGGTTCAGTAATATCCTGCAGCAGCAGATTTCACAGGTTAATTCCAAGCCACTATGAAGAGTTGCACCTTCTTGGTCTGTACATTCGTGGGCCTTTGATTCCCCTCTTTCTCTGAGTCCTAATGGCAGCACTGCCATCATTTATCATGTAATTTTGGTGCCCATTTCTTGATTACTTATCATGCTCTTCTTTCCAGTCCAGACAATTCTAGTCATTTCACTCCTGTGAAATTTCATTGCAGTGGTGGAGAAGTGGCCTTTCTGTCCAGATGTTGACCTATACAGCAGACTCCACAAAAGTCACATTGTGTACTGGTACCCACCATGCAGCCTTTCTGCATGTAGAGAGGCCAGGAAGAAAATGGCAGGGTTTTGCAGGCAGGAGCTGGTGCTGTGCTCACGTTGCCTCTCTTCCATTTGGGAGGCTGAAGGAAGTGCAGATCAGCTCTGCTCTGGCTTGGTTTGGTGGGCACAGCTGCCCGCTGCAGGGCAACAGACACCCTTTGCCTCAACATACTCCCATGCCTTCAAACTGAAGTGGGGTGATCTGTTGGAAATACTATGAAAAGGTATCAATGAGGATGTGCTGAAGACATCTCAATCAGTGATCCGAGACCTGGATCAAATTGGGAATTAAATTGCCCAAAGCCCAAGTGAGGTGATGCGGCAGTGCCTGGGAAGAACTATTTAAGCTGTTGGAGGCGGCTGAGCTCTGAGCCAGTGGGATGGTCAGTGCTGTTGTATCATTCACAAGGATTCAGAGTTGCTTTAAATAGATGAATAATCATGAAATGCAGGGAGTAGCTGAGTTGCTGTGGCTGAATTTCAGACTCAGCAATGGCAGGTGAGAAGTAAAGCTGAACTGACATCTTTTTCTTGTAACATGAGGCAGCAGTGAAGCCTGAGACCTTCTGTTGTTATGATCAGAACTGAATATCTGAGGCTAAGAGTGAAGACCAGGGCTCGGGACATCTCGTCTTACATCAGCAGGCTTTGCTTATTGCAACCAGTTATTTTGATTTCTTAATCCAAAAGTAAAGCCTCCTGGCATTGGGTTTGTGGGCTAATAAATGAAAGAATAATTCAGCGCAGTGGGAACTTCATGGTCAGCTCAAACAGATGCAGCAACACCGCAGCGTGGTTTTCTGAGTAGGTGTGAGATGTGTATCCACAAAGTGTGTGGATACCTGTTGCGTCTGCACTGTTGCTGACAGTCCATAAGCCTAAGTAGGTCAAACTGGAACAACAGTCATCTCTAAAGGAGATCTATAAGCATTTCTAGTTTCTCTCTCTTCCTCTCTTTTTTTTTTTCCCCAGGACTTCAATCTTTTATATGAAGAAGCCAAGTATTACCAGCTGCAGCCAATGATTAAGGAGCTCGAACGATGGAAACAGGAGAAAGAACAAAGGAAACATTTCCAGCCTTGTGACTGCTTGGTTGTAAGAGTGACTCCCGATCTGGGGGAAAGAATTGCATTGAGCGGGGAGAAAGCTTTAATAGAAGAGATCTTCCCGGAGACTGGGGATGTCATGTGCAACTCTGTAAATGCAGGCTGGAACCAGGACCCTACCCACGTTATTAGGTTTCCTTTGAACGGATACTGCCGGTTGAATTCAGTGCAGGTAACGGTCTTCAGTGCTGGCTCATCTCTTCACTGGGGTGGTTTTTTATTATTTCGTGTTCAATTATATGCAAATTATTTGCTTCTGCCCAATTACCTTCAGTGCTTCTACTGCAAGGAGACATTTTCTGCCTGGTGAGATCACAGTCTTTCAGGTTTTCCTAAGTCTAAGCAGAAAAATAGATTTAGATTTTGTGTACGTTAGTGCCATGCTGGTCTCGTAATGGTGTTATACTGATAAATGCTAATTTTTTCATCAATGTATAGCCTGCAGCAGTTTTTTTTCCCTCCAAAGTGCCCCCAGGAAGAAAGAGAGAGTTCCAAAAACTACAAAAAAAAATCTCCACACCATTTTATAGAAAATGCAACAATGTGTAAATGCATAATTTATGTCTCACTCATAATTAAATGATGGTGCCTGCGGGATGGACTTAAAAAAATTGATCTCTGCACTTTTTTTTTTTCAAAAGGATGTTCTATAAAAATTGCCCAGAGTATTTTAAACAAAATGTATTTCATTTTAAACTCTGAGTTTTGACATTAGGTTTAAAATTAAACATATGAAACAAAAGGAGATAACTGGACAGAAAGGTGGATGGTAGTGGAAATAAATACGTGGCTTATGTTTAAGCAGCAGCCTTATGGGCAAGAAATGCCATTTCACAAGGGATCAACGCCACTGCGGCCAAAGCTTTGGTGTTGAGACTGTCCTTGGGCTGCGGGGATGGAACGGTGTTGATGATGCTGCTAACTTGTGCCTTAATTAACAAGGGCAAAACAGAGCTCTTGCTTTTTGCAAGGCATGTCTGCCTTTAGAATATGCTGCAAATACTCCTATTAGGGAAGGCAAAATCAGCCTGGAAGGGAGTTATTTCCAGGCTGTTACCAGGAGTTAGTTCCAGGAGTTACCATCCCTTGCCAACAGGCCATGGCTGCAGATATTAACTGGGCTGTGGAGAATCCATAGTGGTCTTGTAAACTTCCCTATGGGCAGATACCTACAGAAGAGCGCACCCATGGGAGAGGCTGGGGAGGAAGGTATGATAGCAAGGGAGGTCAAGACCCTAGAAGAACCGTTGCTTACCTGGGATATTATTGCACAGCAAGCTGAGGGGCCCTCCATCTCCCAAGCTCCAGCAGACAACATTTTGGGGAGACCTACAGTTACCAGAATGAAGTGAAGGGAGATGGAGTCGTTTGAACTCCCTGCATTTACCAGACCCCTCTGCCCTCAGGGCAGCATCCCCTGGAGCACCCTGTGCTAACAGACGCTTCCAAATGACTCTTCTAGACCCAGTGATTTTGAGTGATTTTTGGTTTTAGAGTTCCAGGTGGTTCATTTGGTTGAACTTGGACAGTCCGATGCCTGGGGCTGATTTTGCACCATCCTTAGCCATTTCATGTTTGGCAAGGTCTAGGGAGAGCTGGCTCAGAAATAGAAGGCTGGAGGTGGGTCGGAAGTGGGTCCATTTGCTGGCAGTGGGAACAGTGCTGGATTCATTGCTGTGCTGGGTGGGGAAAGGGACCGCTGCACTTTGGCTAAGGTAGGTGGACGGGGCAGGGGGTGCATGGCTCAGCCACTCTGTCCATGTGATGCAGTCAGGCATACCAAAGAAATCAGCATAACTGAAACAGTAAAGGGTCTCTGTGAGCCACTGGTGGGCTTAGCCCTGCAAGCAGCCAGTTGAAGCACTGGATGCTCACGTGGTTAGCACTGGGCTCTGTTCTAGTCAAAGTGTGTGTGTAGGAAAAGCTGAATGTTAATTGCTGTTAGCATTTGACTGTGTTTTGAATCCAGTCAAAACGCAGACAGAATCAAAGGGTCTCTTGCCAAGTTCACATTGTGAAAAAAAATCCCTGTCAAAGAGTCGACAGTACGAGTAAATTACCTAATTTTACTAAATGACATCATTTTACTATATAATTAATAGAAGGTGTTTGCAAACACTCTGTGAAAAATGATGAATTTCCAACACCAAAGGCTGATGACAGCAGTAGCTCATTGTCATGGCTCTGGTGGACTCTGGTCAGTGCAGAGCGCTGCCCTTCCCCTTCTCAGGGCTTTTTGGCAAAGCAATGTTCTCAAAAGTTGGAAGCACAGTGAAGCAAATGCACAGACTTAAGGGAGATGCTGTTCGCTGAGACAGATCACTTCTGTCTCCCTGTGCCTTGCTGCATATATTTGGTAGTGCAACCACAGTGTTTATGCAGTCTTTAGATCTTTGGCAAGTATGCTAATTAAACGTTTTGTGTCTGTAACTGTGTGTAAAACAATGTTAATGTCAAGTAGGTAGTGGGAGCTAGAAAATACAATGACTCTTCATGCCCATTTGCACTAATTACATCTATAGGTACGCACAGGTTTTCTTCAGAATGATAGCGTTTTCTGAACTCCTCGCAACAAGTGGGATACGGGCGCTTACCTCCGAGAAAATTCTGTGATGCCTCTAATGTTGAACGTTGAGTCTTCATAATTAAGAATGTATTTGTTAGCGTCCTGCAAAATTTAAATGAAATGCAGTGAGAAAGTATTGTGTTTCTATGGGAAAACCTTCCAACAACATCAGATGTGATCGGAATACCCGAAGAACGGGGTGTGTTAAATCCCAGCACAAATCCCCTATTGAACATTCTGTGTCACCCTGTATATCATAGAATCATAGGATCATCAGGGATCAGGAGGGACCTTGAAAGATCATCCAGTTCAATCCCCCCTGCCGCAGCAGGATCACCTAGACCAAGTCGCACAAGAACACAACCAGGCAGGTCTTGAACGTCTCCAGAGGAGACTCCACAACCTCCCTGGGCAGCCTGTTCCAATGCTCTGTTACCCTTCCTGGGAAGAAGTTCCTTCTGATATTTAGATGGAACCTCTTCTGTTCCAGCTTGCACCCACTGCCCCTTGTCCTATCACCAGATGGTCTTGAGAAGAGCCTGGCTCCATCCTCCTGACACCCACCCCTCACATATTTATAGACATGAATGAGGTCACCCCTCGGCCTCCTCTTCTCCAAGCTCAAGAGACCCAGCTCCCTCAGCCTTTCCTCACAAGGGAGCTGTTCTGCTTCCTTCATCAATGTATGTAGGGGAATCACAGCGGAGTCTCACTTTTCGGCACATTCTCTTGGGAGATTTACAGGAAACCACGTAGCTCTGACTTGTTTTCAGAGATGCTTACTGGTTTCCCTCTGTCTATATCTTGCCTTCAGAAAAAGTAATGCTCACAGAGCCAGCTGGCCTAAGTGGCAGTTAAATCTGTTCACGTTCAGTGTGCTGTTCAGTCTCGTGCACACGCCAACACAAACCAGCACTCGGCACACTCGGAACAGCCTTTAGGAACCTTTTTCCAAAGACCTGGGCTCAACCTCAACCAAGTTACACTTGAAACTCGACAGTATTTAAACATTCTCTGCATTGTTTACGGGATTTGGCCTGTTTTGTTCCTTGCTGAGAAAATTGATGATACTGAGGTTTTCAGCACTAGATTATAGCCTGCAGTCTAGTCCTTCGAGCACGTAGGTAGCAAAAACGAATCGCTTTGTTGTGCATGCAGTGCTCTGAGATGTAATGTCTACCTGGCTTGTGTGTTTGCAGAGAGCTGGCTCAGTAAAGAAAAGTCTTGTGTTAACATGCAACCTTCCATAGCTTTGGACTGAGGCAAGCCAGGGGCACCCCTGCACTTCTTTTGTCTTATGAGCAAATTGATTTTAAGAAGTTTTTAGCAAGGGTTTGGAAGTCACATCTCTCTCTGAAATCTCACCTGTCAGTCTTCTGTTTTGATATCCAGTTAAATGGAAGAAGCCTTCTTTCCTGTAGCTGGGTTGCTATGTATCTTCATCATCCCTGCTCTGGCAGGGGGATTGAACAAGATGATCTTTCAAGGTCCCCTCCAATCCCTTGGCAACGCCCTTAGCAGCCCAGGCAGCAAGTACGAGGCTTTAGTTACCACCAAAACCCTAAACCATGAAAACACAGGTGACCACAAGGAGTGTTCTCATGGAATAAAACCAGCAAAGGTTGCTGCTGGGGTGGTTTGTGCTGCACTGTGACACCACCTTGGATGCAGCTTTGAAACCAGTTACCCTTAACAAAGGCTCCAAACTGATGTTTCTGGAGAAAGCAGAGCCAACATCCAGCAGAAAGAAATGGCGCTATAGGATGTACCATGGCCTCACGAGGCTCTGTGTGCAAGGACAGTGCTCTGCTGTGCAGGTCTTTAATGCAGTCAGCTTGGCTTTGAAGCACAAGACTGTTCAGTAACTGCTGAAGTGCTCATGGGGCTAGTAAAACCAAGCAAGAATGATTTTGTTTTCTAGAACATAAACTTGTGGAAGTGTACAAGTTGACTTTGTCTGGCAGTGGGCGCCTTGCTCAGACAAAGTTCTAGACTGAGGAAGAACTTAAATGGCTTTGTCCCTGTTGTGGGTGGCAGATGGCTCTTACACGGGGATGCTGGTGTTTCCACCATCAAGTTTAGTAAATTACCAGGGTCTCGTCCCAGCACAGTGGGCCTGTGTGCTGTAGCAATGCAGGTGATACCTTGCACTTAGAGCACACACCAAGCTGTGCCCTGTGATGCTGCTTATCAGTAGAGAAAACCCCGGGAATCATTTCTCTAGGCTGCCGCCCTGGACTTGGGAGAGACACTGGTGGCGTCTCCTCTGGTGCATCTTGCATGGCAGAGCCACTGACAGTGGGTGTGGTATCTGCTCTCATGTAAAGCTGGAAAAAGCCTTGAGTGCATCTTACTCCGCTGTGAAACCATTTATCAGCATGCTCACGTGTGTGAAAACACGGCCCCAATCAGACTGCCAATATCAGCGTATCCTAGGGTAGCATGCTGCGTGACACCTCAGAAATGAAAGATGCCTCTGCGTTCCTTAGATTTGTGCATCTCAATGGCACCAACTTTTCTTCAGAAGGAGAAAACACGTATTTGGGCAACACCCATTAGTGTCTTTCTTGGGTCAGAACCTTTCCCCCTTGTCCATGTCTTGGATCTGCATCGCAACCCCGCCATCCTTGGCTAAAAGCAGCTCTCCCTTCTAGCAAGGGAAAATCACAGCTGTGATTTCTGTGAAGATCTGGTGGAAGTGTTGCTCACAACTCCTAATACATTTTCATCTGCCAGGGAAGAGCTGAGAAATGTTTCTCTAGGACTGTTCATATTACTAATGAATAATGTGCACTTGTTACGACTTAAACCCGATGTTGCTTTCTATAAGCAGTAGGAGACAGCATCAGTATCGCCACAGTCCAGTATTTTACTATATAATGTACTGAGCTGCTCAGCAGAGTGCTTATTTGTTTGATTAATTTTTGTTTTCTACAGAGGTTTGCTGAGAGCGAGAGTTTAATCACAGTGTAGTCATTTAAGAATAAGTTACAGAATTATAGCTGAATAATATTAATTCAACGAGGACTCAAAAGACTAAACCCAGCATTTAGATCTGGTGCTCCTGAACGCTTTTATCGCTAACATTTGCTAGGTATCAATCTGATTTTTTTTCTCCACGTTGCAGGTGCTCGAAAGATTATTTCAGAAGGGATTTAATGTGGCAGCTTCATGTGGCGGTGGGGTGGATTCCTCGCAGTTCAGTGAATACGTGCTGTGCCGCGAAGACAGACGACCACAACCTACCCCAACGATCAGAATAAAACAGGAGCCCCTGGACTAGACCCTTCCCGTACTCCTTTGTAACCGTAGAAGTGTTTAATAGTCCCTTATGTGAAACACTAAGGATTTGCAAACAGTATTAGCAAACAGATTTTGACTTCGTGTTGCCAATTAGTGGTATTCTGAAACTACCTGTCACGTAGCCAGCCATGGAATGCGTTTGAAAAACCAGTCGTCCGTTTTTCACTCTGAGATTCCTGAGCATGCTCAGCGTACCAGGCCTGCTGGGGATGGACTTCGGGCTGAACAGCTGTGGTGGTGAAAAAGGCAAAAGCTTCATAAACCCCCAACCCTAGACTGGACTTCTGCAGAAAGACCAGTTAAAGCACTCAGAACAGATGGGCAGGAGAAGTGGTTCTGATAGCCTTTCCAACGATACCCCGATGCTGTGACGCGTGGAAGTGGGCGCCTCCGAGAGGAAGATGGTACACGAGAAACTGCACTGAGTATCTTCCCTGACTGCCTCACCTCCATCATATCAGCCGTGCTTTAACACCTCCATACATGACATTACACTTCTGTGATTGTACTCGCTCGTGCTCGCAAATGGCTTATTTTTATACAACATTTCCAACTTAAATCTCTCTTTGTGGACAGAATCCTGAATCAGAAAGGGACCAATTTATAGTCAACTGGTGCTCAGTACTAAAAAACCCCACTCAAACAAAACAAAAAAGTGACAAAACATTTGACGAGGCCGATTGTGGCAATAGTTGCAAAAGTAGGGATCCGGAAGCACAAAATCAGATGCCATCCACCATCGCGCAAGGGCCACGTACCTGACGTGCAACTGCAGTTCTCTTAAAGCCAGTCTTGTTTTGACTCAGAAACTGTTAAGTTTTGCATCATCAAAGAAGCGCGGTTCTGCCAAGCAAGCTCTGCCACCCTTGTTACTCATTACTAACCACATTATGAGCTCGCGTAGAGGAGGAGACGATCAGAATTTTGGACAAGCCTACTCTTTATGGGTCTGGAATTTTTGCAAAAAGATTTAAGTTAAAACCCTCTTCTGCCGTTGTTCCCTGAAAGCAGGACACCTTCTGTTTAGGTTATCTTTCCTCTATTATTTTAAGCTGTTATTAAAATGCCGATTCCATAGCTGCCCTCTGTGTAATTTCCTCTCTAATGAAGCCCGCCGTCTGTAGGAGGTGACTGCTCCCTCCGTGAATCGGTATCGACTCTGACTTGCAGAGCTTCCTAACTCAGGAGACAGCACCGAGCTTGCAGGTGCGAGGTTATAAATAGCATTCTGCTAAATCCTGTTTATTGCCGTTTAGCATGATTGGGTCCTCAATAACTAACTCATGTGTTAATCGCAATTTCGTTTCCCCACGTTAATTTATAGACTATTGTTGTAGATGCTGAATTTTAATTAAACTTTTTTAGATGCAGAAGTATGGCCATATAGGACAAGGGACAGAGTATTAAGCGGTCAACAATTCTCTGATGCCAAACGATTACAAGCAGGCCAAAACGTAATGATCACGTGTCAGACTCACGCTTTGAAAAGCAGTGGCCTGTACTGGCTGTCCAAGGTACAATCTAGGCAGGGGTCCAATTTTTCGGAAAAGGGCTGGATACCTGTCCGTGGAAAATCAGACCTCTGTGCATTTCCTCACCTTGGTTACCCATCGTGGAAATCTTTCCTGGCAATCTTAGCCGATACGTGTTGGCCTGCTAACTTAGCAGAACAGTTGAGCAAATCTGTCTGCTTTAAAAGAGTTGTAAAGTTATTTTATTTTGTGGTTTTATACTTGTACGACATTCTAAAGTTGCTAGGCATTGCCATATTTGAATATATGGCACAGCATTCACCTTTGTATGTAAGATATCTGTAGAATTGTATATTATACATTTAATATTGTAAAGAACTTAACGTATAATTGTCATGTATTTGTGTATGCACATTTCTTATACAGTACTTCATGCCATAAACATTTCTGTAAAGTAAATGATCAAAAAATAAGTAAGTAGGGTGGAACACTCACTGTATCTCCCACGTTGTCTGAAAGAGGTGAAGATTTTTGTTTGCGTCTCCTCCAGCCGTTTGCTCCATTCAGCTCGATGTAGCCATGTTTTACAAAAAGAAAAGAAAAACCCAACTGTTTAATTTATTGCTTTCATCATTGGGTTCACTTTAGGTTCAGAGTATCCCTAAAGAATCTGTTCAGCTTCTCATTTTTATCCTATATGCACCTCTGTCCTACCCTCCGGAACAGGGATTGTTGGCACTGGCAGCAGCCAGTGCGGCTACCGGAGCATCCTTCTCCGTTCATTACCTCTTGGCCAGGGAAGAAGGTGAACACCTCACGTTTACATTTACACACAGGGGCCCAGTCCTGCCCCTCATCCTCAGGCCAAGCCTCCCAGAGGTCAGCAGGGGCTGTCTGCAAGCAGGACCGGGCACAAGTACCCAGTCCCGCTCCTGCTGAAGGCACAGACAGGCAGCTCTCACCAGTGTGCAAGGGGAATGCTACTTTTCGATCTGTGTAGAACATAGCGAGTTAATTGAGGTCTGCTGGTTTGTTTTTCTTCAGTTCGGTGTTTACCGTAATTTTTTTTTTTACTGCTCAAGAAGGGGCTCCAGTACTTTGGGCAGCTTGCCAAGGTGGCACCATAAAGCGTTCCAGACTGCGCCAGCCGAGTTAAATGTGAACTTGAGATGAAAAGTTTGAGCCATGACATCACGACATTGACTGCGAAGCAGCACCAAGGCAAGGAAGACATGTGGAAACAATCACTTGTGTTAGAAGTATGCCTTTGAAAAAAAAAGTTAAGCTAGGACATGTTCTTTTAGTTAGTAACTTCAGGTCACTTATTTAAAGTTTATTACAGTTTCATTTATATCTTTTTTACTTATTTCCCTATACTTTTAGGCAGCAATATCAGCAAAAAACTGATCTGAATTTTTACTTCTGGCCTTAAACCATAGCAACGTAACTTAATTAAGACCACTGCGCAGCATTGCTAAAACAGGTTTTAAAATACCATAGGAACTGCAGGGCAGCTGCGTCAGGCAGCCAGCAGATGTTTTCATTATGAAGGCCAAAATGCATAAATGCAGCCTGGGTTTTTGCCTAATTCGATTGAGCAAAAGTGTTCTGATTCTCCGCTGAGCACTGAAACTGGCTCGAAGAACACGAGTCTTCACTAGCACTTTCTGTACCACTCTGTGACACCACTGTGCTCCGAAGTCCCAGAAAGAAAGCGAAAGTGGGAATGTTCTGTTGTGCTTATTGGACTAATCGCTTTGGAGAAGGCAAGTGCTGAGTGCATTCATTCACTGTATTAATAGCATCGAGGTTTGTTGACAATTTTATTAGATGTTTGACAAAGGATAAGAATCAGCACAACAAAACATTGAAGTACTTGGTTTTAATATTTCTTTGTGGGTATTCTGTTAATATTTTAATGCAAAATGTTTCTGAACAGTGCTGGAGAACTACAAGACAATGTGAAATTCATGTTTGATAAATTAATACTGTATGTCACTCGATGTGTTACTTTAGTAAATTGTTTTATTTCTTTACAAAATAAGTACAAATAAGGGAGTATGTTTTCACACAAATTGGGGGTATTTACGAGTATGTACAGAAATCATCAAAATAACGCAATTCTAATAAACACAAGGCCTTTATAAACAATATGTACAAATTATCAATACATTTAAAACATAATTTTACACTTCCTGGCCTTAAATACCTTATGAATAATCTTTTGGCTAAATAGCAGCAGTATAAATTTTCTTCTGCTTTTCATAAACCTTAAAAAATAATTAAAACTTTTTTTTTTTAAACTATTGGACAAATAGTTCTATTTGTGCTTTCGCTATGGTTTCCCATTAAAAAAAAAACTGCCTCAAAAAAGTGGCAAGCATAACATAGTAAAAATTGAAAAGATAAATAAGCAAATGCCTCCCTTCCATGGTTACTGGTAATACTGTTGAGTTTGTGCCCACCTGCCCGATTAATACTCCGGTTCCCATTTAAAAGTCTCACATTAACTTTCCTTGGCTTCAGCGTGGGCCCCTTGAATTCCCATTCAGCAAAGCATTAAAAAGCATTCACCCCGCTTGTAGGTACTTAAAACTACTCCTTATGCTTCGAATCATGCACTTGCTCATGAGCCTCTTCGGACTGGAGTCCTCGGGTCCAATCGTCCAAGGTAAAGGCAAGGCTGGCCCCCACTGGTGCTGCCTTGGTGGCCCACTGGTACTGGGCTGCCAGGGCTCACTCACCCCTTCTCTCCCCGTTCCCTAAGAGTGGAACCAGCCCCCAAACCCTGCCTTTACAGTGACTACAAATTCATATAGAATACTCTCAAATCTTTACTGAACAATACTCTTCTTTTAAAACCACCGTTAGACCATACCCCTAGCAATAAATAAATTAAGATTTATTTTTTGTAGAAAATAAAACCCACCTTTGATTCCTGTTACTAACCAGTTGTTACAAATGTGCAAAAGGTTGAAGACATTTGGAAAACAAGTGGAAGCTAGTCAAGGTAACTCGGCTGGGACCTCAAACACACATTTCATACACTTAGGATTTGGTTCAGCAAGTGGCTCAGGAAATGAGCTGTGCAGTCAAAGCAAAAATCCCAAGTATATAAACGTGTGAGCGTGTGCAGTGGCTGTTCTCAGCTGTGCAAAAAACTGCAATTACAACTAATCTAAAATATCAACAGGTATCACCATGGTTATTCATTGGAAATGGTACTAGTAACACTAAAAAGAAAACGAGACCAGCACCGTAAGCAGATGCACAGGTGAACACCATGGTTAGGTCCAGGTCCTCCTTGTCATGAGATGGTCTAGGTGGGCCGTTGCAGCAGTCTTCCCACTGCAGACCTTCAACATCAGCTCCTTTTGTCTTACCTAAAATGGCCAAATGAAGCAAGACTTGGATGTCGGCCATGTCTGCGGATTTGGAAACCTTTTGCACATTTTTGTAGGGTTGCTGTTTTTAACAATTTTGTTTTACATAAAGGAAATTTATTGCATGTGTCTGACAATTTTACAAAACAAAATTACTGGAACGTTGACTTGTGAAAAAAATAGAAGGCACATTAAAATGACAGCTTTTCAATGCGGGTTGAGCTTCTGTATGGAGCAATCAGTACAATTCTTGGCTTTATTTAAGCAGAGCTCGATAGAGCAGGAGAGAATGGCTCGTTTCTCTTTCCTGTTCCATGTAGAAGATGAAGTCCCTGAGGTTTACGCGAGTTATTTTCTGTCGTGCATACTGCCTGGATGAAGGCGTCCCCAAGCCAGCCTGACTTCCACCAGACACACCGAGGCCCTACAATGAAACACAGCAAAGTTTAAAGTTCTGCAACAGTAAAGAGTGTCCTAGTACTCTCAGGTTTACAACTATTTAATGGATGGGTTATTTTAAACATCTTGAATGGATTATTATGCATCCTATTTTGAAAGTATTATATGCTATCTTAAAATTATTATTACCTTTATTTTCCACTGTTCTGAGTCTCACCAAGTTAGCTCAGTAAAGAAACTCAAGTGAAAATCCCCACAAGGTTAAACCATGGTCATTTACAACTCGGCTAGTTCTCCTGCTACAGTGACGTTAACCACAGATATATTTGATGAGTTTTATTTCAAAGCCTTTTGGGGACACAGCTATTTGCAGCAGATAAAGCCATCCTCAGTATATCAAACGTGTGCACCATCCAACTCCACACCCTGGGTCTAGGACTGAAAAAAGGTGAGTGGTGTATCAGGATGTTGCTACTGCAACAACCTCCACAGCCTCGGGTCCCATAGGGGCCCCAGCAATCTCCTCTGGGTTTGCTGAAGAGAAAAGCTAGTTGTGAGGAGATGCTGATTGATCTTGCTCGAGCACAGAACCAACACTCAGCTGAGAGATGGAAAAATTAAACAAGAAAATCACAGAGATTCAGACACTGTGTGAGGCCAGACATTAGTATACTGCTTTCTGAAGCTATGGTAAAGACTTTTTGTTGTTTAAATTGGTTCAAAGGTACTAAACTACTGACTTCCTAGAGAGAGAGAAAAGTCACAGAGTGGGCCAGAGAACATGGATCTGAATATTCAGAAATTTAAAGGACGTGTTTCTGCAGCCTTGTTGAGTTTAAAACCAAAGCCTGATACACACACACATTCAACCTTTTTTTTCCTCATCCTTAGGAGACAGCTAATTTATTACTTCCAATTGATTTCTGACAAAATGTTCTAACTTGGGAAAACAGGGTTTAATTTCTAAATAGATCTACATTATTCCTCAAACCTCTCAAACATCTGACAAAGTTTCCAATACTGTTAGCATCCCAAATCCGCTTAGTGCTGCTCTTAATAACCTACCATTCTTTCCCTAGGAAACACTGATCCTAGGATCCCAATCTGTTAAAATCTGGCTGTTGCAAATAGCAGTTAAGCATAATTTTACTACTGAAAGATTATAAAGGAAACATACAATATGCTGCAAGTACGGTGTGGCGCTGTTTTACCTGTTCCTTTTCTCTCTGTGTACCAGCAGTCAAGACTCCTTGCAGAAATACACTGCTCATACATTATTCCTCCTATATCTGATTATTAAATTACAGTAGTGGGGCAAACCCTATTCTTTTGTAACCACAAACACAAAAGGACTAATGTAGTGAAATGACTGTGGCTAAACAGACCAGGAGAGGGAGAAGCCCACAACCTCTGAGCATTGTGAGCATTTGATGAGAGGGCTTGTGTTCTCCAGTAAGGAGCATTTTTTGTTAATAGATTAATTGATTTACCACCTAACCTCACTGCTCATAGGAAAAGCATGTGCTGCAGCTGCAGGAGTTGCTCATCCATGCTGAAGCCAGACATCTCCAGCACACAGTCCATTTATTTAGCAGTGCTCTCTGAATTCAGCCTTTCTGCCAAAATGCTTTGCATTCCTGAAAGAATCATAATCAAAAGTCTTCGTCTTACTCTTCTACCAGTCTGGAATGATAACCATACCTTAAGCTGCCTCTCACCCGAGTCCTGACCATGCATCTGCTAGGGCTGCTGCCATAGTTTCTAATTCTCCAAGAATCCCCCATATAGTGTCCTTATTTGAAATCTTATTTGAAATCCTTATTTGAGCTGACTCAAAAATATTTTTCTTTCTTCTCTGTGCCCCATGCAGTACTGATTTGAAATTCGCACTGGTTACAGTTCCTGAATGGTGACAAACACCTGTAACAGATTGGTTACAGTTCCTGAATGGTGACAAACACCTGTAACAGATGCAGCCACCTTAAATGTTTAAAAAACAACAGACTCTGGTTTACTGGGCTAGGCCCATCCTGTACACACCAAACACTGATAGAAAAGCTAGTGAATGCTGAAAACTCTTCTTCACATAAACCCATGTCTTGGATCAGGTGATGTAGGTTCATAGCCAGTAACTGCTTCCCATTTCAGAAGCAGCAGGAATTAAGATGTGAGAAGTCGTTCATTGCATCTACCACTTGAGATACTGACCTTCCACTGCAGCAAGTCATGTTAGGACATTAAGCTGCACATTCATAACCACCCTTTGAGCCACACAGTTACCGGATAATGTTCTGCAATTCTTTTACAAGGTGCAAAAGACTGTAAGAATTACTTTACGAAGTTCAGAACCGCATGGGTAAACTGTCAGAAGAGTAACTTTTATCTGTCAATATGATCTCTAAGGACCAATTTGTTTGGTACTGCACTGTACTCAGACTTGTTCTGCAGATGCTTTACAAAGTGTAACTACTAAATGCCACCATTTAAAGTACACATATGTTAATGCAAATACAGTTAAAATTGATTGCTAAAAATACTAGAATTGAAGGAGTACAGATTTTTCTCCAGCGAAAATCACAGTTTTATCAGCATGACAGACTTTCATTAACCCAAAGATGCTCACTGTTGTCTGTATCTATGGCAACTACTAGGAGTTAGTTACAAAGATAAAAGCTCTAATAAAAAAAACAAATGGTTGTAAGTTGTTTACATCCTTTATCTCCTGGCCTGCCACACCCAAGCTATTACCAAATCACACCCACTCAAATGTACATGAGGATTAGGTTTTGTATCAGTGAACTTCTATTTATAAATTGAGGGAAGTTTAAGATGCTCCAGAGTGGGAAATAAATCCCCCATTTAATTTATATATGAACTCTTTCTGCCCCTTCATTGTGAAACTGCTCACATACATGGGTACAGCAACTTCTTATCACCTCCCATCCCATCCTCTCCTTTTCCCCACTGCCTCTTCTCACTTGCTGCTTCAATCTAGTAGAACACCAAGGCGACTAGAGACTGCCTTGAACTTGGCAGCTGCAAATCCCACAGGACAGTAAGGAAGAGAGCAAACAAATCACTTTGTGCTCCACCTGTTCCTCGTGGGGCTACGGAGTGGTGAGCTACAACAGGGCTGTCCTGAGACACCCCTCCAGCTACTGCTCCTGGCTGAGACTGGAGGAAAAATCAATTCACAGAAAATCAAATGCAGGAATTTGCAGCAACACTGCCGTGATCTGCTCTCTGTTAACCTGTAATCCAAGACGTACTGAAACAGAGTCTGTCTGCTTTAATGGGCTTTAATACACTTCAGATACTCACAGATGATGTGGATGTAGCTTACAGACCTGTAAATAACAGTGTTGGACTGTTGAGCTTAATTCAACTGTTAGAAGATACCTAGCCTGAAATTAGGGTTTAACAAGAAGAATCAGAGTAATTATTGGCTCAGTATGCTAATTTAGAAGCAACTTTGAATTTATGTCAGATGTGACAAGATTTGGGCCATTCATCTCAGCCTGTCTGCTATTTTCATGACTGTCCTCTATGAGGAAATCCATGGTGTTGGGAAAGCAGAGTAAAACCAGTTTAAAATGAAATACTCACCAATCACTTAGTAGATGACTGGGAAAACATACAACAGTCTGCCACAGTAACACATCCTCACAGCGATAGGGCAGAAATTAAAGCAAATACTCCAGTGCACAGAGAAGCTAATGAAGCCTCATTTCTGACAGATGCGTCACTGTTCTCTGGCACTATTCACCACAATAAACCCAGCTCCTCTACAGAGATCACCTCTCACCTCCTCTAGAATATTCTCCATCTGCTCTCCACTGCCCTCCACCCATCACAAACTCCCCTCGCCGCTTCCAAAACTTCACCTTTTCAGAACTACTCTGGCTTTTCTCCCACCCTCATGCAGTGTTCCACATGGGGTGGATGACCCACCAGGCTGCACATCCTCATTAGCCACCCAGCAGATATGTGGCCCCCAAGCCAAACTTGCCCCAATGGTTGCCAAACTCACGCTGCAGCCTCCTCCTCACCAGTGAGACCAGCATGTCTCTCGTTTTTGCACCCAAGAAAACAGCTCACATGGAAGTTGTAGGGACTTAAAATGTCACATTGCTTCCTACCTCTATCCTACTCCCACTAGATTGTACTTCCCAGAAGGTTTAAAAGCTACTGGGGAAGAGGACTGCGAGACAGACACATCTCTTCTGAAATGCTCATGTACAAACTCCCCTATTGCTCTAAGTGAAAATGCCTGCACATTAAAAGACAGTATTAGAGCAGCAGGTATATGAAAATTAAACCGAGTAACTCTCAGAAGTTTGCTGTTCCTTGCTCATGTTTTCACATAAGAATGAACATGTAATACTGAATCTATGCTTCTTTTTATAGGAAGGATTTCTAGCCTGGAACAATTAAATTAATGTTTTCACAAACCTGAATACATACCTTCAGCTTTGAATTACAAACCCACGGAACTACAGTATGATGCTCTTGTCAGAAAAGAGAGATAAGGGCAAACAGAAGATTGCATTTAATATTTTATCCATCCTTCCTTCACCAGAAAACAATTCAATCCTTACATCGTTCCTTTGAACATAGTCTTGAAGCGCGGCTATTGCTTCTCTGTGACCCAGACAGACAAGGCAATAAGATAAAAGATCTGCGGGTTTTCTTCCCATGCTGCACGGCACATCCTTGTGGCAGACTTACACTTCAAGCCAAAGTCTGAAAGTAGGAATCATACACTAACGATTCAAAGCAGAGCTTATGAAGTAAAAAAATACCAGAAATTCTGTCTCCCCAACTTCATGCACTGAAGATGAGTGGGAAGATAAGTATATATTAGTCTGCTCTTATTCATAAGAGGTCTTGGATATTAAGAAATATTCTGGAGATACTCTGCAGCAATGGTAGTTACTTGCATAAAGCGCTATTAGATCTTTGGCTGAGAAATACTCTGTACATGAAAAACAGGTATAGCACTATGTATGATTAGCTGTTTCACATAATTTAGGTTTAATTCAGCACCTACTGTGGCTAATAGTAATGCTTCCACCAGTTTAAGTGAGAGCTGAAAATCCTTAAATGAGTAGTCCCCCCAAAGTACAGAAAGGTAATAACTGTTTGTCAGCACCCTGAAGATCAATGATACTCTGTGAAATATAATTGGATCTACAAAAAGATTGCCCATGTTCATATGCACAATACGGTGGCTTTAGAAACATCGTTAGAAAGATTCATCATCAAAAGTTATCATTTAGGCCTCCAGATCAACATTTACAGGGAGGGTTGATACTATTATTTCTTCGCAAGCTACTTATTTTCATTTGCAGACATTTTTATCCTGTACTATTTTGGTGCAACTGTTCTACAGACTCCATTTTGGCACCCGTTTGCTTGCTACACCCTCTTGGATGCAAATACATCTCATTTCCCCTGGGCATATAAACACACACCTCACCCTGCAGACAAACATCAGAAAAACTGATTTGCACAAGTATTTACAAGTACTTCAAATACCAACACAATTGCCACATTTCAAAGACAGCATGCAGTAATTTTTACATTAAGAAATAATAAGAGAAAGGTAAATCATACTGAGACATGGATACAGTTAAGATTTTTTTTTTCTTTAGATGCGATCGCTTTGGTTTATAATTACATGATGTTATTTCAACCCAAAGAAATGTGCTGCCATTACAGGAATGCTTTATATGTACCTGCTCTTTGCCTTTATTATCTTAGGCTAAGGCACACATGCAAGTACTATTATAATTGAAAACCTGCTTTGTGAAACATCTCACCAAAAACTTCCTCTCGAGGGAACTCAGCCTCTCTTACCAACTTGACCACTTATTCCTTCCTCTAACAGGAGTGTCACTCCCACAAACAGTAGAGCAGGGTCAAAGCAGGCTACACTGCATTTCAGTGAGAAACACTTTGAGAAGATAAGCCCAAATGGAAATAACTAATATGCATGAAGCACAAGGCATCTTTGGGCTATGACATGTACCTGCTGCTCAAGGGAGTTGGGTGTTCCGCTGCCCAGTCCCCAACAGGTCATCCTCAGGAAGAAACCAGACTGCAACTAATTTAAACTTCTTAATCAATTTATTCATGCAGATATCTCATTAACGTGAGAAAAAAAACCCTCAAGTTTTTCCCTACACAGAGATACAGCCCTGCACTATGTGAAGACACCCAATTTCTCAAAGATATCTCTGCATCTCTCACTCCTCACTCATTTTGTGATAAGAACCATTTGACTTGTATCCTCTGACCTCTTGCAATACCCTCACAATTTGCTCGGTGGTGCAGTCTCTAGGTCTTTCCATTTACTGCGCTCATGGACCTGCTCTTTGCTGCAGCTACGGATCTTGCCAACACCTTTATCCACAAACATCTCATACCTACCACAATTCATTGCCTTACTTGGACTTAAAAGCAATGACAATTTTACCTGATTAAGAGCTAAGTTTGGGCTGCATTCTTGCCATGATAATTATAAGTGGAATACACTATTTATCCTGTTTCCATCATACACATATATTTTCATTTTGCTTGGAATGTTTCTCCTCCCATGCTTTCCAAATGTTTAATCAAGTGCTGCTCCCTTTGAAATACTAATCCTGCCAGATTTTTTTATTGTTATTTTTGAAGCATTGTGCTGCTTTTCCCTTCTCATCTTTCAATATTAGCAAGGGAGATTTTTTTGGCTGCTCTTTTTTTTTTCTGAAGGACTTATCCATCTTATTCCAGCCCAGTCATGCTGTACCTCCCTAGATTGTCTGTCAGTGGAAGACAAGAAATGCCGAATCAACTCTGGGAGAAGCCCTATAGTCCAAGTTGCAAGGATTCACATCTTCCTTGAATCCTATTTGAATCCCATCTCAATTTTCTCTTGTGGTGAGCCTTAGTGGACATCTATCTCATTTTTTACATGGTGGGTGGCCCTTCCTTTTCAAACCTGTATGATTATGATTTTCATTTAAATAGAAACTTAAAATAATTAAAATATTCTTAATAATTATCAATCTCTAGATACAGATAACTGTAAGTTTTAATTGTTTAAATAGCTAATTAAAATATACATAATTGCTCCCCAGTAAAGGCTGTTTTTTTGGGCTATCTCTTACTGAAGACATGCTGAGCAGAACAACTGTAGGGGACAGGCTAACTGTGGGGGACTACACTCATTCATAGCTGGTTTTGATGAAGAAATTAATAAGCACTAAGAAGTGTATTGTGACACTGCCCGAGCCAGCTGTCTCACCTATCTAAGGTGAGGCACAGAAATCATACTGATGGTTCATACAGTGCCAGCCCTTCCATGGGAGGGGGGATGAAGCACTGAAAGCAAAATATCTAAATACCATCAACTTGTGGAAAAGAAATGTTACAAATGCAAAAGCTAAACAGAAAATCACTTTCTCATCTCTTGAGAGCACGAATTGCCCTCATTCATCTCAGCTGACTTTCAGTTCTTAAGCCTAATTATGATGTATAACACCCAGACTTTCTAATAATTACGTTTGCAACTGTTGGCCTTCTCCCGCTCTCCCAGCAATGTACAAGTGCCAATCAAGTGACTTTATGCACCAAATGCCAAACAAAGGACAAACTCAGCTACATATACCACTTCTTGGCACGTTTTATTCCCATGTAAAATTTGCTCCTAGATTAGTTACTATCTATGGACAGTGGTATAAGCCCTTCTCTGTAATTACCAGAGGCTCCTCTGCTGATTGAGGGCAGTATACAGCCCTAATTTCCACACCCAGCCCACTAAATAAAACAAAGCAGGCAATGAGGTTATCTCTGGATTGAGCAGCAATAAAATTAAGCCCTAAATGCTAATACCTTCAGCTCACAGGATAAACACCTTGTCAGAATACAGTCCAGTGTACAGGAAGTAAGACATTATGACTTATAAATACAATGTGCAAGGTTGCTAACACTCTGTTACTATCACAGAATATATGATCTATCATAGAATATGGTTAAGGCCCGGTGCAATAGACATTAGATGGAGTTCATCTGGGAGAAGCTGCCGAATCATTTAGCCACTCATTTCTTGATTTGTTAACATTTCTGTTTCTTACTGTTAAGTCTCACTCTTGACTCTTTTCAGTTAGTGGATTTGTTTGTCCAGAAAATATTCAAAGCCTCTTAAATCAGACTGGCAGAAATAACTCTTGGAAGAATTGCTCCAAAAAGGAAACAAGGTGGATTTTTGTTCCTCTCAACATCGCTAAGCTTATAGGAGCCCCTGTTCACTGTTATGTTCTTTCATTCTCCCTCTGTGTTACACAGACAGTTGCTTGCATGTCATGGTCGCCACGTGCTGTCTCTTATGCCACATTCATCCCTGAGTCCCCTGTGTCTCTTTTTTTCACACCAGGGTCACTTCTCTAGGACTCAAAGCAGATTCTTTGTGACCTGCAAGTGTCATCAGTCTTCACTGCTCCCTGGTCCCCAGGCTGCAATCTAATCAGCCACCAAACTTCAAACTGCTTCACCATGCACACTTATACTGCCTTTTTAAAAACTTCTTTAAAAAAAAAAAGCTAAAACAAAATACCCTCTGTTTTGTACTGTCCTTTAAGCCCTTAATTATCAATCCAGCCTTATCCTTTCTCTCCATTATCAGACAAAATAAAGACAGCCAAGCCATGAGAAAAGCAGATGAGTTTAGTTTATGAACACTAAACTAACAACTTATACTCGGCTCTACCATTTTAGAAGCCCTACAATCTGCTCTTGCTTCCTGAATTCCCAAATCCTTCCTACCATCCATTTCACCACAACCAACCAACCAACCAGCACAGCCAATAAGGGAATAAACCTTGAATTTGAAGCTAAGGCATTTGGAAAAGAACAAATGACTTGGTTACTGTGAAGCTAACCCTTCCACTGTCTCACAGCCATCCTAGACCTGCCTTTATTATAAGTGAAATTAAATGCGTCACAAAACCCTTCAAAAAGATCATTTAACGAGCTGTATCTTCCTGTAAAACAATGGCTGATCATATCAATATTTTAAAAAGTAAAACTCATCAGTCTACAGATGAACATGGAGGAGACATAACGATGTAAAAATCTATTCTTTTCAGGTGTTAAAGCTCTACTCTTAGTTATTTCATGAACTTCTCATCTTCACTGTCCTGTTAAACTTGGATACTACTCAGACTAGCTCAAGAAAAGAAGAATTAACAAATAAATATCACAACTATGATCACCTTTCCTTTATTAGAAAAATCCCTGAATATATATAGTTATTAATTATTAAAATTAATAAAACACAGATAGCAAAAAGCAAAGGCAGCATTATGAACATCTCTAATTAAAACAGCTATTATAAGAGGAAGTATGTGTAAGACAGATACAAAGTCACTCAATAGCATGAATCATCTCATAGATATTGAACAGCTATTACTAACACGTCCCGACAGTTGACAATGACCAACGCATGAACTGACAAGTTTCTCACATTTAATTACTCACAAAATGAAATAAATGTAAGCATTATATAGAAAAGATGGTTGCAACTGCAGATGAAAAGCTCTTCCCTAAGTACTGCAGAGGCTTGTGATAGGAAATTTTGGCAAAGTTAAACAAAAGGCAGTGGAGTGTAATATATTCACAGTTTTTGGAAGGGAGATGGCACAACCAATCATCAACAACATGAGAACTCAAACAGATGATGGAAGAGAGCAACTGAGCAAACACCACCGCACTCATGCACACACACTGAAAAGGATTACTAAATTAATTAGAGAGGCAACTGAAAAACATGGAATTCAGAACACTCAACAGTATGGAACAATGCTACTGGCCTATTTTTACCACTGGCAGTAAGAGAAGAGGAACAGCTAGCTCTAGTAGGAGCAAGTGCATTATGATACAACACAACATGAGCATTATAAAATGCGAGATGAATCTCAAGCCCAGAGGCTCTTTAGCACCACTCCAAATCACAACTCTCTGCCTTCATTTTTCTTCTTTGCTACCAATTCCACTTCTCCCAGTACTTCTGATTCGATTAACCCTTTATTCTCTTTCTGGTCTTTGACCTTCTTCTTTTTATGGTATCACATCAGATTCTTTAAATCATATGAGTAATAACAGCAGAGATTATAGATCAGTAGTCAAATCTTCTCAAGTGCTCTAATCCAGTTGTTTCCAATGAGAAATTTATCACTTTGATGGCACATTAATGATATAGCATGCTTTTTCAAAAATCTGCCCTCGATTAAAAGTTACAAAATCATAAATCAAACTATAACTTGTTTTGAATGGTCTGAATTCAAGTGCTATGAATTTGGTTTTCCTTTAAACACTTTTCCCAGAAATTCAAGTATAACAAGCCTGAAGCAAACATCCTGAAAGACAAGACTCATTTTAGTGGTTTGGGAACTAGAAAAGATACAGTTGCATGCTACGCTTTGGGTTTTGTATCCTTTGCTGGAATAGTGAGTTCTGTTGTGCCTTAACCAACTACAGCTTTCTCATTGACCTGGCCTGAAACACTTTTTTCAAAAGCTTCTTTTGGTCTGTCTGAAAACCTGCATTGGGATCACTGATCCTTTCACACCGAACATTGAACGTGCCACCTGAACGTGTGGAGCAGCAACATATGCTACAGTAGGTTACAACTATTTTACCATCTGTTCTATCTGAACTCTAACCTTGATAATCCCATATCAGCTTTTCCTACTAACTGCCACAGTTCTTAGATCTTGGCTTCCCTTACCCTTTTAAAATTAAATAGCAGCAAAATGCACAGACATATTATATGCTGCTGCTCAGCAGCCTTCACCGCTCCCCCCAGGTGACTTAATTTGGTCAGGGTCTTAAACAATTAATTTGTTCAAAACCACAAGCTTTTCTTTTCTCTGTTAGTAAGACAAATGAGTAACCTGAATATTTTTTATTCTGAAAAATGTTGCTCAAGATCCTGCCATATTCTTTACATATTCATTTATTTTCATTTCTACCCCACTGTTATTTAGAAAAGCACATCCATTCGCAGTGCAGCTACAGTGGACTCAACACTTTGTAAGAGCAAACTTCAGGTTTATACCAATGTTCCCCACAGAGCTTGACGCAGTCTCTGTCTAACCAACTTGCGCTACAAAGTAGACTGGGTCTAGTTTATTTTTACATGAATAGCAACATCACTAAGACCTCACCATCTTGCTGCTTTGCACACCCATAAAACCCATAGCATCATACTGAAAAATAAAATCTTAGTTTTTTGAACTGTGGGGAGAAACTTAAATCTGTTACCATAAAATTAACTGAACAGACTCTATAAGTAAAGAGAGGACATTTGTAACTTCTACTACTATTGGGGTCTTTTTGTTGGCCTTGGTTGGTTTGGAAGGGGACTGGTTAGTTGGCCTTTTTTTTAATGACTTGATCCCATGTCATCCAGTTCCATTTCAGATAAACGGAGTTTGAAACTCTAAGCTTTAATTCTAGGGATTGCCAGAGCATCTCATCTGGCAGATTGCTTTCAAATGTAAAGTCTGCCTTGTTTACAAAAACTCAAGGGATAGCTACACAATAATTAAAATCCACAAAACACCGTGGCTGAGGTATGATTTATACAGACCCATACAAACCTACTACATACATAACAGACTTATAAAAAACATAAATATATATTTAATAAATACTAGTGATAACCAGAAGAACACAAGCACCTCTAGTTTTCATTGTATGTAAATAAAGCATTAGCACTTGACACTACTAGTTCTTAGGGATGATGAAACTGAAGACTCCAATATGGTTATCACCATTTACTGCTGTACAATATCTAGATTCAACTGAAAATATTAAATCGTAACAGCTCAGTAAACTACTCTGACTCATTAGCAACTGAACCAGAGTGTAATGCCTACACAATGGAAACTACCTTTGTAAAAGAATATCTTTCTAAAATATGTCCACTTTGAAAATTATTATAATGTCCTTCCATTAGAAGTATTTGTATCTTCTCCACTTTGAAATCCCGTATCATTTCTACAAACATTGTTTCCTCCCTGATTTCTGTTTAGTGTCTGAACAAAAGGCAAGTTTGATATTTTGAATGTGTGGAAAAAAATCAGTTCATGAGATATAATTTTGCCTTTTCACACATGAGCAGTTTAAATATGTTATTCAATGTTATCTTGAGGCACAAACACAAGGCATGTAGGTTAGAGAAGTCAAAACTACATACTAATCTGCTACCTCAAATGTCTTCCAAAATACACAACTGAAGGATATAATGGAAACTGTTGTTTAATTAAAGAATATTGAATTTAGTTGTAATCAGGGTCCTGTTACACAAACAGCACACAGTGACTGTACAAATATACATATATAATTCCATACATGTTTTCCTACTTCACAAAAGCATCTGTATTTTATAGTTCTACTTGGGGGAAGAGGGAAGTACTTATTTTCTTCTGGAATTTATGCTAAACCAGCCTCTTCCTTCCCTATACAATAGAAGAGAAATTAAAGCTTTAATAGATAAAAACTACAGTTTACACTTCTCTTTTCCTCCTCAAATACAGGAGGGCATTAGCCCCCCCTTCCCCTTCTCTTTTGCATTCAACTATTTCCACTTCTGCATAAAAATGACTTTTATTATGCAGTTTCAAGACTTTTCTAGCTTGGCACCCCAGGAGCATAATCCGGATTCACAAAACAAAAACATCTAATTACCCCAGCTGCATAATTCATTGGCCCATAAATATAAGTTGACCAACCCATGATCTTATCTGACAAGACTGTAGGGAGCACTGTGGGAATCTTACTCTACCAGAAACATTGGTCAGGGCTGGTGGCAGCCACTGGCCTTTGCAACTGGAGGGTCAAACACGCCACTTGGGTGTTGTGGTCCTACCAAGGAGAAGGAGAGCAAAGAACAGGATGCCATCTTGCAACCTGCAACTTGCAGGCCAGTTAGTCCTGTCTTTGGTGGCTTGGTCTGTTTGCAGGTGAATCATTTAACGAGAGGCTTCTATGGGAGCTGTGATCATCCACAGCTTCACACTCTGCAATAAGCCCCATGCACTATGTGATTAACTGAACTGCAGTAGTAATGAGCAAGGGAAAATACCTGAATTGGCAATACTGCAGGTTTACTTCAAACACACTGAGAGGCAAGACTGTAATTTGAAAATCAGACATTATTAAGATGCCAAAAATGAAACAAACTTACTAAGTGTTCCTTACTTTGCATCTATTTTCCCTACAATGCTGATGAAAAGTTCTATTCCTTCACACTATGCTGGCAAACCAACCAACAGAACCTTTTTAGGCACTGCCTATGGAGAATATCTGCAGATCCATTTTTTTTATTGTTTTAACGTACCTGAGCTGCTCTTAAAGTTCCACCTAAACTTTGAAAAACAGCACCCTGTTTGCATTCATGATCAAGTACCTGCAATTCACTAACTCGCAAATAATGATGAGACCTGGGCCACACTTGAAGCCAGCTAGCCAAACACGTTATGGTCTTACATGAATTTCAAGTGGAAATAAATGATTTTTTCGGAGAATTATGAATTGGGTTCTAACATGCAACATTTTACCACATAGTAAAGACTAAGCCAGCAAACATTTCAACTCTCAGCAATGTTTTCATTCCGCATTATAACAAATATGAGCGGCAGAGAGACTCGTCAACCCAGTGGGCTAGGGCACTATTCATCTTTCATCTCCCAGATCTGGGCTGCAACTACTCGGCAATAGACTCACTTTCTTACTAGAAATGTCATCTTGAAGCTGAGAAACCTTCTTGACAAATGTGTTTTTGAAACAGATTTATTTTTGCTAAACATTTTGTTTTGACCAAAATATATTTTGACAGAGAAAGTTTCATTGCAAATTTGTGAATTTTTTTTCACCACCTCTAATAACAAGACTAGACTTTTAAGGACTAAATGGAGAAAGCTGCTCAGACTACACCTGGCTGATTGGTATGGAAATATATGACAACTGTCCATTGGTCTACCCTGATTTACCTGCCCTTACCATAAACTAGTAAGTTACAGGTCCCTTCTCACTATGGCATTCAAAGCAAGACTAAGGTTGGGATCTAAACCTGTTATCCTCCTCAGCTGCTCTTCACAGCTATGTCTGAAAGACTACTTCATGTACTTAAGTAGTAATTAACAACAAAAATGTTTAGAATAAACAAGTAAGGACAGGGCATTTGAAAAGGAGTTAACAGATGTCTTTAAAATTGCTGCTGGCCTAATAACATTGCTGCAGTAATTTATTTGATGTGGAGTTTATTTAGCTGCTGCAAACATATAGGGCTATAATAATCATAAGCAGGTTGCATTAAGTACAATATAGCTTGGACGTGTAACAGTGTTAAAAATAATCTCAGGAACAGTATGTCTTAAAGACATTAAATGTGCAGTACCTTCTACAATCTGATGCTGAAAAGCTAGCCAGAAAGCATCTTTCAGACTTAAAAAAATATTAGGAATTATGTAAGTACCACAAGACTTCTTTTACAGATAATTTTGCCTATATTTTAGGATAGCAAACAGTCAGTTCAAACATCAAATCCTGGCATTCTTCAGCAAGCTATCAGCACAGCAGTGCTGCCTTTTTTTCCTTTGAAAAATGAAAGAATTAAATTCAAAACAAACAACTTCAATTTAACACCAAACTACAGGATAACCAATCTTAAAAATGTCAAATTGTAATGGATCTTAATACCCATATAAAACACAAAAATAGTGGCATTGTTCCTTGGTAATGCATAGCAACCTTACAGAATTTCAGTGAAGGAGAAAGAAGGGAAAAACACCTTATTACTTCTAACTCCTGCGAGCCATTTTGGTCTCCAAAGGTTTTAGACTGCCTCAGGCCATGTGTCTGCAGTGTTTCGGGAAATGACTTGCCTTCGCACGAACACTGCTATGTTCTGCAGCACTGCTGCCCCCCAGCATCCCCGCTCAATTTCTATTTAACTCTTCCTTACCTGTATCAGCCTTTCCCTTCCCACCCCCGCCCCCTTTTTTTGCAGCAAGATCTCAGAAAGGTTTTGCTTACCCCCCCCCCCGCAAAAAAACCGCACAAACCAAAGCCTCTCTGCTTTTTCTGACAAGTTTTCTCAGAAACAAGCATGAACCAATTTATCTCTGTAGATCTTTAAGAGAGAAAGGAAACAAATTTAAATTACATGGAACCAAAAATAGTTTAGCTAACAGTCATCAAGGAGCTCTGAAGTTTGATATTGTTCAAATGTTTGTCTGGTGCACATGAGTTAGCAAAGAATACTTGGAAAACAATCACCAACAGCCCCATAGAAAAAAACACTACTACTAAAATTCTTCCCTGTATTTAGGTTTTTAATTACACTCCCAGCACCATGTTACAGGCTAAGATTAAGTCCCTGGATAAGGCCTCATAACTATTAACTAATTTGTCTTAGCAGCAGTGTAGTAGAAGTAGTAGAAAATAACCCATCTAATATAGAAAGAATTAAACCTTTATGTAATTATTTAAAATTCACTTAGCAGAGATGTTTTGTGTTTGCCTCTATTTTCTGAAAAGATTCAAGGGTATGCACTGCGAGCTATTTTACTTGATAGCTTTTTTAAAAACCTCTAGAAAATTCTTAGCCAAGGTCACTGCTGATTGACTCAAAATATGACAGTGCATGAGGCTACGAAAATATTCTGTTCATCTCAGAGGTTGAGTAAGCAGCTCTAACTAAGAGGAAAATCAATATAATACTTCACAGTGAGGAAGAAAATGGAAAATAGTTTAGCAGTTAAGTGGTTAATGCAATTCCTAAGTGTTCAGCAATCATTGCAATTTAGTGCCATTTCGATTATTACACAATAAACAGACCATGTTGTCTGGAAGCAAATTTTTATGAGTATAGCTGAAGGGGTTGCAACTTATTTAGCTGCTGAAACTCTAAGGGAAAGAACATTTCTGAATGCTAACACTACAGATCAGAAATATACAGGTATACTAGAAAGGTTATTTTTAGGTCACTACTATGGTAACTAACCACAGTGACCTTTAAAATTAGTATGCAGTTCAAGAAAAATGAAGTTCCGTAAAATGTTCTTTAAATGGGGTCATGTTAATAAACAATATTGCACATCCTTACAGCAGAACGTTGTCACTTCTCACAGCTATTAATTTTACTTTAGTGTCACAGAATCGTAATATAATGTATAAGGCTATCATCATGCAGAACTGACTAGGAAAAAAACAGACAGAAAACTGATTAAACTACCACTAATTTATATTTAAAGACTTTTTTTTTTAAATATCACAAGCATGTGTATTTATTTTTGCAGAATAAGCCTGCTAACTGAAGGACAGTCTTCAGATCAGATAAAGTCATGGACACATTCAGAATAGGTATAATTAAAATCATCATACCTTGTTGAAATACAGAATTTTAAGTAGATTTCATAATCAAACCCAGTTCTGTAATTTATAAACTCAAAGACAAGCAGGCATGAGTTATGTTCAGGGCACATGAGACAAATAGCACGAGATTATGAATGTAGGGTGGATGGCAGCAGGGACACAAGAAAGGAAACAGTATTTTGAACACAAGTACCATGTGAGTCCAAGGTACTAATACTGACTTATTAGAAAGAGCTTCAATTAGACTCACAGTCTTAATAACTAACATATTATGTGTCAGGCCATTAGGTAAGAAAAGGTAATCAGACTTTAGCTGGTCATAAAGTTGTGCTGGCTGTTGCACAAAACCACCATGGTAGAGAATATATGAACTCAAGTAGGATGCTGCAACTTGGGAAGATCCATCAACTTAAACATCTAATACAGAACACAACTGTTCTTATTTCATTAAGATTAATCTCAGGTTTGATAAAGCCTTTAATGTTATAGTAAATGGCTGATAGTGAACCACATACGAAGAAAGTATTTGCTTCAAATATTTGCCTATATGCATGTGTATTGAGTGAGACACAAGCATCTTAGTCTAGATTAACCCTGTAGATCTTTTTCAAATTCTAGCTTTTCCAGAAGAGTAACACATTTATTTTCAAAATAGGAAATTTTATCTGCATTTTTTCAAGACTTAATACACTTCTGAGTAACACTGCTCTTGGAATTACTTTTAAATGCCTGCATTAGTATTTCTATGAAAAAGGGGGAAAAAGGTCTCTCCATTATTCTGGATCACCAGTACATTTTTCCCACATTCCATGAATATTGCATTATACCTCACCTCTCTGTTAGCCACAGTCACAGGACAGATGGAGACTGGTCAATTTTTAACTACATCCACCTTGAAGTCACATCTGAAAATGAGCTCTCTTACAATCACACCATACAAAGACACAGCAAGGGACAGGCACAATTACCAATCCAGAAGAAAAGAAAGCCCAACAAACCACCAACCAAAACGACAACTACAAAAAAACAAAAGGAAATAAAAGAATGGTTGATGAGCTGTACTAATAAACTCATTTTACAGCAGGGATCACATCAGAGTGAGCTAGTCCACTTACCCCAGCCACCCAAGAAGCTCCAACTCAGGCAAGTTGGTCCAAACACGTGCCAAGGACTATACACAGAGATAGGAAACCTAATCTGACGCACGTGGTGTTGAATGTTAATGCGTTTTCCAGGTTAATGATTCAGTTGAGAAAGCACACAGATATACAGAACTTGTCATTTTTTGAAAGCCAGACAAGCCTCTGTGCACTCTTCTCAGTATCTTTTCAGCCAGTATCGCTCATAGCTGTTGGCTGTTGAATGAGCTTGTTTGAGGAACAAAAAGTTTGAAGTGTGCCATCCAGGTGAGAGTGCTAAGCAGGAATGGAATAAGCTAATACAACAGGTTGACTGTCTATACAGAAAAATATCCCCAAAATTTGACTTTCATCTGCAAAGACCACCAGAAAAGACATTTGTTCTGCCCTACTGCATGTTAGAATCACCACATTTATGTTAAACCATACCCAAGATCTGACAGGTTGTTTTTCATTTTGCTACTTGACTGGTATTTACACAAACAAACCCAAATTTCAGTTAAAATATCAGGAAAATCTCATGTAAGTATTAATTGAGAAGTAAGGTTCCACCCATATTACATTTTCCAGGCTGACATAATAAGAGAAACATGAAGCAGAAATAATTACTGACACCAGGAAAAACGATGATGATTAACTACACAGATTTAGCTTTACAACCAGGTTTCTGTGCAATACCACAGCTCCATACAAGTACTCAGCTTAAAAAGCACACACTAATTTAAAAGAGAGAGCAGAGGGTGCTTTTTTTTTGTGTATAAATACATATTCTTTTCATCTGTTTAGTGTGCAAATTTTACTTAAAGCGCAATACAATGACACACAGGTCTAAAGACTAAATGCAAAAACACAAGAATGTCAAATGAACTAACTTCTTCACTCCGCCGTTTTTATTTTATTATTAGATGTTATTCCTAACTTGTTAAAATTGATCAAATAGAAAAGCTGTGAATAGAGAAAAAATTAAGCCAACTAGAAAAGTGTGACTTGGATTTAATATTTTATAATTGCCAAGGGACATACTGAGATCAATGAATTTTTGCCCGAGATGAACGTCAGAAAGAGATGTACTTCAGTCTTTTAGGGAACATTGGTCTATTTAATTCTTGTGTCTGATGCATGTGAAATATGCCTGTCTTGGCCTTCTTTCTTGCCTCAAGGCCATGCTGGAGGCAGACATTACCACTTTTAATAGGCCGCCATCTGAGGAATGGCAAGGGATCCAATAACCCATCGACTCTAATGGATTTGCCTGTTTATTCACTTACACCTTTTTGCAGCTAATTTTAGTTTTGCATGCTGAGTTGTTTCACTTTAAATTAAATGAATAGAAACAAAGAGGGATAAGACTGTGCAGCTAATAAACCATGATTATTTTCGAAGTTCTTCACAACAGGACCCTCTGTATACTAAGGTATATCACTTCAGAACAGATTCAGAGCTGCATTTTTCCACTTGTTGTCAAAATTAGCAAAGCTTCTTCTAAATTTCATGATACAAAAAGTAGGTTATTGTAAACTCTTGCTTACAGCAGTACAAAACACCAAGCTTCAAATCATTAGAAGAGTTGTGAGCATCTTCAGGTAGTAATACAGGTTAAATTAATGTTTGCACAGTATTATCACCAACAAAAACAGTATACAGTTTAATCTAACCGTTCATTTCTACTTTGAAGATCATATGTAATGCTTAATGTGGTACTTATAAGCCAAATGGAATCCCTCTAGATACAGAGGAACTCTGAGTAATAAAAATTTTCACTACATTTGATCCTTAGAAAAAATATACAGCACAGGCTGAAATTTATTAGGGGACATAATCTCTATATTTGGACTGCATTAATATTTTGTTCCTCTACAGAAAACTTCTCCCTCTCTTTCTTTAGGACGCAGCCTCTTGCATCTGTCCCTCTACAACCCGCTGATCCTCTGAAAAAGCTACTACTCATCACGCTCTTTTTCCAGACCCATCAGTTTCAAGCCTCAGCTTCAAAACAGCCTGCAGTTAGTTACAGAGACCTTTTTTCCAAGTTGGGTTGAATCTCACCATTCTCAGTGCTCCCCAGGCTCCATCAGTTAAGAAAGGGAACAGACAAGGGCCAGGTGTCACCTGCTGATGACAGGTCATGCACTGAGGCTCTGCAGGAGCCTTTGTGTTCCCACCCCGAGGGAATGTATCCCTCCTGGGTACACCAACAGCCTTCTGACAATTACCTGCCCTGAGGAAATCACCATCAGCTTTCTGGCAAGTAATCAAATCCAGTCACCTTTTTTTTTCCTAAAGCTTCAAATATTTCTACTTCTGGAAAGAACAGACCAGGCTCAGTCCTAGGTAACCCAAGCACAGTACCTCTGGGGTCATCGCAGAAAAAGCAGTTGCTGAACTAAATCAATCCCCCAAGATTCCCACTTCAATGGTGTGAAACACTTTTTCTGTAATAAAACCATATAAACCACAGCAGCAGTTGGCCAACTGTTTCCTCTTCATGACAGAAATCTAAATGCATGATGTCTACAAAACATGGCAGCATGCTGTTAGTTTTGTTGACCAAATGGCAGGAACATGGCTGTGAAAAACTAATGTCAAGAGCCGAAAACCTGAGAGCTAGCAGTGCCAGGGAGAGGGGAGATGCACGCAAAGATGCAGCAAGTTGCCTTGTGTACCCCCCCCCCTTCACTGAGAAAAACAGAGCTGTAAAGAAGCTTCTGCCCTGTAAATCAGTATCTGTAGAACTACATAGTCATAAAATAACAGAAGAGTTCTAAATGGAAACAAATTAGAACAAAAGAGCCTGTAACATTTAGAAGGGTCCAAACTCATACCCATTACCAACACAGAACTAAAGCCCAGCAGCTACGAGCAAGTGTGGGGCTTTTTTTCCTCTATATGGTTATATTTTCTTCTAAGGGATCACATTATGAATATGCCATCTCCTTATTTTTGCCACAAAGACTTCACCCTTTACAGTAACATGGTGTGACATGGAATCAACTCAAAGGCTTTACCAGGGCTTTTGGGCTGGATTTGGAGCTGAGTTTTGTGTCACTTACAAGACACAGAAGGGTGTACTTCAAAGGAAGATCCGCCCATTATGAAAATTAGTATTTTAGCTTTACATTCATTTTATTGCTACCAACTCTTTTTTTCTCTTAGAATTGAGATTGCAATGGGAGACCTCTTTTCTGGCACAAACCTATCACTGGTATCCTCTTCTATATATGAGGAAGGAAGAAAATAAGGCTCCTAAAGTAATTTCAAACAGATCTACATATCTAGAGCACAAATCTGTTTGTGAGACAAGTATTTTTGGATGGTTACAAATCCAGGGTTTTTTTAAAAATGGTAACTATTATTTTGATGTATCTAAAACACCCTAACCAACAGGATATTTTACAAGCACACAGGCAAGTTAAAATAGTCTGTCTGCTTTAGATAAGTTTAAGTGAATCTGCAAAACATAACAGCAGAATACGTTTTTTCCCCCCAAATTGTATTTGTAGACCTGGATACTAACTCCCAGACACACTGTGCAAAGAAAAATGGGAACAACAGACTGAAGTTGGGATTGATTTACTTCATTAGCTGGGATTACAAGTTTAACTTACAAACCAGAGGTCAAAATTTCTCATTAACAAGGGGGCCATGAATTGCTGCAGGGCTTGGTTCAAGAGGAGACCACTCTTATTACTAACTACACATTTCAATCTGTCTTTGATGTTCTCCTTCTACCCTCCTCCCTTTTATTTTTTGGCAGAGGAGTTGATTTTAATTGTAGCTATACAACACAGCTCAGTTTGCCTGAGAGCCAGCCTCCACATCTGCAGTGAGTGCAGTTCTAGTGATATTGGGTGCAGTCCATAGCTTAGGGCTAATTTTAATGGCTCCCCTTTTCATACAAGGCTCAGATTGTTTTCCACGTGATTCCTGTTAATTTAGCTGCAGGAAAGGGCATCAGTTTTCCTTGTGAGTTTCTGATCCATACTTCTAAACTAGGTGAAATGCATTAAAGAAGAGAAATGATCACAAAATGAGAGATTCAATTTTCTACTACATCCTTAAACTGATAAAGCAAGTACCCCCACTATTTTAATACCCAAAAGAGAAACAAAGGACAGCAGTTGTATTTTTCTTACATCTGTATTTTGACAAACCTTTAATTTGGGGAATGCTGTAAAGAAGCTTTTGAAACCTCTAACAATGCTAAGGGTTAAAAAAGGAACACTTACATATCTCCATATTGCACGTTTTCAACATGTACAGATTCAAACTAAGATTTCACAGTACATTTCTGAAAACAAGAGTTGTGTGCATTATAGCAGCAGATGGTGTAGTATACCATCAAATAATAAAATGTTTAACGCATATTTGCTATTTCTGTTGAACACAACTAAAATATCTGTAAATAGTCCAAGGCAGAGTATTCAAAGAGCTAAAAAGTGCTCATTCTACAGGACCTGCTATAGTTTGTGCAGGAGAACATTCCACTGATGCCAGTTAAACAGCTGAAATGTTCATATATTACATATAGTTAAAATAATAATCAAATTAGCTTGAGCAATCAAAGTTCTACTCTCTACCACTGCAGCTGCTTTTAAGCATCACAAAATCTTAAAACCCTGAAAAATTGAACACAGTCAATTTTTACATGTAAAAAATGTCACAGATCCCATTTTAACAGACACATTTTTTTTCTTAATTTAAATGTAGAAAAAGTTAAGAGCAATGGTTAACAACATATTTTTTCACAGATCCACAGTGTCTTGTCTTTGTTTACACACACCTAGTTTGACTACAAAGAGATAGCATCATCTCCAGCTTCATAACTATTTATTACTAGCAATGAAAGAATTTTGCACATGGTAAATTCATACAGGTTTATGATGCAAAACCTCAAAGCTGAAGAGGCAGTAACAATTAGGTGAGTAATTGTAATTTAGGACCAATACTAATTTCTATTTATTCCAATAGACAAAAATCTACTGTATATTACACAGATCTGTTCTGTGTTTCCCAGTTTCTGTTGGGCCAGTTTTCAGTTCAGATGTAACACTTGAGGTTAGCATATATTAAATCACTTTCTTTTACTTGTTTGCATTAGCAGTTCCCATTAATACTCCATTTTCCAAGTTTTTCCTGTTGCCAGCCAGTGTGAAAGCATTAAAAGGTATGCCTTTAGTTCACACTTGGAGCCAAGTATTAACTTTTTTCTGATGGCCAAGTCAGTCCCCTTCTGTGCAAGCCTTCTATTACTAGTTTGTAACTAATCTGCCTCCTGGAACTTCATAAAGACCCTTTGTTTGCTTCTGGAACCAAGATTTAGGGAGATATAAGGCAAGGCAGGCTCAGCCAGCTATTGGTTTCACTCCTGTTGGCAGCACAGGTCAAGTCACTGGCCACAAATTCCAGTCACCTTAACAAAATCTGCTAAAACGTCAGTAACGTCTTATCAACACGGGGTGCAATGGCTACCTTCAAGTTTCAACAGGGGGGTATCTTAACAACTAGACATCTTTAAAAGGTCATTATTGCAGTCTAATTTCAAACTGGCACCAAAATGAAGGGTTGTCTTTGTGTAGGATTAATTTAAAAACCTCAGGATTTGATGTCAGTGGGAAATAACCAGCGTGGGACTCATAATGCTGCCTTCTCCTGCTTCTGGCCAGCACCTAGGGCTAATTTCTTAGGAGATGAAAACTATGACAAGCCCTTCAGTTAAGCTGAAAGCAGGCAGCAGTCCAGTAACACCCACAGGCCTCAGAGGCATCCTGTGACCCCCTTAGAAAAGTCACATTCACTTTGCTCTTGAGAAAGGAAAAATAATGCTGGAGGCATTTTGTTTTAAACCATGTGAAATAAGGAAATGTGAGGATGTGAAAATGAAGTGAAAAAAGTTAGAATTCATTTCCTCCCCTTGCAATGGCTTAGAAGCAAAACTGGTTAATTTTGAAAGTGTGTGTAAAAATCTGATACATTCACCAGTAGGCAGTGACTACAAAATGCTTAAGGTAAAATATGTAAATATGTAAAATAATCTCTTGCAAACCATCTCCCTTTGTGCTTGAAAGCATTTCGTAAAAGCATCTTTATTTCTCAGTACCATTAATAGGCAGTCAGAAAGAAAAGTTATCTCTTGTCAAAATAGAAAATAACAAAATTCAAGGTACTAGAGAAATATTTTGAAACAAATCTGCAGAGCAGTAAAAGGGAAGAAAATTAATGCGTAAGTTCCTTGGATGACTTCTGCCCTTTTAGTATTAATCTGAATAATAATAAAGGAACATGTAAATTACAGTTTCAAAATTTTAAACGGGGTTATTTTAACTATCATAGACTTAAGGCAAACCTAATCTGCCAAGTCTTCACTCTCATTTCATTCTAAAACTGTGCCTCACTTTTTTTACTCCTATTATGTCTTTTAACTTATATGGGCTTTTTATCCCCTAGTTAAGCAGCTCCTACCTCATTTCCTCATTCATATTAAAGAAATCTACACAAATGTATTTTCAGGCTGTTTAGTACTTGCCACAGACTGCTAATCTTGTTCCAAAATATTCTCGTTTTAAAAAGGTTGCACTTTGAGGACCCATTAGAATGTTCAAATTAAGAGTATATGAATACTTAAAATTTTTACTCTTTGTCCTAAATTCTTGAGCTGTATTATCATATCATCAACTATATAACCAAAAACAAGTAACAAAGAATTCATTAACATTAATACAATTTTCAAAAGGGGTTTCACAAGTGAGATCTCAATTCCTGGAAATTAACTCCAGCACTAAAAAAAAAAAAAGCTATAATTTTTTTCCTTATTTGATGAATGAGGAAAAGATGTAAGGAAAGCTAAGGAAGAGAATATGTAAGGAAGAAGTAAGGAGACAAAGGCACAACACAGGGATCTTGAGTTACTGCAACACACGAGTAGGAAACAATCCTTCTAGCATAAGACTTCTGGCAACTGGCTGGAAAAATTCACATGGCATCAGACTCCAACAAGGTAATGTAACTACACGAACACCTACACTAAAAGGGAATTAATGATTTATATGGTATGGTTCCCTTAAAAAGTATCTTTCCAATAAAAAAACAAACCACCTTTTCAGCATCAATAAATAATAGAATAAATTATTTTCAGCATCACAGCTGAGCCCCACACTCAGGCTGCCTCACTTAATTGTCTATGGAGAGAAAGTCATATTTACCATGTTGCAGGAAACTTCTTACTACAACCCAGAATCCAGACACAACAATATGCAAAGCTGAAAGGGAATCTGAGAAGTGGTTAAGTGCCAGAGAATGACATATCCAAAGCCTTCACTATTCTCTCTTCCACAATATCGCAGTTAAATGGATAAACAGTAGAAACAGCAAAATGATGGTCTGCATCTGTATGAGAGGGCATCAGAACACTTCACTTGATTCCACTCAAAGCTCTAATTTGTCAGTAAACTGGAGGAACGCATCTTAACATGCTTCTAATATGCAGGCAAGCTATTGTTCTTAGACCAAAAGATTCTGCCAAAATTTTAGTGTGAAGTGCTTGCTTGAGTTCAAGTATTTCGATTAACTGGCATCTTTTTCTACCTAAGACAGTTACAGTTAATGGGTCAAAACATAATTTGCCTGTCTTGTTTGAGCTCACAGACATTTGTACAAGTGTCACAATCATTCATGTGACACTTGTCTGCTTTATTATTCCATGCCAAAAATAAGCAAATGTTTACAAGATCTGTTTCTCTGAAGAACACATAGAATACATAAGGGAAAGAGATGACTAAGTGTATGCAGGGAAGCTTAACCGATACCAAGAATGCTACTTCAAAACACTACTTTTTAAATATAAGCTTCTCCTTGTGTTCTTTAGATTGTCGTTATATTATTATTAGGATGCTTATAATCAACTCAGTTATGGTCAAGTGTGCGTTGGCCTGTAAATTCAAACCTCCTGTCCTTGCATCAGCCATTCACTTCCTTACAGGCACAAACGAGTTCCATGACTGTAGGAACCTGAAATATCCTTGAGTACATGGGCACACAGATGACTCCTCATCAGTTCTGAGAGGAAAAAGTATGTATGCACGCTCTTTGATGGCACTGCAGTGCAACTAAACAGCTTCCTTTTTTTAATTCCTGTGTTTTAATTTCACAGCTGCTCTCTACTGAGGCTTACACATATAACGATTGCTAGAAAAAGTATAGGAAAGTTAATAATTGTTGAAGGGTTACACAAAGATAATTGTTCTGTTTCTTCTGAATTGCCAGTACTGAATTTGCTGTAAGGGGGGATTACGAAAAGAAATGGAACACTAGAGACAGGAAAGTACTGTTACCAAAATAATCTAACAAATGCAAATACAGCTCACAGTATTAACAAAAGTGTTGAGTCTAAGACTATAGACAGATGTTAGCTTCGGATCCAGCTGTGCTGATCAAAGGCTTTATGCCCCCCAGCTGCTCCTCACTGCCCCCTGCTGAAGTTATTATCCTGAAGATCTGCCAGCAGAGCAGCTCATATGAGTGCTCCCTGATTCACTCCAGGCAGTATCAGCTTGTCGAACCCATATCACCTTTTTACATTATTTAGAATAATCCAGTTGATTTTATCAAAAGTGAGTACAGTTGCATGAACCATTCCACCATCAGAACTTGATGGTGATGACCTCCACAAGAAGTCATACAGATGGTCATTGGTGTAGTTGCTTGCACTTTCTATTTGTCTTTTTGAAGCCCTAGTAAACACCTAGTGATAAAATACTATCTCCCTTCAATAATATAAGGAAAAAGCATTTTAAAAAACAACCCAAGCTAATAAAGCAAAAGCTTAATACCTGAATTTTTATTTCCTCAACAAAAACACACATGGAATTTTCCAACTAAACTACAGATGGGACTTTAAATACCACTGACATTTGAAAATGGCACTAACAATAATTATATAGATCTCTAATAACTTAAAATGTACACAGCACCAAAAACATCACTTTTGTTCAAATAATGCTCTTAAAAGATTGCTAAGAGTAACAACTTAAGCCACAGCAAAAACACTGTTCTGTTAGATGTTGAGTGGACAGATTATGCCTGACTCAACTTTCACACTAAAATGTACTGAGATTTTTCTTAATAAAGACAATTTTAAATATAAAACCCAGGTAACATTTAGAACTGCAGAATCCTTGTCTAGATACAATATATCCCCTTTGCAATCTGGAAAAATCATTTTAAAGTAGGTGGGGTTTTTTTTAATTTCAGATTTTTAAGGAGAATTTTTTTCTGGAGATTTAATTTCAAGCCATACAACTCATGTTTCCCAACCTTCTGAAAAGGAGTACACTTACCCACAGAGTAAACCAGTTCTTTAAATACTAAACACTAATTGCAAACATATTTTCAGTTGGATTTCAGCCTGCTCTAGTAACTTCTCTCTTGAGGTGACAAACTGCCAGTACCTGCATTCTTTACAAGCATGATTAATTATGCTGCTACAATAGAAAAAAAGAAAGAGACTTCAATCAGAAATGGTCACCTTAAAATGGTACCTGTGCAGTAGCATAGCAGAATATCAAACCCAGAGCCATGCATCTTTCTTTTGCTTTGTGAATTCTTAGTAATTACTTCTGTAATTACATAGGTCAGATCCATTACAACTGGTTGAATAACTAAAGGAAGTGAATCAGAACATTTTAGTTCAAGTTGATTTAATTCATACAAGTTAGAGAAAGAAAACACCATTTTATGCTCTCTGCTTGCTTACCAGAACCTAACTCCACTATGCCTACCCCCCTCTCAACTGTACACTAAGCATAGCAGGGGGTTTAGAAATAAATGTGGAAGAGACAATTTTTGGGTTCTTTTTATACATCTGAGATATTGCCAGAATTTAATTTTCTACACCTTCGGAGATTATTTCCTTAAATTATCCACAAAGTGAACACCAGCTAGCTGTTACCATCATCTAAAGCAACCCTACCACAAGAATATACAGATGGCCTGAAACATCCCCACACCTGGAATGCAGTACTGTTGTTCCTTGCTTTCTTTTCATGCTTGTTAACGTGCAAAGGCAATTTAATAAAAGACAAGAATCAGACATATGTGTTTAAAATACACATTGTATAATTAAACTCGGAGTGAAAACAAATCAAAGGTATATATGTTCAAATAGTATTTATTGTTCCTTTACATAAAGGAACAAGGAACTTGGCAAATTTTTCTTATGAATAAAGGCTCATCTTCACAAAAGTATGGGTTATGAATAGCAATGAACAAGATAAGAGCACATAAAATAAAGGCAAGTACAGTAAGCCACCAACAGAAGCAGAGCCAGACTGACAATGGAAGAATTCCCATCCTATTGGGCTACAGAGTGCTCTCTGTGTAATCATTTAATGCCGACACACATCAGCATTTATACTGAAAGAGACTCTTTAGAGAAATATTTTTAAATGCAAAGTTTAGGATATCTTTTTTTTATATATATGGATAATACTCAAAGCATATTTCTCTCTACAGACTTAGGTCTCTCGTGCTTAAAGACTGTAACATGCCTGTGTGCTCTGCTGCTAACGGCGATTTAAAGAATTTGCTGTACCTACAGAATTGTATTATCGAGATCCTAGAGGGTATGACTAAAACTTGTTGAAATGAAGTTCTAAGAAAATATATAAATGTAGGTGATTGGTTAGGGTTTGGTTAAAGTCAAGAACAAGAGGGGCTCCCAAGTCTCTTCCCCACAGCCAACAGCAAAAGAAAAACAACATAACCAAAAAAAACCAGGAAATAAAATTTCAAGAGGTTCTTCAGTAAATACTATTGTTTAAATACCTAAGACAGCTCCCTCCTGTGAAGTGTCATCTTTATCCAGTGTCTCTAGACAAACATGATTTTTGTCAAGGGTAAGAGATTTAAAACCACAGAATAACACACAATAGGAAAACATTTTGTGAATTAAGTTAAATGAGATGTGAAATCATGCTATTCATTACATTGGTAACATATTCTTCTACAGAGAATATAAATAAAAATTGAATACTTTTTTAGTTATAAGGTTGCCTTCTTTTCAATGTACTTCCTCAAAATCTAACCATGAAAAGCATACCTTTCTATGTCTGAATGACAGAGATGACAAGATGAACTTACTTTAGAGTCTTTTGATTTGGCTGGCTCAACCAATCTGCTATGGCCATTCAACCAGTTAAATAAATTTCTATAATGATTTCACCATTTTAGGCTGCCTATGTGCAAGTTCTTACTGTCAACATGAATTACTCTGTATGCTGCAATTCCCCCATCAATTGAGACAAAGTATGACTGTTGTAGTGTTCTGTTAACATGACATGCTTCTCATGTATCTGTATTCCAAATGTCAAGATGATACGGCACAGCCAGCCAGAAGTGTTCTATTATCAGATCTAGGAGAACAATTCATACTAAAGGGTAGACTTTAAATAGGTAGGTAAAGCATTTTCTTTGATATGCAATCTCTAGTTCGGTGTCAATTCTGAACAACTTCTCCATGTTATGGTGTCTTTCTATGCAACTGAAGTGTAAGCCGCTTAAGGAGGATTAACCTGACACAGCTTGATTTGTCTGTTTTACGTGATGCTCATTCTAACCAGATGTAAGTCAGGTAGCTTTGTCTTGAGAGGGTAGAAAAAGCTATTAATTAGTTGCTTTTGTTTGGTTAGGGGTTTTTTGTTTGTTTTTCTGGAGGAAAACTGTATCAGAAATTCAGTACAATTCAGAATTCCTCAGAAAAGAGCTACTCAAATATACCAACTGAATGCTGAAGATAAAAATATACCTCTGAAAGCATTACAGATATGTGAACCTTACATAAAAAACCTATATATGAGTACATGTTTCATTTTAAAAGCAATGGATCACTATATATTGACTAACAAAACAACTGAGAAGGGAGAGCCGGTACTTGTTAAGTAATAGTTTTGAAATTAGAAGACTTAAGTTACATTCACCGTTTCAATAAGAAAATCAAAAGTCTAATTTTGTAGAATCTCTGGTTGGAGAAACATTTTCACAAGAAGACAGACAGCTTTGCTATCTCCCACCCATGCACTGAGCACAATTTTATAAATTTACTAGAGCAGTATGGGCAGGAATATAGAAAACTATGTTAGAAAGTAATTGCTTTTGATCACCACCAGGACAAATGGCTTAAAAGACAAAATAAAATCTTTTACAAACATCTGAAGTCCAGAAAACCTTGTATCTCAGTAGAGCTAGTGTAAAAAATGCATTTGACTTCAACCCAACCAGGATTTACTGCTCAGCATAGGCTGAACACACTGAATTATGGATTACATTACATTTTTTATATATGGCACTGTAGAAAAGAAACCCCAATAGGTCAAACTGACTTATTAATCACTACAGCTAAAATAAATACCGTGAATAACATCAACTAATGGGTCACAAACTAGATCAACGTAGAGATTTCTACAGATACTTGGAATGTTAGAATCTCCAGTAGATATCAAGAATGCCAAGTAAAAAGCATTAAGCTATTCATTAAGCATTCTTGACTTTCATTAATTGCTGCAAATTAATCAAATACAAAACTGAAATGCACAATGTAAACCATCTAAAAACCCATTATGCAAAGACCAGAGTTGACTGTTACTTTATGACTGTACTCTGGACCCTTTACCAATAAGAGGTATCTAAGGTAATGTTTGATTGCTTAAGTAATTTGGACACTGATATACGCTCAAAACTGAGAATTATGATCAGAGATGGAATTAGATCATAGAATCACTAGAGATTGGAAGGGACCTCGAAAGATCATCTAGGCCAATCACCCTGCCACAGCAGGATCACGCAGAGGTATGTATCCAGGTGGGTCTTGAACTTCTCCAGAGAAGGAGACTCCACAACCCCCCTGGGCAGCCTGTTCCAGTGCTCCGGTACCCTCCCTGGAAAGAAGTTCCTTCTGATATTTAGATGGAACCTCCTATGTTCCAGCTTGCACCCATTGCTCCCTGTCCTATCACTAGATGACCTTAAGAAGAGCCTGGCTCCATCCTCCTGACACCTCTCACATATTTGTAGACATTAATGAGGTCATCCCTCAGCCTCCTCCAAGCTAAAGAGACGCAGCTCTCTCAGCCATTCCTTACAAGTGAGGTGCTCTACTTCCTTCATCATCTTCATTGCTCTGCTCTGGACACCCTCCAGCAGCAATGTGTCCTCTTTGAACAGAGGGGCCCAGAAGTGGACACAATACTCCAGATTCGGTCTCTCTAGTGCAGAGTAGGGGGGGCAAAGAACTTCTCTTGATCTGCTAACCATCCCCCTTCTGATCCCTGCCTACCCCCCTCCCCGGTCTACCAGGACTCCCTCCTACAATGCTGTCCAACAAGTCAGTCCCCAACCTATACTGGTACTTGGGGTTGTTTTTGCCCAGATGCAAGACCCTTGCTGTACCTCATTAATTTTCTCTCTGACCAGTTCTCTAGATCACCCACTGTAATTCTGTTTGCCTTGAAACAAGGAAAGTATTTGTCCTGTTACAGTTGGGAACATCTCTCAATATTAGAAGCTTCAAAGGACTTGCTGAAAGAATTTTGCTAGATTCTTAATCAAGAAATGAGACACTGAGGTGAAGTTATTTCCAAATATGCAACTTCTACTTACAATTTCTTTAAACAGAGAAAACCTACTTTCTATTTTAATTTTCTTCTTCTGTAAGCCCTTCAATACTGGTTCTAAGTTATTAAATATCTTACAAAATAAAAAGAATACTTGAAATTCTGATTTATTCATTTTTGTAACATCACTGGCAATTATCATTACTTTGACTACCTGCACAGCTTATAACAATGCTAGGAACAGTAGAGTTCTTCATTAGAGATTTGTTCTGTTATTTAGCAAGATAAAAGCTAAACCAACAGTAGCATGAATTTTATCCCAACTCATTGCAGCTACAGCTGAGGAGAATAACATTTGAAAACCAGAATTTTCTGGCAACAATTGTTACCAAAAGGCAACAGATTTATGGCTGTCAATGTTCCTCATGAGGAAAAAATGCTGAGAAGACTGTAATTTGAAGATCTATTAAAGGAGGGAAGGGAAAAGTATGTCCTGAACTTGACTTCTATTTTTTTTAATAAATATTTACTTATATAGATGAGAAAAATAATTTTGGCTTTGGAGACAAGCACCAGGCATTATTTTCCAGGTCCAACAGATTTATTTCATCTTCTGATTTGTAAAGATGTTTCTTAAATTTTCCAAAAAATTGTAATAGACTAAAAATGTAAAGAAATTTAAAAGAGAAAAAGAGGGATTCATGAAACCTTGCTGGAGACTGAAATGTAGGTAGCTTCTTCTACGGCTTGGGAAAAAACATATCCCAGGCCAGTGATAGGGCTTGGGAAAAAATACTGTCTGCCAACACCTCCCCTATAGATAAAGCAGGCTGCAATGCTGCTGTCTTTTTGATCAAGAGAAGAAATCCCACGCCAATGACTGTTTCCCCTGACAGACTGCTTGTCCTTTTTAATGTTACATGAGAGCACCAGTCTGAATTTCCCTCCCCTCAGAGCTAGTACCACTACCACTGATTAGAGATGCTGGTCTGCCTAGGGGTACTCACTTCTTTGGCCAGGGCTGTTTAACCTGTTGTGCTCCTTTTATTTCCTACCTTCTCATTTGGAGATGGATACTTTGCCTTTTTTATGGATCTTACAGTATTCTCACTTTCCTAACAGATCTTCCTCTAAATTGCTCAGTAATTGGTCCATCATACAGAGATTCAGCTTTTGTTATGCTCCTGGCTTTGCAGGAGACTGTCATGCTCAGAAGGACTGGAAAAATACCTCTTTTATTGATAATTACAGCGTGGGCCAACACTATTTCCATGCTGCTGAAGCATGGAAATCACTATTTGTGATAGCTTCCACTTTCTCAAACACAGTTGCAGAAAATCTCATAATTCTCTCCATTCACCTCCCCATAAAACACTATATTTCTTTGTCCTTTTGTTTGCTGAAATAATTGTTATACCCAGGTCACAACAGAATAACAAAACAGCAAAGCTAGTAGTGGAAATAAGGCTGCTGCACTGCTTCTTTCAGACAGCTAATCCATGGGCCTAGCTCAAAGTTCACAATAAAAATGAGGGTGAGGCTTCTTAAAATGGTTCAGTGGCCTAGAAGTACGACTCTTGTGGACTTCGGCTCTTAAACAGTGTCGAATTTCCATAGACAATCTTAGTAAGAGTTTAACTTAGTTTTATTTAACTATGCGAAATTTGTGCATTTGCATTCACTCATGCTTGGAAAAGCACTGACACAAAACTAACTCAGCAGTTAGCAAAACTGCCCTGTGAAAGCAACTCCAGAATCCCATAAAGTGGTACCAGTTAGAAAGGGTACGAAAATCATGTTATTAAAATTAGTGCAATTTCACCTGGGAAAAAAAAGTGAGGTTTTTTGCTAAAAAAGGAAGGAGAGGAAAAAGCCACTTTGATTGGTAAGTCAATGAGACACTCAGCCCCTGTAGATTGTCAATTATCTCCTTAACTTGTTCTCACTCTTTTAGGGGTTCTTCCCACTCTGCTTTTTTTATTGTTTTTTGACTGTCTCTCCCATTGTATACATTAAATAAAAAGGTGTAAAAAAACCCATGCCAATGCAATGCCGGGGAGCTGTGATTTGCAAAACTGCACGATGCCCTTCCCTTCCTTTTGCACCACCCCTGCAGCAACTGGCTCCAAGCCTGTAACTTGAAGGCAGGCAGTAACTAAGTAACTAATAAATAAGGAGGATACCACTAAAGTAAACAGTACCCCAGCTATAATTAGCTAGCGCAGACAAGCTGCTGGTGGTAGATGTCTCTCCGAGTTCCCTCAGGCCCTCTCCAGCCCAACTCCCCCACAGAATCCCTTTAACCAGCATGCTCCTGTTTGACTCCAGGCAAAACAAAAACAAAACCCCCTTTTTTCCTAGTCACTCACTAGAACAGAGCATGGAACAAAAGGAACACCAAGATGAAGATCCCACTATCAGATATTTTCACTATATTATTTCTTTGAAAGCGAAACACAGCCTACAGTATTCAAGACATGTTGGGAAACTTCATAAATCTGCATTAAAGCATACTGGTGGTCCCAAAGACCTCTGTGGTCAAATAACACAAGACTTCAAAAGCATGCGATATGGCAATTCTAGAGAGAAAACCCTGGCTTTACCATTGAAAAAAAGAAATCAAGCATTTCCTACATAAGAATCAGTTGCGGATTAACAAACAGGAGTTCAGGCAGGAGGAAGCACAAGGAGATTGACAGGAACACAGACAGACATGGTGATCCAACGAAAGCTTATTGCATGTAATTAATGTTCTACATGAGGCATGTTAATAACTTCAAACAAAATAACCACTATGCTTAAAGTTAAGCATGTGCACATGTCCATGCAGGTTTGGAGCCCGAACACTTGAACTTCTTGTGAATGTGGCCAAACAGGACCCATTTTACGGTATCTCTTACATAGAAAAGATGTACGATACATGCAGTCTGTATAAGAGCTTTTAGCAAAGCTGGGAGGCTACTTTCACCTCAAAGTTTAACTATTTAAGCAGCACCTTTGCATTTTGTCATTGGCAACTTTCAATTAAATTCTCAAGAAGGAATACAGGCAGTTCAGGACTGGTCAATAAAAGTGGAAGAAGTGTGAACATTCATCTCTAAGCATGCATTTGTTCCAAATAGCCTTACAACAGAGAATAGATCATAGAAAATAAACCAGATTATATTCTTTGTGACTTCACTTAGAATGAAGGGTTAAGCCTTTACCATGCACAGGAGAGCAAGTTCTGAATGAAATGTTTATCTGTTCAGTTTGGGAGTTTTGTTGACTTTCTTGTTGCTTGTTTGGGAAGTTATTTGGGGATTCATGAACCTCTTCTTATAAATCAGAATATTGTAAGGTGATTATTCATCTGTAGTGGAATGCATAATGCTGACAAGATGCATTTAAGAAGCATCGATCCAGACCTCCTACAAAACTTCAGAAGCATATAATAACATTTTCAAGAAGGAAAAGTTCATCTAATTATTGCAAACAGTTTTCTTTGTACATTATAAAACGTAAGGTGCTCCCAGATAAAGAGTCTCCATAAAAAGAGTCTCTTTGCAACAGTCAAGGCTCAACAGAAGCAGAGTTTAGACTACGTTGTCTGGGAGGACCCAGGCAATGGTTTTGTTCTACAGTTTAAATCAGGCAAAATAACGGGAAGTTCCACTCAGTACTTGTACTGAGTACTTACTCAGGTAAGTTGTTTACATTAGAAGCTTGCAACAGGATTTCCTTGAAGTTCAAGCCTTTTTTTCCTAAAAGCTCAGGGTCATCTAAGAAGTTAAATCACTGGTCCCCTAACTGTCACTCTCAGACTGGCCAATGACTTTCTGTAAAGAATCAGGATGGAAATATCCAAGAATGGGCATCCTAATAGGTTTCAAGTTCTTTAGACTTTGCTTTAGTAAAGGATGCTTTTAGGCAAAAAGAAAAAAAATTCAGTGCCAGATAAATTCTATGGAATAATGAGACAGAAGGAAAAAGGAAATTAATCTATTTGATGATTCACCTGACTCCTAGAGGAAGATCAATTAAAAGGAAGACATTATCACTTTAATATACAGGTGTAAACCTTTCTGTGTGCACATTGTAAACTTACACTTTGCAAATGTTCTGGTCAGGTTTTAAAAATTATTTTCACTGACATCTAGAAATGTCACAGCACCTTGGGCCTTATCTTCTAAAAATCAATGGAGATACTCAAGTCAATTCTGACAAATCTTTAACTAGACCCTTTCAGACTTACTTTCTCTTAGTCTTATCAGTTTTATTTAGCCAGAAGAAAGAAAAATTCTGGAATTGTAAGTGTCAAAAAACCAGAGGCTGCAAAATTTATTTCATCCTTCAGGATCTGAAAATCAGGAAGACAGAGAAGACAATTGAAAGAACAGAAAAATGCAACCCAAAATGAAAAACAAGCTGACTTATCCTGTCCCCACAGATCATTGAGGTAGCTCTACCTTTTGCACGAATAAAAACAATGCTCTTCCACAGTAAGAGCAGCAGACCTCAAAAGGGACTGACAAACAACGAATGAACTATTAACACTCAAAAGTCATATTACCAAGTTCTCATTTTCCATGTTAAGCAGCAGCACGCACTATAAATATCCATAAATAAAAAGACTGCATTTAGCATTACTACATTGAAAAAATCACTTCATTTTTAATAAGATCTGGTGGGGTTTTTTTCCTTTTTAACTAAGGGGGAAGATTTTACTTAAAAAAACCCCCAAACAAACAGACAAAGCAATACTTAAGACTTTGAAGAGCAGAGAAAGAAATGCTCTAATGGTCTCCTTCTGTGTGTTAGATCAACATCATGCAGTCAGGTGGGATCAACTACCATTTCCATCTCCAAATGAAGTAAAAATCAAATTTGTCTTGGCCAATAAAGAAAAATGATTAATATCATTGAAGCTCTGTCAGAGTATTTTGTGTTACACAGATCAAAGGAATACACACTGCATGGAAACCTGTTCTGCTAGTAAAAAAGAATGTTTTTCCTGGCACAGAGCCACTTTCTATTTTCTTGCATTGCTGCTTGGCTTTTTCCTCCTGTCAACTGAGATCCATGCAAAATTGTTCTACTGCCTCCTGACTCACTGTCTGTATTCCAGCTTATTTGCAACAGGCACAGAAATATATTTTTATACATTCACTGCAAACTGGAATTATTAATCATCAGTGCAAACATAGCATTATGCATCATCTTTAATGCCTTCCTACTTCTTACTGCTGAGCTTACAAAAGGCATCAATGTTTACAAATCTTGTTTCACAAAAACCAGAATTCTAAAAACATTAAATGTTCATCATGGGCTACACAAAATTGAAATTAATTTTTTAAATGACAATCACTGGGGCAATTTATTTTTAAATTGAAACTTATTTATTTGAGGAAAAATAGGTGCAACTATTAATTAGGTCAACATCTACACAGTCTTCCAAATAGATACTAAAACACTTCTTGTAACCTATTTTAATATTGATTTGACTTCAGAAAACAAGAAATAAACCACAGAAACTGAAGCTAAACTTGAGATTTTTCGAAGATTCATAAAGTAGCATTCTTGTAAACCCCTAAAAATTATAACAAGAGACTCCTCATTTTGTTCTATCTTCTTAAAAATGCAAACAGAATCACAGAACCATTAAGGCTGGAGTTCATCCAGCCCAACCCATGACAACATCACCACATCAGCCAGACCATGGCACTAAGTGCCACAGCCAGTCTTTTCTTAAACATCTCCAGGGACAGGGACTCCACCACCTCCCTGAGAAGTCCATTCCAATATCTAACCACCATTTCCATGAGGAAGTGCTTCCTAACATCTAGCCTAAACCTACCCTGACGCAGCTTTGGGCCCTGCTCTCATCCTATCGCTAATTGCCCAACCCCCACCTGTCTACANTACCATGTTTTTACCGTTCAGTAAACAGGTAACATAATGTATTTCGTATAGGACATGAATAATAAGATTGGTGAAAATGAACAAAGTGGTAAAAGTAGGATACAATAATCTGTAAAACATAGAAGTCCCAAATAAAAAACAAAGGAGAACCAAAATCAGGGATTTCTGAAAGCTCAGATTCTGTTATCACCTAGTATTTTTTAAGATGCTTTTTAAGATGCTTTCATTATATTTACAGAATCACAGAATTATTGCGGTGTCATCCTCAAATTTACTAAGGGGAGATACAATCTCCTCATCCAGGTCATCAGTTAAGATGTTGAATAGAACTGGGCCCAGCACTGATCCCTGGGGGACACCACTGGTCACTGGGCACCAACAGGATGCAGTACCATTCGCAACCACTCTCTGTGCCCGGTCATCCAGGCATTTTTTAACCCTGAGGAGGATGCATCCATCAAAGCCATGGGCTGCCAGCTTTTCCAGGAGAATGCTGTGGGAGACCATGTCAAAGACTTCACAGAACATACACATATGTAGTTATATATAGATACATACATATATATGATAATTCTGTGATACCTTCAATCAAATCATAACTGTCAGGAGCAGTGACATTTTACACCAGAAGAGGTCTGGGATAACCACTGCATTCTACCACGTCAGTGATGCACAGAGCAAGGAAAGCTTGAAAAGGCAATGATACAGTAAATTACAAAAATTCCTCCTACTCTGCTGTCTACAAGCTTAACTGCATAAAAAGCAAGCTTTAAATTCTTGGACCATAAATACTTCCAAAAGGTGTTCTGGTCTATTGTATCTGCTTTCATGTAACTCAAGCTTAACAAGTGTAAAGGTTCTGTAGATTACTGTGCTTTCTAAACATTTTGACCACTTAAAACAAAAAGTAATTATCAAGTGCCCACATTATAAAGACCAAGCTGAGACTTCAGTTGTAGCACAAGTCATTCCAAGGATCTTTGAAAGTGGATGCAATAAACTTACTTTAGTTCCAGAAAGGTGAAGGAATAGCCTAAAGATTGGCTCAAAGCATGGCTTTCCCACTGACTGGTGTTTTTCCCCAAAATAAAAGATTATTCATTGGTTCTCATTTTTTCAGATATGTCAGATGCAGTTATGCCTCACAGTTATGTTGGCTGACTCATGAACTTCTACATCTGCATGATATTTGTTGAGTAGACACTTTGGAGAGAACCCAATGCACAGCAAGCCACCCTACACATCTCTTTTTGTTTAAAAAGGCAAGAAAGGAAGGAAATAAGGTGAGGTTTTTCAAGAGACAGCTCTGTCATACCTTTTTATAATCTCTGACCCATTCCACTGAGAAAATGACATATCAGATTCCTTCCTAATATTCTTAGAATGTTACCAATGGATTTGAGGAATAATTGCAGGGATTGGTGAAATGTCCATGCATAATCCAGTTATGAAGTGAGGATGCCAGCTGCAGTGCGTGCAAACAAATTAATCATGTTCAGTCCTGGATAACTAAAAAGAAACTGTCATCAAAAGAACTTTCACCTATGTCACATCACCCAAGCACCTCCCAAACAGTCAAAGAATCATAAGGGATTGGAAAGGACCTTGAAAGATCATCCACAGTCCAATCCCCCTACCACAGCAGGTTCACCTAGACTAAGTCACAAAGGAACACATCCAGGCAGGTCTTGAACATCTCCAGAGGAGACTCTACAACCCTGCTGGGCAGCCTGTTCCAATGCTCTGTTACCTTCACTGTGGAGAAGTTCCTTCTGATATTTGTATGGAACCTCCTATATTCCAGCTCGCACCCATTTCCCCTTGTCCTATCACCAGATGACCTTGAGAAGAGCCTGGCTCCATCCTCCTGACACCCACCCCTCACACATTTACAGACATGAATGAGGTCCCCCCTCAGCCTACTCTTCTCCAAGCTAAAGAGACTCAGCTCCCTCAGCCTTTCCTCATAAGGGAGGTGTTCTACTTCCTTCATCATCTTCATTGCCATGAACTGATCCTCACATTTCCACTTAGAAAACAGGAATTGCCAGAAGTATAAAGAACAGAATATTAAGTAACTTCTCTGTGTCTGCCTTTGGAAGTCTCTGGTATAACACAGACTTGCAAGTTTCAAATCAGAATCTTAATAATGTTTTACACAAAACATGCAAACAGCTTCAAAATGCTCAAATTATACATCTGAAAGATGAATTTAATTAAAAAATGTGGTGCCTCATACCTAAAATATATTTTACAATCACTTCAGTAATTAGGTTTTCTCTACACAAAACATGACTGTTTTAACTGTAGTTGCTTTGGGACTTTCCAGGTCTGCAAGAACATTATCTTTCTTGACTAATATAATGGTTGGAATATTCTGGATGAGAAAAGGCACAAAGTATCAGATCTCCCTTGAGCACTGGCCCAGCACACAGTCCTGCAAATTCTGGAAGATGGTGTCTGGGATAGTTTGCTGAATATTCTTAAGATGACTGCTCTTACACTATGTAAGAAAGAGGGATTTTTCTTATCCCTAAAATGACTGTCTTCAATAAGTGGTGATTCACTGAACTAGCCCTGAAGCTGCCTTTGGAAGCTCAGTATTCAAAAACCATCTGTGCCAGCAAGTACCAGGAGAGGGCTTTCACTTGATATTTAAACAAATTATACCCTCAGATATTTCAAACATATACCCTATATTTATGTATTTTGGGATACTAGCCATAGGTCTTGACAAAGAGCCAAATTGTTTAATTATTCTTCTTAAACACAGAAAAATAGTTGCATTTAACCTCTGCACTTTAATTCCATAGTAAAGAATAAGGGACTTTGAAATATGCAAATTATGAATTCATGCCACCTTAGCACTACTCAAATATTTAACTCGCAAAGGTACCTGCCCTAAATCTTGTGATAGTTAATGCTTTTCTTAAAGCCTCCTACAATTACATTAAAATATCCATTTCATAAACAAAACCAATTTTTAATCCTAGAAAATGTGAACTGAAACAGCTTTAAAATCCTTAAACAAAAGCAATCCAAAATTTATTATTTTTAATCTGACACTAGAGGTGTTTAAGGATATTCACTAAAGAGCTTAAGTGGTTGCTGTCTCTCCTTTCCTGCATATCCCATCCACTGTTGTGTACCAACACAGGACTCACGCAGCATACTGCAATTAGGCAGCGCTGCTGCTAGAAGTGTAACATGGTTCAGGCTTGGTGGATATGTAACTTGATAATCGTGCCTTAACTACAAAATTAAATTCCAAAAGCATTAACATTTAAAGATAGTTTCCAATAATTTTGTCTGGTATCATTAAGTGAATTTAAAAATTTATAAAATTCTGCCAAATGCAAGATTTTCAACTGCAAGGCAGAGGAGTGGAGTTCTTCCAAAGGTATCTCATTTCTCTTTACCTCTTCTCTTTCACTCTTGATCTAAACTGCATTATAATAATAAGCGGGTGAATCACTGATGAGCTGCTGGCACAGTTGTGTTTCTAGCAGAGTATCTGAAATATGTGAAGACAAGAAAGGTACTAAAAAGAAAATGACTGAAGAACAGGTGATCTCAAATTTGTTGTCTGCGTTGTTTCTTTTCCAGCGCTCACTGGGCTCTAGGCCAGACTACTTCAGCAAGTTAAGCAGAAACTACTCACTTTTCTGCCAATTTACCAAATGGAAGGGTACAACCAGAACCAGAGCCAATAAAAGGGAAGGGGGCAGGAATGCATTACTATGGACTTTAATAGAAATCACAATCAAATTAGCTCAGGCTACTGGGTAATCAAAGTCTGAAAGTAGTTTGATGGCAGTGTTATTAGAGGACATCCAGCCCCTGCTCTTCCACTTTCCAAAAACTTGGAAAAATACTTAATAGAAAAGGAAATTTTTTTTTTATATGGCTGCATGGAGAAGCAACTCAAATGAAAGAAAATATCACACCCAGACTGCCAACTTTGCATCTCTCTAAGAAAAGGTAATAAATGCCCCAGCTGCAATAGAAACAAGAAGCAAATGATGGGACTGGCATCGATAACTTGAGCTAATCCTTACATCCTTAAAAGTTTTATTTAGCTGTGGATTTAAAAAAAGCAAAGAAATCCAAGTGAGCCCTGGCAACGTGAGACAGAGAATCAGTTTAAAGGAAACACTCTTGAACAAAGAGTTGATGGAAAAATATTTGCCATTAGGAGCACCAGCTCCTTCACATGTATAAAAGCAGTACAGGGGCTGCTTCTCTGGAGAGAACAAAAAGTTGCTGATCGGAGACATCAGTTCTTTCTCTTAAGCAAAGGACCATCACCAGTCCCTAAATTGACCTCCTGCTCAGATGAAAAGGGTATTACTAAGAAAGAGCCAGTTTCCAAAGAGAAGCTGTGAGCTAGTATTTCTGTCAAACCTAAGAGCTGGACAGAAATCCAACACTTCTCAGGATAAGAAACGGAATGCGACTAGTGAAAATATCAAACAAGAATTAGTTCAGAAAAGGAAAAAATAAAACACGCAGGGGTGGGATGACTTCTAAATGCTCTCTGGATCAACAAACATGCAGTGTCCCAGCTGCAACAAAAGCAAATGCACATGTCAAAAGAGATTAGTGAGGAGACCAGCAACTTTGATGACAAAACCTGGATGTTTTCACCAAAAAAAACCCAAAAAATCCCAAAAAAAAAAAGGGAGGGGAGGACTGGCTGAGAAAAGAAAGTTCTTACAGAGTCAGACCTTGCACACAGACATAATCAGCACTAAGGATTTAAACAGCTTTGGCATTACTTTGAGAAATGAGAGGGTCACAGACCACAGTGCAAATTTGAAGGTGGAATTGGGCTAAGTGGATGTCTGTAAGATAGGACACAGACTTACTATAGTTTCCTATGTTGTTTATATTGTCCAGAAATCCACAGTGACAGATATTATTAGACAAGCAGTGCAAGTTTCCAGCCTCTTTGTAGTGAAACTTTTTTGAGGAGTTGGATTTATTTCAATCTTGTTTAATATCTTTGTTTATGGCCTGTATGAGAGGACTGACTGCTCCCTCAGTAGGTTTGCAGATAATACCAAATTTTGTGAGTCTGTTGATCTGCTCAAGCGTAGGAAGGCTCTACAGAGGGACCTGGACAGGTTGGCTCTATGGACTAAGGCCAATTGCACAAGGTACAATAAGGCCAAGTACCAGGTTCTGCATTTTGGTCACACAACTCCAGTCTGGGGAAGAGTGGCTGGAAAGCTGCCCAGCAGAAAAGTACCTGAGGGTGCTGGTAGAGAGATGGCTTAGTATGAGCCAGCAGTGTGCCCTGGAGGCCAAGGAGGCCAGCAGGATCCTGGCCTGTATCAGAAATAGCATGGCCAGCGGAAGTTAAGTTATTGTACCCTTGTACTCAACCATGGTGAGGTCTCACCTCGAGTACTGTGTTCAGTTCTGGGCCTCTCAATGTAAGGTGGACATTTAGGTGCTGGAATGCATCCAGAGGAGAGCTACCAAGCTCATGAGGGGTTTGGAGAACAGGTCATGAGAGGAGAGGCTTAAGGAACTGGGCATGTTTAGTCTGGAGAAGAAGGAGAATGAGGGAAGTCCTCAATGCCCTCTAAAACTACCTGAAAGTAGGTTGTAGAGAGGTGGGTGCTGGCCTCTTCTCCCAAGTGAATAATGTTAAGACCAGAGAAAATAGTCTGAAGTTGCATCAGGGGAGCTTTAGATTGGATATTAGGAAGAAATTCATTGCTGAAAGAGTGGTCATGCACTGGAACAATCTGCTCTGCCAGGTGGTTGAGTCACTATCCCTGGAGGAGTTTAAGAAACACGCAGGCATAGCGTTTCAGGACCTGCTCTAGTGGCAAAGATTGCAGGGGATTTACTTTGTGTTTTATCTGGTTGAGTGTGTTTGGTGCTGATGTCTGATTTGGGTTTGGGTTTTGTTATTGTTATGTGTATGGTTGGACTCTGATGTGGGAGGTCCTTTCCAACCAGGAATATTCTCTGATTCTGTGATTCTGCATAGCAGCCCTAATACATAGGTCTGAAGAATAATGGAAAGAGGGAGTTTCATGCAGCCAACTTCCAAGAAAGCTTCTACAACACTTTAGATCCTATCTCCAGAAAGACAATGAATAAACCAGATACAGTATCCAAGTCCTTGAAATAGGAAGAGCAGGAAGGAAGCAATTCAGTCTGAACTGTCAGTAAAGCCACCCAATCAATGACTCCTGAAACCCAAGTATTGGCACAAATACCAAATTACAATTTGTTATTTGAATAACACAGTAGTTCAGCAAAATTTGAGTGGAAAATGGGGAAGGAAGAAAAGGAATTAAAAATCTCCAGAAGCCTTTGAAATTTGCCACAGATTTTTACCTTTTCTTGAAGCACTGTACCACAAGAGTAAGAAGCTTCTAGAGAAAGAAGGAAGCTGTTCACTGTAACTCAGCCAGACATATAGGTCTGAATGAAATGGTTCACAGAATTTGACTACATTTTGGTTCACCAAACTATAAAAACTTAAAAAAGGATTGTATTTTTTAAAAAGAGCAATAGACAATGGAAATTAAATTCTGATACTTAGGAAGAAGTATTTCTTTGTTCAAGTAAAGCAGGAAACGTATATCTGTTAAAATATGAAGGGATCCATCTATTATTAGAAGATTCAAATTATATTCAGATTAATCTTGTGTGAAAGCCAAAGCTACCACTATCCAACTGAGCTTCTAATGAAAACTTCCTTCAGTCTGTTCCTGAAGGATTTCTTACAGGTACATACAGAGAAGACCAGAGTTCTTTACTGGATGTAACACAAAAAGGGATAATGAAAGGAAGGGAATGTAGCAGGACCAACAAAAAACCTAGGAATTTCCCTCAGTCAAACTAATTTGACCAGAAAACAGGAGCACCTTCAGGATATCTGAAGTCTTAAGTCAATTTTAGACTACAAACAAGATCCACTTCTATTTCTAGCTCAGATAATTCCTCAGCACTACTGAAAAGAGAGAGAAGTCAGATAAAAGCTATATAAAAGGGGAAACAAAAAGGCATTTGGAAATACCTGGCATTTACACAATCAAGAGTCTGGGCCAAAACTGTTAAGTCAGTTATTCAAAACACAATGTTTGCATTTTCCTCAAAACAGACATATAATAGGAAGAATTACTTTGACCCTATTGTGCAGGCATATTTAACAGAAACAAAAGAAACCCTACTATGTCTGCACTAAACAGCACACTACTTTCACAGAGTCATGCAAGGCAATGTAACCATGTTGTAGCAGTTCTCCATCCTAGTTATACTTTTAAGGATTCTGCATTCCACTGTGCAGTATAACTACTTCTCCTTTTAAAGTGACAGAAGAATCATGCTAACGAATCTGATTCTACTTCTAGAGCACAATATTCTGACGAGAACTGAATACAATTTCCCGTGACTGCAAACTCATCTTTGCAGTTGCAGGGGACAATCAACCATTCTGTAGAAAGTTTTGACACAAATGTGCTACAAAACCCACACTTACTGGTATTATTATGAGCTCTAGATCCAAACTGAAAGCAAGACTACAGTTATATTTCTCCATACCCTACTCTTTTTTTTCTGTTTTCCTTTGGATTATGAAAAAAATTGAATAAAGGTAATGAACAGGTTAAGGGAGAGACCTATACTTCACATTTAACTTAATCTTAAAATATTATTTAATTACCTGTTGAAACTTAAGACTTGAAAATACAAGTAAGATAAGATGGCATTTTAACTGTGGCAACATAAACAGGACTCACAGTCCTAATTCAGCAATTTGCACGACCAAGTTAAACGTTTCACTGAAAATATCAACACGTAGCATCTTTAGTTACTCCTACTAGGTTCTGAAATTATAATTTCTCTGTACCTCTCCTCCTACGGTAAGCAGTCCAGGTGAATCAAGCTTCCGTTTCTTCCGGGGACCAATAGCTGCCAATGCAGTTAGATTGGCATCCCTCTGCCTCATCTGTGCAAGTTCTTGTTGCTGCATCTATTTGAGAGAGACAGAAACTAGTTAGATTCTGATCTGTTGTCATTTCAAAAGTTATTCTCAGACTTGCAAGCATGAGGCAAGTGTCACGCATGAACAATCACTAACAGTACCTTGCTGTTCCTAGAAATACCATTATAGCAGCTCAAGCATGTAGCAGTAGAGTTACAATGAAGATAAAGAAATTCTCTTTGACTTTCCACAGTGTTTCTGCTTTTGAATATCTCGACTACTTTTGAAAACTCCATCCTTATCCTTGAAAATTGCTTCAGGCCACAAGTACCACATAACTGAATACACACCTCCAGTTTAAGATTGATACAAAGAGTGTAAATACAAATTCATATCCTCAAAAAAATACCTCCAACATTTTATTCAAAGTCAATATGAGGTGAAATATTTAAAAAACACCTAATATTTGCTTTTTTAAAAGAAACAACTATTTAAATTAATAAAACACCTCCATCTAAATATTAGTGCTGACACAAGCCTACTACAAACTGTATTTACCAGGGTTAGGACTTTGGCAACAACACATTTGACTAGTTGGAGGCTAAGAAAACAATGTGCCAGCTGCATTATGTAATGATGTAGAATGCTACAGAAAATAGTAATACTTGAGCCACCACATGATGAAGAGGTAAAACTGCATATCCCATATAGGTGTAATCCTTTTACAGTTAATGGTAAGTGACATTGGTATTGTTACCAGGAACAATATTACTGCAGTAAATACTCTGATCACCAGTACTACAAAAAAAAAATATGTTGTATTACCTAATTATTTTGAGTTTAATTGGCTAAAAGCATTCATAGCTCTTAGTGATAATTCTTACTAGTTTCTAAACTCTGTTTGCAAAATCTTTCAACTCATTCAGAGGAGATGTTTATTTTCTAATCCCCACGATGTCATTCTTGTTCCTGCTTCAACAAAAATGCATGGAACACTAACTCAAGAAATTCTATAGTGGTAATAAAAGCACGGTATGATACAAGCAAAATTCTTCATTAAAACAAAACTGAACTGACAAGTGTAGATAGAAGTGTCTCAGCCTTTACTTACATGTGAGCTGCATATACAAGCAGGGCCTGAACTATCTTGGCCAATGTTAAAAGGAAAGAAGGTTTAAACAAGAAGTACCAATGTTTAGTCTCTTTTCTCCAGTCACTTCCGCCTAAAAAAAGCAAGTCTCCTTCATGTAACCCATTTAGTGCATTTTTAAGTTTTATTCATCTACCAATGCAAATAATTTCATGTTCTTCAGAAAAAGCAAATTCAGTACAGCCTGAGTTTAAAAAAAACATTTTTCCACACTACATTAGAATATTTTGCAACTTCAGTTGCTATCACAACTTCATTATAACATTATCTGGAAATACATGTCTTGTTTATCCAAAGGACGAAAGAATTTCCTGATATGAAAAAAAAGAAACGTGGAAAAATATCTAAATAATAGTGCAAAGGTCTATACATACTTCTCTTTGCCAACTCATATTAGGTTTTTAGCTCAAATATCTTTGGCTCTCTTCCAGATTAAATGCCAGTTAGACAGACCTGCCCGCTTACCCTTTCAAGGTAGATAGCAACAGTGGTGAGCTCTAATCATTTACAAAGGTCATGATCGGGAGCTAGCCCGTAAGCAGTCATTTAAAATTCAATTGATCCCTATTTGTAGTCAGGGAAAGAAAATGGACATTTCAGCTGTATTGTAATTATGAGGCTTCAAGGCAACTGTAAATAGATGTGCAAATCCAGATACTGGCAAATACCTTAGAGAAGAAATTATTACTATAGTATAACATATATCCAGGAAAGGTTGAAGATAAAACTGCATATAAAAAAAGATCAATCATCTTTTTGCTAATTTGCCATGCTTGCCAGCCTATAAGGGTTATCACAATTATCAGAAGTCTGATGAATATTTAAGCAAGGGCCAACTGGCTTAGAGTGATCTCAGACAAAGCTGTAAAGTGGGTAGCTTCATGGAATAAGAAATTTTGTACTGGACTAAGTATTAATTTCCTGGGAGGTGCAGGTCAGAAACACAGTCTGATAGATGACTGATAACATGCAAAGATCATTATATGAGTATCTTATCCAACCCCACAGTTTCAAACCAACATAAGCTGACACTTGCTTGGCTCCTTTGCGCTGCCTGTTGTGCAATGTACAGTGATTGTTTCCACATGTAATATAAGCATATAGTGCCCCCTGAAAGTTGCTCTAAGAACTGTAATTCAGGTTTAGGTTTGATTTTTCCTTTGTTTGGTTTTTTTTTTTTACACCTGCTAACTGTAAAGCAAACCATTCAATCTCTCAAAATTCCACAGAGTGGGACAAATCCTGCCCTCACTTCAAAATCTCCAGAGTGGCAGGAAACCTGGCTCATCAGACAAAGCCAGAGGAACTGGGCTCTAGCACTGCTACTAACACTGGGTGAACTGCTCCCCTCACCTCCCTGGGCTTCTCACCCTGCCTCACCCACCTTGTCTGCTGAGACTATAAACTCTCCAGACACAGAACTGTCTCTGATACGTGCCTTTCTTTTTAATCCAGCCCCAGTGGAACTAACAGACATGACTTTAATGCACATAAGGAATATGCTGCCAAGTACAAAACCTCCAGAAGAAAACACAGTATAATTTCCAGTACTGGTTTTGCAGTACACACCTTGGTACACTATAATGGAATACAACCACCTTCTTACATAAACAATAGCAAATACCTCAAACACACACAAATCATCATCAGGCAGATCAGTACCCCAATGTTTTATAAAATAAGGGCTGAAGTACTGAAATGCTTGACAGATAGTATGTTGAACAAATTCTCATAAATCTTTATAAAATTAGTTATCACTGTAATTTTTCCCAAAGCTCATCAGAAGACAGAGGATCACATTTAAAAGTAATCAAAAGCATGGTGGTCCTGATACTGGTTTGTGTACTCCAGTTGACTAAGTGAGTATCTTTGCACCCTCCCTATTAACTATCTATTTGTTTACAGCAAAATGATTTTTCAGTTTACAAATATTTACTAGCAAGACACATGACAGGACTCATGGAGGTTATTTAACATCCCATTGCAGACTAACTACCATTGCCAGCTTTATTGTAACCCCAGTTCCAACTTTCTCTGCTTTCCACCTTCAAGTCACATACCTATGTTTTTTCATACTCTACACTGGATTGGCTGCATTAGTCTCTTTCCTACTCATCATCTGACTTCTCAAAAATATTTTCCCTGAGAGTAATCTTTGTATAAAAAGCCACCCCTAAATCAGAATCTTATCTTTGGTTGAAAAGAAGGCAACCCTGTAACTTTCATAAAGACATTTATATGTGCAATGTGGCTGCTACCATCTGATTCAATGGGAGCTTTTAAAAATTAATGCCACAGAGATATGAGCTTTTTTAATAGTCATAAAACCTGATGTGGTTACTGAAGGTACCTTGCAAGGAGCTTAGGACTAGCTGAAGTTTTGTGGGAGCTGTCTAACTTATCTCCTCTGCTTTGTTGTCAACAGCAACTACTTTTAAGATGTACCTCACACCAAATGCATGGTCCTGACAAGTCTTCTCCCCAATACTCTGGAAACATACTGAAGTGGAAATAACTTTGCAGACACTTTTGTATAAATAGTTCCAAAGGTATTGCTGAATTGTCAGTGCTCAAAAAATGTAACCAACCTGTGTTCTAAAGTTACTTTTAACAGTACCTTTGAAACCAAATCTAGCTAAGCTTCTAACTTTACATGCTCAATTATATTTTAAAGTAAACAAAACAGGCTGTTATGACAATATGGTTTATCTTCTAAGCCAATAATAAATTTCTGGAAAAAAAATGAAGCACCTGCTAATATCGGTACATCTTGATAAAAGCCTGATAATTAACATGAAGCAGCAGAAATGAACCTAAATCACTCATCAAACAGCAAGATGCCACTGTTTGATACCTGCTTTCATTCACACTCATTTTCATATTGGACTGCTGATACAGTAACATTCTTTAACTCACCTTCATCACAATTAATAGGAATATATTTATCAACAGCATATTAAAATGGATGCCACCTGGGAAGGAAGCAAGACTTCATCCACAACACCACTAATCACAAACAATTTTTCCAAAAGTAAAAATATTTAGCTAAATCATGAATACTTCCATATATTGTATAAGAAAAACACTTCAATTATGAATCAAATTTATTTTTAGCATGCCACTTGCTTAGTGAGATGTATTTCATTACTTAATAAATACCTTTAAGTTAAAGAGATCCCTTTGATGAAAACTACAATAGAAGAATTAAGCACCAATATTATTTCACGCAATGAAAGTTTTCTTGTTTGTGATGGTGGCATAACGTAAGTACAAAAAAACCCACTACTTCACTACTTAAGTAAAACAAAGCTAGCAACAGACATTCTAAAATTCTAGTTTGTTTTTCTTTAGATTGTTATTTGTTATGATACATTTAGGTATTTCAAAAACAAGTGCCACAAGCCATATGCCACAAGGAAGACAGCCATATGTCTATCTGAAGTATCAACACTACATCTTAAAATCCAGGTTTAGTAACTTCCAAAATCAACCACCACACATAATTGATGGCATGCTTTGTAAATAACTTTGCAACAGAAACCCAACACTTGCTTTTAGGCATACCAAGCCATTGTGAGAACAGTCACCGAGATCCTAATAAGCAAACATATGATGTGAATATAAACTCAGTGAATTTTTTTTACTTCTTGGATTTCTACTTACAGTCCACACAACTGGAAGTAACCTCCTGTTTCAGAGATGAGTATGGTTTTATTCTGAAGATTCTTTGAGAACTAACTCCATTGTTCTAACTAGTATTACGGAACCACAGAAAACAGTAAAGACTATATTCTACTTTTCTACTACATCAACTAAACCAGGAATAAATTCAAGGAAGTTTCCTTTCCAACCAGGAATACTATGGAATTGTTCAAGGTGTGAATTTGGTCTGGAAAGACAGTTGTAAAACAAATGCTGGATACTTGGTCTGAAGACCTATAGATCTCAAGTCAAACACCTTGTCTAGTCCAGAAAATTAAATGGTCTAGCAATGGCTGCAACCTATACTGTCTGTCAACAGAGGATTCTTCCCCTTTGGCCAGTAAAAAACCCTAAATCTGTTACTGTCAGCTATTCAAACCTGCCAGTGATTCCCACCTGCTCTCCTGAATCCACAGGAAGAGAACGTCAAAACAGCAACTGAAGGAGTGCACTGTTCACTAGAAAGAGTTGTTCAAAACCATGAACAAAAAAGCACCTTGAAGGCAAAATATGCTCCAAATGCAGGGAAAAATGTTAAGCAAACTGAGACTGGCTTCCTTTATTATAGAGGTATAGATGAAATATGGGTCTGAAAGAAATTTCCTTCAACATAATCAAAAAGCAAGGGGTCAACTGGAACTCTTAACAACTCAGGTCTCCATTCAAACCTACCTGCAAAAATGAAAGGGGAGAAGAGGGAGTGGCAACACAGGAGACAGAAAGGTCAAGGCGTATTTCTCTACCTACAGGCAGAGATTAGGGACAATTTTTGGCCTGGAAGAAAATAACCTGGTGACAGTTGTGACGATAAGAGCAGCGAGCTTGAGGAAGCAGTTAAGTATGTTTAAATACTGTCAATATAGGATCTGATAAGGAAATTGAATCCAGTTGTAAAAATAAGTTTCTGTAGCTACAAAGCCAACTCAGACCACAAAGAACTATATTTTACCTACTTACAATTCCCAACATAGTTCAGAAATACCACCTAAGAAGAAGAAAAGAGGACAGAGAAGAGGCTAACAGCATGAGAGGCTATAAATATCAACAGACTTTAAACCACAATCAAGAGCTAAGACAGCCAGGAATGAACACCAAACAGGAAGCTGGCAATGGAGACTGCTAAACATCAGAATTGTTTGATGAAAGCAAGATCATATAAACAATGATTTAAGCATTGATTTCTAGCCAATAGGCATCAGTGGAGATCCCTCCTAATTCTGTTTACAATGGATGGTTTAATTCCTGATAACAGGGTCATATACTAGGAAAAGCTTGCCGTAATTGATGGTTCTGCAACAGGTATCTATCAGTCTCAGACAGTGATTACACCCCCTGGAAAAACATCTTTTTTTGCTGAGGAGAGCCTGAAATGTGGAACCATTACACATGTCCTAAGATGTCCACAACAGAAGGTGCAATTAAAAAAATGAAACTCATTAAAAATGCTGGCAGGAACCTCAACAAGCCTAAGACAATGATCAAGAAGGATCAGTACATCGGTGAACTTCAGAGAGAGTCTTGAAAAACAGACAGTGACTGCTGAATGCCCATGCTATGCTCCCGCCTCTCTACTGCCTTACTAAAGTCTCTAAAGGTCAGCAGAATTGCACAGTAACTGCTAAGAAATTGGTCCAAGGTGGCTAAATTTTGTTAAATTTAAAATAATTTATTTCTACAACTGCCCAACCACCTCTTAAGTTACATGTTCCTATCTATACTAACACAAAGCATAATAAATATTTTTAGAAAGATATTCTTCAAATTTCTCTGAAAGAGTTCTACAACAGTGGAGCTTTCTATCTTTCCAGTAACCTTAACCATGGCCTTTATTCATTTAAAATCTGTCATGAAGTTTCACCACACTTTAACTGGTTCTACTATTCCTCCAACAACTTATCTTCAGTAGAACCAGTAACAGTGTCTTATATAACTTAGAAAGTTAGACACCCCCCTATTTTAACACTGATATTAGTTAGATCCCGCAGTGGCGTTAGCTAGATTTGGTGACCCAAATATGGACCACTTGAGGTTTCTGAGGTACAGACAACTGGCAGGATCATCATTAGTAGAGCTGGCAACTTTATGAGATGCCAGTAACTTACTTGAAGTTAAGATCACAAAGACTCAAAAAAAAGTTTCCTTACATTCTGTTATGTTTTGTCATCAGCTTTAATTTTACTTTTTAGAGTAATGCAACAATGGCCTACAAATCTTCTCAAACTGCTCTTCTTTCAAAGGAAGAACATGATAAATATGTCTGGTAAGAAAACCAGTCAAAAACCTTGGTGGCTTACTCAAAGGCTCCTGAATTCAGATGCAAACAACAGAAAAGCATCCTCTCTCTTGGGGTACTGGTAAGAAAGAAAGATTAACGAAGGCTGGGAGAATATCTTAACTGAAGTGGGGGGTTTTCTATCCTTCTCTAGAATGTTCTCCCTTGCCCCTGAAGCGAGACACCATGTGAGTGCTCTGAAGCTCTTGTTTTAATGAAGATTAGGGAATCTAAAATACAGCGAAGAACATGTACAAATGATGGTCGTGTCTAGAGATCCATGCGTTACAAAGAAGAGCAAACCTGTTGAGGTGCAGTCTTAGTTAGGGAGTTCTGATGGAAACAGTGGGATGATGGGAATTAACCCAGCTAAGAGAAGTGAGGAAGTACTTTGCTTTTGTAAAATTGTGCTCTGGAAAACACAAGTGTCAGATGAACCTCACAATCCAGCTTTGAGTCAGTTCCTCATGCTTATAGTTGGAGTTCATGAGGAACTCCCAGAGGCTGTGCTGTCCACTGTAACACTGTTAAAGCCTGTACTAGGAATCAACTGCCCTGTTTTTCAGATTGTGAAGTATGCCTGCAATAAACATTTTTGAAAATGCCCTCTAAAGAATCTTTCATTATATCTGAGTAATAAAACAGCTACTTGGAATAAGAACTGTCCATGGCTGCTACCACTCTTAGTACTATGAGACTTCAAGAATTATTTTGCACAATCCTCTTCATGCATCACAAGTTTGATAGCAGAGCCTGGCCTTTCATTACTTTTATTTCCATCCCATCTCTGGCACATGCCTGAAATGTGAAATAATCAAGAAAGAGTACACCAGAACCGCACCCAAAACACAGGGAAAGTATTTTCTTGGTTACTGTATCAGTAGTGTCAACTGAAGATTAAGGTACATGGAAAGATCTCTGCTCTGTGGAAGTTAAGAGTGACAGTATGTCATACCATAAAATCTCAGGTGATCCAGAAGCAATTCCCCCATTTTTTTAAAGTAAATATTTATACTTGTTGGTTAAATTTCTCTGCCTTTATGCCATTACCACAAACCTTCAGCAGAGCAGGAATATTAAACACATTTAAAACACTAATCAGAAATTGTGGTAAAAGGATTTATTAATCAGATTATTCCAGAAGAAAATGCCCAGATTTTGATCCTGGTTCTCTAGCATTCTGATGGGAAACCTGCATCTTGAAACTGCCAGCTTCGTTTAGGAAAATGAGGAAAAATGTAGCAATCTACTAAAACGCAGTTGGCTGTAATAAGTAATTTTAATCAAATAGTTAGAGAAAATGGCATTGAAGTCAATTTCTGAAGTGTCATAAACAGATGGGAAATGTGCAGCATAGACTGGCTGTGCACTTTAACACATTATCCTTTTTTGCAGTATGGCTGGTGGTTTGATCAAATCTAAGTGACATGACAAAAACAATTTTAATTTATTCTGAAACTATATCCCACTAAAGGACATACAGTGTAGCTGGTATGCTACTCTTTTCAAAAGCAGAGCAATATCGAGAACAGAAATAGCCACACACCCACCTTCTTCTCCCCCTTAAAAGTTGTGGGGGTAGTACAGGGGTTCACTTGCAAAATGGAAGTTCCACTGGGGATGCAAAACAAGCTCAAAATTTAAATAATCTACATCTTTTCTATTTTAGATTTAACTATAGCTGAACTGCTACTGCTCATTTCTGCTGCAGATCAAGGGAACAACATACCATAGTGCAGGGACAAAATATTTCAAGCAATTTTTCATACCTTGACAAGTAGTAAATTAGGGAATCTTGTAAGTACAATACAGTAGTCATCCCCTTCTATTGATCACATATAATTTACATCTTTCAAAGATGTGAATTCTTGCATTCTCACTCCACAAGGAAAATCTCAATGATTTATTCATTTCAAATAAAAAATAGAAGGTAGATGAGAAGAATTACTTCACAGGCTGTAGCTTTCTCAGGGCACTAGTGCTAGGCTCTTCTTTCGCACTGCCCGAAGGGCCTTTGTGTGCAAGTCCCTCTAATTAACAAGGTGAATCATGCAGCAGTTCCCTAATTAGTGAACATGACAAGCCAATGGAAACAAGCAGACAGACCTGGCGTACAGATATGGTCAACAAAAGGCACAGCAACACACCATTACAAAAAAAGTATATTTCATGTAAATAAAATACAAAGAGTACCACTGAAATACCTCATTTGCCTTTTCATGTTTTATGCTTATTCCTCATTTATTGCAGATATAAATAACAACACAATAAATCAAGGTTTCAAACTGCAAATCACACCACCTCTCTGAAATCAAAGAGTAGTTATCCTAAGTGAATAGGCACCTGCTTAAGGGGCATTATTTGTTTTCTATCTTGTTTTTCTGCTTTAAAGAACTGCAGTTACATTAAGCTTGAGCACTTTAAGAATCCTTACTTAGTTCTATTCAAAATTAACTGTTGGACATAGATTTTTAACCACCAGACTAAATAAGTGCAATAGTTGCACAATTGCTACAGCATTATAAAAATGCAAACATACCAAATATGTAAAAAAGTATAATTTTTGTACAATGCTAAATAAATAAATAACAGAAGTGAAGAATCAGAGACTCAGGTTTGCATTAAAGAGAAAATGAGATTATCTAAAATGTACCACTTTACATTCATCTTTTGAGGTAAAATATTTTTAATCTTTCACTCTTAATTTGTTCTGCTTTTCCCAAAAATACTCTCCCCCTACACAAAACAACATGTGGGGGTTTAATTGATTTTCAGTTCACTGCAAATTGAACATTTGATTTAGATCTTGGTAATCCTTCAGAATATATTTTAAGTTTAAAATATGTGCCACTACAGTTCTTCAAACGAAAGTTCTGATATATTCTTTGCTCTCTACATCTTGGCACATGAGACGAAGCAGGGAAAGCTACAGATGATTATGCTCTCATTACAGTCAGGTTACTCTTCCTCACAACCCTGAAAACAACTATTTCTGACTTCTGTCTTGTAATCGGATAAAATTTCCTTATGTTCTAAAATTGAGGCTGAAAATACTGATGTCTCAAATTACCTCACTTTTCCAGCCATTCAGTTTTTAAAATATGGGATTAAAATACTGACCCCTAAATAATGATGGCTCTACATGCCTTCAAAGGTCCTCTTTTAACTCTAAATTTGAAAAATATTTAATGATGTTCTATTACAGAACTGGTAAAACTGTTTCAAGCCAGTTTTAAATTCAGTGGAAAAATTCACAATAACTACTATCAAGGATCATGAGCAGAAAGCTAAAATCACTACAAGCTATTTGCTACGTTCATTTTTAGCTCTTCTTCATAGCTGCGAACTTTCCCTAATTTCTTTTAGATCCCACTCAATATAACCATTCTTAGGACAGCGCAGAGCAGCTTTAAACACAGGGTAAAATGTATTCTCCTCTAACATAGGGCACAATGGATAATCTGCTAACAACTGAACTATGATCTGCCATATGCACAGAGGAAGTATTCAGCAAACAACCTGTCACAAACGCTTATTGTTTCAGTAACCAACTCACCAAAGAACTTTATAAAATATATCTTAGACTCTGGCACACAATTTATTATCAAAGACAGTTATAATTAAATGTGAAAGTAGTGCAAAAAGAAAACAGATTTGGTTTATTAGAAAGCTTTACAGTCTTCTCTGCATCTTAAATAACAAAATCAAAGCGAGGAGACTGAAAATATATGCTAAACGTGCAAACTCAGAAATTATGCAGGATCACTGAAGTGTGTTATTTTCAAATAAATGTTCTACATCAACAAGGGTTATTTCACATATATATAATTACAAAAACATATTTAGTATTTCAGTAAAAATGTTAAATGCAGCTGGTAACAACAAATCATAACTGTCCACAGAAGATGTTTTGCTATGAGATAGTATCTAATACCAGAGGGACAAATTCTGTTTGCATTACTCCAGAGTTACAACGGTGTGACAGAGAGGAATTCCTTTCAAACATGACAAACTCAAATTTAAAACATGACAGAAGAAAAATGGACAAGAAGCAAACAGGGCAAAAATAAAAATGCCTGACACAAGACCATCAGATCACTATCAAATTTGCCACATGCTTTGAACAGTACTGAACACTGGCCTGTCTGCTAAGGCAGACATTGCCTTCCTCAGCACATTTAGTGGGGCTGTTTTCCAAATTTCAGCAATTATCAGAAAACATCTCAACAAAGATAGGACAGATGAGCATTATTAGCTCAGGAATTCTTTTTAATGCCTCAGTTAAAATTACCCAAAGATACTTATGAAATGTACATTTATGTATTTTTTTCTTTTGTAGAGCTGGGCAGACTCACAGAATTAATCACAAGTTCCCATGTTCACAGAAGCAGCACTCGACAAATCTAAGAAACATGCATTTTAGATAACATAACAAGGTACTGAAATATGTTTTAGAATTGCTCTATATCCACAACATCAAAAATTACAGAGCAGAATGCTCTCATGTATTACTGAAATTTTTATTTTCATATTACTCAGCACCTCAACTGCATGTAGCACCAATATTTAGCTCAATACTGAAATACACTTTTATCTTCATACAAATTACTGAGATTAAACGTTGACAAAACTGGAATTAACAACTGGTCTCAGAAAACTGTGCCAGTCTCTCATGACCTGAAGTTACCTTTCTCCTCTGAGAAATGACATCTCTGGTATAATCTACATAACTTCATAACTTGGAACAAGGTATCAGTTTTCAACTTGATATTAAATTATAGAAGTTTATAGGGTTAGCTAGCATAGCTGCATGTTCTTTAGATGTTTTCTATGCAAGCTGGAGATCTCTACACTCTATCTTGCAGTCACTTAGATCATTAAAAAGGTAAAATTGCCAAAAGGTACAAACAATTTGTATTCTCAGCAGGAAACAAAATTGTCCCGTACTTATGTTTTCTCATGCAGCCTAGTAAACAATGGATTCCCTGAACATAGTACTCAAGACCATTCCAAAAGAAAGAACAATTTTGTTGAATACTGAATTTATTTTTCCTCAAAAATAGGAAGCTGAAAGTTAAACAGCAGCAGATATAAGGCAATAACTTATCGCCTTCTATACCATCTGCCCTAGTAGGAAACAGAAGATATTCCTATATATTTTGTGGGTACCCTATACTGGGGAGCCTTTCCCCCTTCTCCAGAGCTGGCAGACATCCATGAGAGCCATGAAAAGTTGAGCTGCCGTAAGCATAAAGACTCCTTACAAAAAAGTCCATCAAACCTTTTCAAAAGTTTGTTTCTCATAAAACTGTGTTCTCACCAGTCCCATTTCTATTATGTTCACAGTAAAGCGAACATTCTCCCTCTCTTCTGTCTTCCAATACACAGTCAACACCTGAGTCCAGCATTTACATTCCATCTAATTTTGTATATTTGACAACTTTTTCAAGTTTACTTCACTTGTCTGACATGTTTGCCAGACATGAGCACTTATTCCAAGTGCTCTTCTTCTAAAAATTATTCTTACTTTACAGAAAATTAGTAGATTCTCATGCAACTTAACACATGAATATGGCTTCTGGCCATGCAGAGTGAAAACCTGACAGTATGTCAAAAAACAAGATTAAAAGAAAACTTCAAAAATCTACATGTGTTTTTTCTGTTTCAAGAGTATAAATACCTGTTCTGAATATAAACAGATTTATTAGTTGCCAAGGGAAAGGACACAGAAGTGTAAGGAAGCCTATTTAGAGTTTCACATGGCTGCGCAGTCAATAAGCCTGTGCACTGTAATTGCATCATACCAGTTTTCAATTCGCTTCACTTCAATCCTACAGATCCCAAGATAAGAGTTTTAAGGAAGATGTGACACCTTAAGTGTACACTCATCAGCACAAGTATGTAACATACTTTCCCATGCCAGAAAATCCCATTCACATCTTTCTGACAATTTCCATGGAAAACTACATGTTAGCCACCAATACTGCAACAATTCCCAACACTAAATGGAAACCTATGTCTCACAAAGCATTACTCAGTTGCCTAATAATGTTAAAAACACAGTGATACTTTTCAAGTGTTTGCTTTTTAGAACTAATCATATCTACCTTCAATAAACACGGACTTGAGGGATAAACAGTCATCCCCTTTACACTATGAGTAGCAGTAATACACTATATTTCTTTAAAAAAATTAACTCTAAGAGAGCCTACATGTTCAGGGTATGTTGAGCAGTATGTCATTATTCAGCTTAACTGATGTAACCAGTGGGAGACTCATGGGCTGATGCTACAATACCTTTTAAATGTGAAGACTAAGCTAAAAATAGGAAATAGATGCTAACACACCTTTCATGACTGCTACATCTTTCTGATGATCTGACCACTTGGCTTATAGTTTAGGAGAGGAGTATGCATATAACCCTAGCTACGAACAGAAATTTTTAGCGTCTCCTGAGTCAAAGTCAATACATTTTGTTTAACTGTTAACTACATTAAATATCCCTTAAAACCCTACTGCAATAAACTGCCTGGAAACAAGAGAGCTAATGTTCACATTACTCCACAATAAATACACATGTAAGAACATACACTGTCACATCCCAGCACAAACAGGAGATGCTGACAAACTTTTTAGGAAAACTATAGTGAAGTCCTACACAGCAGATTTACAGAATCAGATCTCTCTTTACATCTGATTTCACAATCTGCTACACCAAGAATTCATCAAGAGATGTGTGAAAATGAATGTCTTGTGTATCTTATAAGTTCCTTGCTGACACACAAAACTACTGCACACAGATATTTTGACTCTCAAAAATATGCTAGCCCAGGAAGTTTTGAATTACTCTTAAAGATTTCACTGCTATGGTTCCAACTTTAGCTTTTACTCTGCTCCTGTGAACAAGTCCACCTTCCACTACCAAACTAAAAACAGAGCTCAGATTATCCTAAATATATTTGTTTACAATCAGGCCCTGCCATTGTGGGGTGACAGAACACACCAACACCCACCCAGCCTACAGCTGTGAAGGAGATGTGGGGCAAACATAGATCTTTGTGTGTATGTGTGTCTTGCACAAAGAGGAGCGGGAAGGTTTGTCAGCAGGAGGTATGCAGCTGACTGCTGATGGCCAGCTGCCTGCTGCCGGTGCAATGTGCAGCACCCAGACTGAGTGGGCAGAGGAACAGAAGATTTAGTAGGTGCGTCTCAGTCCCCCCAGGTTATCTCATGTGACGGGGAGCGCCTGGGGGAGCTGGGGGCAGATGAAAGCTGGCAGCTGGGTGCTGCCCCGGGCGCTTTGAGCCTGCCAAACAGGGCTTACAAACATGTTAGCTCAGCGGCAGAATTAAAGCCCTTATTCAGGTTTATTTTGGAGTAAGAAAGCAATGTGCATACAGAGGATGGGGGAAAACTTGCCCTGCAGGCTGAAGCCTAAAGTACACCTTGACCTCTCCTTGCAAGCTGCTCTATAGTAGAGCAGGCTTGACTAAGGGACCAAAACATCTAAATAATAATTTAGATTGTTGTCCAAGCAACTTCCTCAGTTTCTGACAAGCAGACAAAGCTTACATTTGCTGCCCTCTACTTATTAAATAGGCAATCATATTCTAAAGTGCCATTCTTTTGCCAGATCAGCAGGGAAGTAAATCTGTGGCAGTATTCAGATAAAACAGTTATGTGATTTTTCCAGATTTCATGGCTCTAAATGAAAACATATATTTTTATTTTTTTCCTCCTTTTTTTCCCCTCCAGCTGTGCCAGAGTGACAAATTAATCACAAGGTTGTTTCTACCTGAGGAAGATCTATATTTAGACAAAATACCACTGAGGCAGAAGGAGAATTAGAAATTCAGTTTTGATGTCTTGCACAAATTCATTTGATATTTATATATATAATAATTTTAAAAAACATCTTTTAGAAAAGGAATTGCCTCTACCTTATGTATCCCTCACTGCTTGACCAGAACCTCTGGATGCAATTGTGAACACTCAGGAAAGGTAAAGCTAAACCATCCCTATGACAAATCTCACACCAAAAAGGTGTACGAAAACATTTTCCTTGTCTCTTTACTGAGCTCTGTTGTCTGGCCATCCAAAAGTGACAAAAAGGGGCTGATACCCTGCACTCGTTTAGCAGTGCCTCAAAATCTGAAAGCAGTAGCATTGGTTATCCTACAGACATGGAATGAAAACAGCAAGGCAAACGGCTGAAGATTCTACTGCTACTTTCCTGCAGTGGAAAAGTGAGACACTACCCTGAGAGAATTCATTTTACAAGAGAAAGTTCCTGCTATATTACATTGGTGAGATTCCAAAAAGGGAAGTCAGCTTCAGAAATTCTTTACAAAAAGCTTACACCATCCTAAACCCGACTTCTGGAAACTCATATTTAAGTGGTCCTGTTGCTTTATAATGAGTCACTACTTGTTACAACAGTCTTTTATTAGGTGAGACCCCACTGGTTTGCATTTACTCTGGAAGACAGTGTAAGCAACAGGGTTGTATTTATCTTCCTTTGCCTCCTTTTCAGTTTTTTTTTTTTTAAATGCAAGCTATTAGGTAGAGCAAAATTTTTACAGATAGAGCTTTATTAGGAAGCGTTCAAACACAAACCAAATACACAACAGAGCTAAATCATAATTTGCAAATGAGTCTCTAGTTTTCTTCACTAGTTTTATTATAGAATGTTAAGGAATATTATTATAGTCCACAGTCACTTAAATTTTTTTTGGAAAAGGTGAAAAAACAAGTGAAAATCCTGAACAGAAAAAGCCAACTTTGACAAGTGTATACAACTCTCACTTGTTTACTGTCCCTTGATTCTCAGAGAGTCATATGGGAACCTTTGGGTAGCCAAATAAAACAATGATTACTTCATCTGCACATATAGCTGCTAATGTCTCAAACAGCAGATAGCATCAGTACAAATACACTTGTCATACAGAATGTAAGGAAATTACAATGCTGTGTGTTAATCTGCAAGCTGCTATTTTTCAAATACCTCTTCTAGACTCACTGAGACATCAACCAAACAAAGAACAATGCTTGACCAAATAGCTCACTTGCTTGTTCCTTTCTCCTGTCACACTCACCTGTCCCATTTTGCTCTGCATCAGCTTGGTTTTCCAAGGTTATGCAACCTTATTCACTTGTGCTTATAAATACCCCACAGACAAAGACACCGCACAAATATGACGTGGGTCTTCCCAAGGTGGCACAACACATCAATACAGTACTGATGATCTGTCTCACACAATGCGCTCACATTCCTATGTAATTCCAGTAAGGGAGTAAACTAAATTCTAAGAACTTGTTTTCCAGACAGCAAGCATAAACAAACACAAAAAGAGTGTTCTTACTTTAGATTATAGAGATGTATCAAAGTATAAAAATAGCTTGGTACTGAAGAAAGGCCATGCATTTAACTTGCATATCAGTAAGGGAATGTTTATTTTTAGAATGCTAAAAGCAACATTTATAGTCAGTCACAAAAAATAAGCATTCACACTCTAACTACACAAGAGCTAGGCAGTGTATGCAATTAACAACATTCATCACTGTGGAACTCCATCACCATGGTTTTGTAAAGGGAAATTATAATGTTGGATGGTATTGGATTTAGTTTAGACTTCTGCTAGACTAATGAGGTCATCTTGGGTCAAGCCTAGGTTACAGAAAAGACCAAAAAAAACAAACCACATCTCTCTAGCCCTTCACTCAACCCTAATTAATATACATGATACCAAACCAGGAATAAAACTATTTAACTCAGTTGGAAAATATTATGGCCATTCCTTTGATCCCCTAGCACTTTTTCTTCAATTACCCAAATTTTCTGACTTTGTACAGCAAGGGTATCACCACATACCTCTGCCACTTCTAAGCACAGGAAAACAGGTTGGAAGTGTCATGCTCTTCAATTTTACAGAGATAAGGAAAAAGTTCTGCTGAATAGTAAGACTTAATATTGCCTGAAGTTCTTCAAATCTTGTAGAATTAATGGCAGGGTAGTACCTTATCACTGGAAACATAGGAAATTTGCTGGCAAAACCCACTGTCACCAAGACTCGTGTGCAATGAATTTATTACTGGTTATAGATCTTCTTGCATATGCAAATATAATACCATTCCTCTTAGCCTTCCCGGGAGTTCATAATCAACTCCAGTTATCAGAATTTTTGACTGTTATCATAATATATCTGTACAAGTGAAGTACAAAAAGGACTCAAAAGGAGTCCTTTCCTAGTCAAAAGCAAAAAAACTGCAGTTAACATAAAAGCAGTGAGCTTGATAACGCAGCAGGATTTTTATGAAAGTATTTTGGCTGATAACAGACAGTACTACTTCTCTCTGAGAAGCAAGTTTAATACTAACATTTGAAATTACTGCAACAACTTTGTAACTTCAGGAAAATCTCATACTCTAAAGACCAATCCATGGCAGCGTTGCATGGTCTTAGACAGTACCAGAACCATCCTGGCACTTGTCCCAAGCATTTTTCTGGGTTCAAACAACAGACCTGTGGTTAAGAGGGTGTGTAAACACATTGACACTTACCTAATATTTTACATGTATTGACAAAAAATGCTTGCATTCCTTTGGAATCACAGCTATAGTGTTCTTAACATAATGCAGAAAACTATTTATAAAATAACTCAGTCCTTCGTAATCCATTTCCACGTTGCACTTTCCTTAGCTTTTTCCTTTTTTCCACCTCCTGACCCTCAGATGGGTTAAAGCTAAGTGGAAATTTAAACCTTGTGTCCAAGTGCTCCATGTTACAGTGGAATGTTTTATAAAGAAACCTTTTTAAGAGAAGATAGTTGTTTCTGAATCAATATTTTTTAGTCAGGTGTGATAAAAGACTTAGATAAAACATTTAGACTTCTCAACAGGAGAGATGCTGCACTACTAGTACAGTCTTCAAGGACTTCAGTTCTGCTAAAAAAGTGAATAAATGAACTTACCCAATCAAACAAAATCTTTCTTATTTGCTTTTCTTTCTCAGTAATGCTTTATGAAAACAGGGATAACTGCAGTAAAATGTTATTTAAATATTTTAAAAGAAGCCACTCCTACTGACTTGATGAAAACATTTTAATATGGTAACAAGACATTATTTAGAGCAAAATTTTCATAATCTAATTGTTAAATATATGAAACTGGAGTTTCATTAATTCTGTTAAGCAAGTTAAATTTTATGTGGAATTCAAAATTTCTAAGGCAACATTAGAGCCATCTAAAGATACACATCATTCATTCTTAAGAGAATGTATCTTTCATTCTTAAGAGAAGAATCCTATGGCTTCTTACAGAACTTCATCTGCTGACTAAGTATCTTTGTGTGAGTAACTCAGAAAAGGATATGGTTCAAAAAATGTACCTTAGCCAAATAAGGCTCTTATTACAGAAGACGCTGCAGACACAGGGGATGACAGTACCAAAGCAGAGTGGTCACCACAATGCTGCAGCAGACACGGAAAGAAACTGCCCCAGGTCTGCTTATGAGAGAACTGGGTACTCCCAAAGGTCCTAGCCAGTGTAAGTCACAACAGCAACCCACTTAAATACATACAAGTGTTACAAGACTTTATCCAGACCTAGAAGGGTAGGCTATCTGTGCTGACAAAGGCATGTAGAGGGCTGTCTTATGTCTTCCTTCGAAATCAGCAAAGGCTTTTATAATGAATATCAACAGGTCTGGTATTTCACTTGCATGGTTAACGAGTACATCTGAGAATAGATTCAATTGAGTGTTATCTAAACTCATCTAGGTCCTGGATGCATGCCCAGACATTTATGGTGTCTGGTTTAAGTTTTTATTATTATGCAATATTCTTGGTTGGTGATGACACAAAGATTTTAACCAAGTTAATCTTTTGGGATCAAACTCAGCTACTTGACTTTTAAATGAAAAGATTTTTAGCCAACAGACAACACTGAATATGTACAAAAATATCAGTGACAGAAAGGATATTGAGCATCTTACTTTCACTGCCTTTCTCTTAAATAATTTCTATTATTAATTACTGCATGTTCGCTCAATTATTCTTAATCTTCCTATTATCATTTATACGGTCTGTTTTATGTCCTATTTACTGGACATTTTTAAGGGAAATTATAGAACTCAACGTTTCTTTAAGTTACTTTTATGACTGTCTATGCTTCCAGACTAGAGATCAGTGTACTTTCTAGCACTTGACTTTAAAAGCTTTAATCCTGCCATACAAAGCAGACACTGTCTAGCAATGATACCATGTTTTTCCCTGAAATAACAAAGTATTTTTGACTAGTTTATTAAATAGGTTTACCATTAAAACAATCATATAATGCCCACTGACAAAAAGCTGTGGCAATTTAAAAGTGTGAAGGTAAATGAAGAGTTTTATGCACTATAAGCCCCCACAGGCACATTCTCCTACTGCTTTCACTCAAGTCTATTCGAAACAGGTTAATGCTAAAGCAAAATAAGTCAATCAAACTGAAATAAGAGTGTGTTGGTGCCAACTTAACTAAAACAGTGCTAGCCAGTGTGTGAATGAAACCTGACTGTTATGACTAGTCTCCGCAATAAGACCATATGGAGATGGATCTTCTGTTTGTTTTGGTAAGTGTTTAAAGGCAATTTAAACTTGATTTATACCAGTTTGGTTTAAACAATATGCAGAGTGGTTTGAAGACAAGCTAATAAATGGAGTAAGATGGAGTTAGAGAACAAAACATAAAATGCTCTTTACCTTACTACTTTAATTCTAGAATATGTTCAAAGGACACAGTGATCTCCCTATATCTTTCCTTGATAAGCAAGAAGGGAACTTCTAAATAGTACAAGTTCTGTGAAATAAAATTATCTAATTAATTTTCTTCTTAAATTAGGAAAAAACCTAGAGCATTATGGAATGAAAAACTCCAAAATATCCACAAAGGAGAATGTTTTGGCACAAACACCTAAAAGAAGACTATCAAAGTCTTCTTTTCCCTCCTCTTCATCCTACTGTCCTTCTGTTGGTATGTTTATTTTTCATTCCAAGATAAGGTTTTCTAGTGCTTTTTCAATGCTTTGAAAAGTTGGGGTTTTTTTTAAGATTTAAAAGCCTTTTCAGAAAGACTTACTTATTTTGGTATTTTACTTTCTCCCTTTGACTTTTGTTTTCATTCAATATCTTAGGTCACAGTCTCTTTAACAGACTTCATATTTTAGTTGTTTGGTTTAGATAGTCATCCATTTCTATCTGGCAGAGAACTAAGGTATAGTATAGTGATCATACTCAGTTTTGAAGAGGACATTTCCAGACTGCCTGGTGAGCAGAAGAAATGCAGCAGCGTCACTGCTGAAACCCAGGCACATTGTAAAGTCTGAAACATTATCTATTTCCAGAACAGAGGAGTGAAATTATCAGTTCCTCTGCTGATATATGAAAAAAATCCAAACTATCTGACAATCTTACTGTAAAACAAGTAATACAAGTTAAAAATATTGCAGGTTTTTCTGTTGTACTCTTCATGCCTTTTTTTTTTTTTTAAAAGAACTACCTAGTAGCCACTTTCTTATTGTCCAGAAGAGTATCTGAGAAGAAAAAGTCTTCAGGCAATAGTCAAGGCACAGAAATCATGGAAACATAGCTTCAAATCCAGCTTATCATCAGTAGTGACAGTATGGTATTTATCAGCTTAAACAGAAGCTGGAAAAAACCCAGGTTCTCTCTCAGTTATGGGTCATATGCATATTTCAGAGTAGCCCACTTGACAGTGAAGTTTTGAAGGTTTTACATTTTTGAAGAAGTTGATTAAAAACATCTCATTTCAATTAAATAATGAAGTAATGCCAAAGACACTCTGTGTAATCAATATCTTAGTCTATAAAATCAGTTGGAGTTTTTTTTGGCAGTGCTAATCCAATTTGAGACATCAGCACATACTCAGGGTCCAGTGCAGAAAAATTTATAAACAGTATTAGACTAACATCTTCAGAGTCCCACTTTCTCTCTCTGCTTTGCCAAAGTTAATGCAAAGAAACATGGTTTTATTACATATATTTGAATACTCTAGGTGAAAATCTCTATGTTAATTTAAGACAGAGCTTTAGAACCCTAATTACTAAAAACATAGACATGCTTATTTTTCTTACGGTTTCAAATATGTAGAAAGAAAAACTTCAGAGAAGGGCATGATGCCAGCAACTTACACACTTTCATTAGAAGGGTGGGGAAAAAAGGCAGGGCTAATGTACGAAAGAATAGGGTGTAGCACTCAGGCAGAAAATGTAGTGTTCATTCTGCATTTACTCATACTTCTTATCACATCCACAAACACCACTACTTTAAAATCATGTATGGGATTGATATAAGCATTTTAAATCGAGTTACCGCCAAATTATTTGCTACCTCTTTCTTAATACCATTGTTAACCGTATTCAGAAAACATTTCATACACTTTCTTCTCTTCACATGTCAGCACAGCATCGCTCCCTCTAGTGGCTAAGAAATAGCTTACACAGACAACCCAAATTTTCATACAAGAGAAAAGAGAACTCCTGCAGCCACACAAAAAGCAACACCACCGGCTAAAGTGCAAGTTTTCTATCACAGATACAAAGAGAATCACTGCTTCATTCTGACTAGAAAACATGCTTTTACTGGTCTTGTTGTTTACTTTTGCTCCTCAAGTTTCCAATGGCAAAACAAGAATTACAATGAATGCAAATACTGTGGCAGCAGCAGCACATTTATTCCTATCTTGCGTGGTAGTATTAGTTCTCAGCTAGACAGCAAGTTTTGCCTGCCGTCCATTTTCACAAATGTGATTCTTCCTTTGCACACGTTGGCTATGTACTAAACTCCTGTGTCTTTTCCTGCCAAATAACTCCATTTCTTTTGAATGCTTGCTTGACAAACCAAGCTCTGGAAACACTAAGGCACAGTCTAGCTTTTACAAGATTGCTTTCAGCAAATCTTATTCCACAATTGCAACAAAACTCAACCACGTACTTAGACAATTTTTGATTGTTAGGTATAAAAATACTGTAGAGCTAAGGGAACTACAGAATACTGTCAACATGGAAACAAACCAGGGATAACATGTCAATACAAGGTGTCTTGTTATATCCATTTTTCTGAATATATTAACTTCTAATAGTACTTTTCAATACTTATATCCAAAGAGGTTGGCTAAAACAACCAACCTCAGATTGTTGCAAATGACATCACTAATCTTTATAGACAGGAATGACTCTTAAATCAGTCAAACTAAAATAGCAGTTAAAGTTCCACCCCCATCCTAAATGAGATGCCTTAAGCAAAGGACAGTCACTCGTTTACCACAAATTAAGCTACTCAGTAATTCAAAAATTGTTGCTTTCAGAATAACATATCAAAACTTCATCTGAAATTATTTCATACGTTTTAGATTATTGTAATTTAGACTGTTGAGTAAGTAATCTGCTAAGCCACACTACAGAGAAAGTGAATGGCAATTACAATTACTTCAAAGATGAGAACAGCACAGCTAAGTACCACATTTGTAAGAAAGTGACATTTTACAACAGGACAAAGGCATACATTTTCCACCAAAATCTAGTGCTGCTGTCATCAACAACCCAACAAAAGCTAGAGCTACCTAAAATGGAAATGAAAAAGTAATGTATGGAAATATTCTTTTATAAAATCTCCTTAGGCTTCACATGTATTAATGTATTAGTTTGCAAACATAAAGATCAAAGGCAAAGCAACAAATACATCCTAAAAAGTTTTTAGTCAGATTTTTATTAACGATATACAAGTAGCAAGGCATAAAAAATTAATATGTTCAAGCCTTGAAATGTCAAGTGTAATGATCTCTAGCTCCGCTTACCTCTTTTGCTTTTTGTTTCAGTCTAGCTTGCTCTGGGTCTTCTTGCCTTGAGCGACTCTACATGTTTAAAAGAATGGGGGAAAACGGTTAACAGATGGTTTAAGAACCCCTCATCTGTTGCAGTAAGCTAAAAAATAGCGAAGAAAGAGGAACAGGATACAAGGTGTCAAGATGGGATGCTTAAATTCATGGAGGTGCAATTTCAAACCCGTAGGCCTCACCCAAAAGCCTTTTAAATATTCATCTGTAAATAATATCTACACTAGATGCAAATTTTTTTAAAATACCATTTCTGTCAATGTTAAAGTTTCCATACAGGTTTAGTTTTCAATAATTTAACACAAACAAATTCAAGCATCCACGAGAGAAAGTGACACCATTTCCATTATCTGAACTTCGTAATTTAATCTCCTTGCAGTCATTTCTTTTAAAGTAATTTACTGTTAGCAACAAAGCTTTTATTCAGCTGTTGGTAAAGAATGTGGAGAAAACAGTTGTAAAGTCAGTCTCCCAAACAGTAAATCTTTGTAACAAACACCTTACGATCCATATGAACTTACTTTGAGTATAGCTCAGAAACACACATAAGTTAAACTCTTCCACACACTACTAATAATATTAGTGCAGTCATTTTTAAAACTGGAGAAATACTGCCAAGCAGCAACGTCTGTATTTTGCTTCAGAATCAGGAACAATAGCTCTAAAACCCCATTAAGAGTAACTGTTCAGTTACAAGAACAATCCGAAACAGTAAATTTCTTCAGATACAAGCTATTTTACAGTTATATGTAAAAACTGTTGAATTCCTCTTCACGCTCTCTAAGCGTATTCAAGTCGAGGGGACTGAGAACTCGAGAGGCACATCCTATATGCATTATACAATAATGGCACAATTGGTCAGTTTTCAGAAAAAGTTGCATAAGAGGTTGTATGAAGCTGCAATAAAACTTTTGGCATCCACTGAAAACTCTCATTCCCTACACTTGAAAGATGTAATTGGTTTATTTTGGTATTTGAGATTTAAAGTGATTTCATTTACAGAACTCCTAAAGCAATACCTATGCTATCTCCTATCTTCCTCTACCTCTTACTGTGCTGAAGACAGACATGAAACTTGAAAGAGCATTAACCTGAAAACTCTGATTTTTTTGGTGCTCTTTAAATTTTTCATCATATATTCTGTTCAGAAGACAAAAATCCATTAATAAAACCAAAGTGAGATAGGTTTTAAGGGTAAGGGGACATACAAAGCTTTTGATACATCTGGACAGAGCCTCGACTAAGGTTTGGTAGACAGGGTACCAATGACAGTGAATTCTCTATCCTTTCTCTTGGTTTTTTTTTTAAACTGGAATTATTTTTTCAGCTAATCCAGCATACATATTGAACACTGTGATGACAAAGCATGGCCAAATTAAATAACGAGATTTTTAGATGTACTTGACTTGTCCACTGTGCACATTAGCTTCATCTTCCAACATCACCTACCAGTAATTTGGTGCCCATCAGTGTAGAAGGCATTTTGCCAGGATAATGTCTGGAGTAAAGTAATGAGAAAGCAGAATCTCTAGATGGCTAATGAGCAAGTTGGTGTCTTGTGTTGCAGTTCTGCCAACAAAGAAAGGAACTCTACCTTAATGTAGACTGTGGCCAGACAAAAAGAAAATAGTAGATAACATGACTTAGTTAGTGTGTAAAGCACAAAAAGGCATTTAATGAAATACATGAATCTGCCAGAGAGTTGGGGCTCTATCCAGTAGAGAAAGTACAAAGAACCTGGTTATGAAGTAACAACCAAAAAAATTCCAACCAAGAGATTAATCCATATATAAATACTAGGTAAGTATTTATGAACTGAGCTGGATGAGGACCTTACTCTGCCATTTTGTGCTTACGGTCCAATCACTGGGTGCCTGTTTCTCCACCACATTGTATGAAAATAATATTTAGCTCTTTCATAGGTTTTGATGATAAATTTATAAGTGTACATTGAATTTGTATTGCCTTCCAAGCAGTACAGAAATGTGAAGTGTTGCTATACTATCATATGAAGCTGAATCATTTGCCAAATGCAAAGTACAAGTTAAAAGCACTTCAGCTTAAGGAGAAAGCGAAGTGTCCTAGGAGAATTCAACTAAGACTTCTAATATTATTACCAAGTTTCTACAAGAAAGTGATAGAATCCTGGAAAACACACCAGACCTACATTGTGTTTGGGGACATTGTAAGAAAAATTAAAGCACTGAATGCGAACTAACTCTGAAATGTCTTCTTGTTCATTCTCTAAGTGAAGGGAAAACTCTGAAAGTGCTACAGAATAAAAAAAAACACATGTAAAAGGTGATGTTTCATATTATATTCCAAAAGCAGGTAAAAAAGCAGAACTATCTATGTAAACCTCCAGACTGCAGAGGTAAAAACAGGTGCTCAATCTTGACTGGTCTTAAATACAGGAATTTTTCCAGTACTGAAGATCTGAAGTATCAAATGATGCCAGATGCAAACACCCAGATGGAAGGTGAAGGTGGAACTACTTTCACATTTAGAATAACACATTGAGTTTCTGGTTATGCCTTGAACCCACACCAAATGGCCTTTTCAAAAGAGCTCAGGCTAGCTCTTATTTCAAATCACCAGAGATTCCAACTCTACACTGGATGGGTTGTTGCTGGTGTAGCACCAAAAAAAAAAAAAAAAGAAAGAAAAAAAAGAGGAACATAACTGCCATTTTCTGTTTCTTTTTCCTCTCAGATAAATGACAGATTTATTTTTTTTAAAAGACTGTTAAGACTAGAATGTCAGCTAGACTACCATGTCAGCTTGCAAATTAGCAAGCTTCAGAAATAAAATTATCAAGGTGTAGAGTCTAAAATGTGTTAAAAAAATTATAAATTTGGAGTATTTTAGTAATTATTCACTTAACGTTCTAATGTAAATTACAGAAGACTTCTTTAGTGCTGATACGACACAGACTAAAGCAAATATAAGCAAACGAAAATATCAAGCTTTAACAGAGGTGACTAGATAGGCTTTAAAAATGTCAGTGGCATCTCTTTACAATCCATTCCACGTGTGAACATCTTTTCCTGCCTACAAAGGGTTTCTACAATTCTGCTGCTGCTCCACTTTTGTAGTGCTTGTCTATATGTCACCAATTAAGATTCGGTGCTTATTTTTGTCAAGGTATGACTAATCATTGCTAGCCTGCTTCAATTCCAGTTTAAATCTTCTCTGTCATCTTACTTTTCATTTTGTCTTCCTTTCCCCATTCCTTCTAATATCCAAATCTTAAAATGCTGCATCTCACTAGTTCTGTGAAACACATTTTTCCAAATCTTTCAATGCCCATTACCTCCTTCTTCTGGAGTTTCAGAAATACCCTCCAAATTAAGTATTTCTGAACAGTTTACTCAACTCCTTTCCCTTCTCCTCCCTATTCTTCATGTCTTGATCTGTAAAGAAAGCAAGCTGGGTTTATGTAATAGATTTTCATGTTGATGAAAAAGCATCTTTATAAGCAAGCCAGTTCTCCATAATCACTGAAGAGAAACCTAGGACTGATCCTAACCAGATAAGATACTTTTACATACATTAAGTGCCGTCTCCTGCTGAGAACTTGCTCACCAGACCAGGTTTGTTAGCATTTCTCCCAAACATTTTATTAGATCAGACAGCCTGGTATTTTAATTGTTAAGAATTAAAGTGCTTTCTGTTAGAGAACTTGCTATCTTATTTATCTGAAAACTGCACAGATCACAATAGGTCTATGGCAATATTAGACTTCCAAAGTATGAAAAGCAGCGTATGTTAAACGTATATATTCAAAACACATCAGAAATACGGAGTTTCATTTACATGTTACCAAACTCCTTAATGTTCCAAACCTCAGCTTTTCCCCTTGCTTGCATTAAGGAAGAATGCCACAAAAACAGACATCTAATTACACGTGCAATAGAGTAGTTTTAAGAAGGGGTACTTGTCTTAAATTGGAAAGCAACAGTAATGTTTATTGTTATTCATAACTCATGTAATACTTAAATATAGGCAACAATTATTTTAAAAATTGGACGATACTCTGTGTGTATATGAGGCTGGGCAGACTAAGAGTCCTTTGGATGTATTTAATTATTATCATTAGTCAATATTTTATCATAATTTGAAATGTCAAAGCTGCTCTGCTGCTATACTTTCTCCCACAAACAAAGTTTTCTATTAGATTTATAATAATCTTGAAGGCTTGACTTGTTAAACCTGTGTTAGAAAACATCTCACAGGGTCCCTCCTAAATGTATCTCCTGTGTTTAGCAACATCTGATCCCAGTTAAGACACTTGGAGCTCTACTGCCCTTTCCAATATATACTCTGGGAGTCTAATGCTTCAAATCCATCTTCTTTCATAAAATAAAGTTTAAGACTCACAACTGCAGGTGCTGTACTATTGAGAGCCACTGCTGTGCCAACAGTTTCAATTTTAAACCTATTTTTCCCCATTGATGACATTAGAACTTCACCCACGGCTGTACCAGCTTATAACTTTCACTTTTAATTAAAGAAATTAAATTGGCAACATGAAACACTTTGCTTTCACATTAGCTTTGTTAATAAAAAGTGAAAGTTAAAAGCAGCATAGCTAAGGGTAAAACCCTTTTCAGAGCTACAACCACAGTGAGGTGGAATGCAAGAGTACAGATCTAAAAAAAGATTTATTTAAAAATCATTAAAATTGAAGTAACAAATTTCTAAAAATTCAGAAAATTAACTCAATACAATTTCCTCTTTGCTCTCCTCTCATCAGAACTGACTTATAAGTTCCCACTCAGAGAGTGCTTCATCTCTCAGAAAGCTGCATTACTTCCACTGTACTCTCAGAAGAGGGGGGAAAGGATTAAATTGGCGTGACGCCTGAACTCATCTCTGGCTCAACGAGGCAGCCTCGTCAAGCAATCACAGAATGTGTGTGTAAGGAAATCTGCATTGCCAAATTTCAGAGGTCTCTTGCCAATAATAAAGCCCTTCAGCCTACAGTACTATCAAAATCGCTATTCTCCACAAATATGAACTAACTTTGCAAACAACGCTGAACATCATTTTCTATTTACTTCTGCAATTTTTCTTTTTACCAAACAGTCTTGCTCCTGTAATAGGTATATAGAACACCCCAAAATCTGAAAGCCTTGTGCTACTAACACAGAACACTTCAAATAACGAGATTAGTCAAATGTATGTACTGGAAGTCTGTTTTCAAAATTATTTGCTGATAAACATACATTTAGCTGGTTTTAGCCGGTAAAGTAACTCAGTAATTTTAACATGGTCCACTTTTTAGTTTGTATTATAGAGTATGATGCTCTGAAAGGAACCCCAAGCTGTACCTCTTTACTGTAGAGAGCACTGCTTTCAACACATGACAATTAAATAACAATTTGAAAATACAACAGAATCAAACAAACAACAAAAATAAAGAAAAAAACAAGCTACAAACTTCTGTTATTCTTGTTGCCAGAAATATTCCTATCATTAGCTCAGAGCCTCATTCAATTTGACGCAAACAACCCGCATTTTCCAGGTTTTAGAAACATCTATGAAGGCAGCCAGGAACACATCTTTTACCGTAGCAAGACCTGTGCTTTGTTGTTTGTTTAGAGATTTTTTTAGGAAGCCCACATAACACACACCATGTCAAATATAAAGGTAAATTCCTCAAGTGATTCTAGTCTGACTTCTGACCTTTCTGCAGTCTTATGACTTCCCTTAGCTCTTGCTATTTCCCATACCAGCCACCAAAGACAGATGCAAAAGATCTCTGCTTCTGCACACACGTGCAAACTGCTAGTGGCTTCTTACTGGGAAAACAGGAGAGCTTACATTTGACTCCCAGTATTTCTTTTTAAAAGAGACTGTAGGTGGCATAGGTGTTTATATGCAAAATAGTCCCTTCTTGTGCCATTTTTATTTTAACCTATTATTCACATATCTGAAAGATACCCCAGAAGTAATGACAATCAAAGCAGCTGCAGTCTTTCCCTAACAGCTATATTTGACAAATCACGTTATGGACATTTGAAACAGAAGCTGTTCCAACAGCTGGAGGTGACTGAATCTCATAGTTTTGAGAACCAATATTATCTTTAAAGCACTTCTATTATAAAAATAATCACTAGCACATAAATTAGAGAAATGCTTTTTGAGTCACACATTCTAGATAGACTGCATACATTGTGGAACATGACACAGATTCACAAGGTACAAGAGAGTGTGCCAGGTCCTGAAACAGTATGATCTTGTTTTCAGTTTTTAGGATTTTGATTTTTAAAGTAATTGTATGTTCCATTGCTACTATCACATACCTCATGATTTTTAACTTTCCTGTCAAGTTTGTCTTCCTCCAAAATGTCTCACTACAATGGGAGCATAAGTCACTACCCTTCTAAGCTTGTGGTATGAACTTTTTATTTCTCAAGTATTTCCCAGGCATGGGGCATAAGATTGTGCAATGTTCTTTCATTTAACAAGGCAAATAACACAGCTCTTTTGCTTTAGAGATACTCTTATAGCTTCACAATTATTGTTAAGTTGGATAGTGAACTTTCTAAGAACATACAAAAATTCAAAGTATTTTTTGAAACCTAACTGTTGTTTTCTATTTTCCCATCTGATTTTATCTCTAATTTTCCAAAATACTTTTCCTGAAGCAAAACCAATCTCATATGGGTGTGTATAAATTTTGCAATTCATCCTATTGTACAACTGAAATTATGGTGGCAGATCAATCAGAACACTGTCAAATACTTTTTTCTCCTCCTAAAATAAATGAACCCTCTACCCAAAACAACAAAAACCTGCAAACCCAACACTTCATTTGGCCATCATTTCCGTATCTTGTTTATCCATTACTGATTTCCAATTCAAAATTATCAAACTGCTTTCAAGGCTTCCACTCCAACACTCAAAACATTTCCCTTGTTACCTTATTCCTTGTTAAAACCTGTATTTTTTACTATCAACTAGGCTCCAAAGTGCAAATAATTAAACCAGAACTTTCACATGTTGATGTTCTTTTATTCTAGGTGAGGTATTACTAGCAGGCAACCTGGAAATTATTCCTAAACTATTCTGCTGAGTAACTTTAAAAAGATAATGCAAAATATTGCACAAAAAATTATTTAAAAGTCTAGAAATTCAAGTAGGGTAGAAAGCCTAAAAAAAAAATCTGCAATAATTTACTGAATTGTGTTTAAGTATCACAAGCATAGGCTATGATTTTCAAATGGCACTGAAACCCTGGCATCTATTGAATTTCAAAGGCAATTGTGAAAATTATTTCACCAAGTTCTTTTGAAAATGTTAGCCATTGTCTTCAGTACTCCCAATCACTCGTCAAATTCAGAGCTGTGTCTTGAAAACAGAGTCAGGTAAGTCTGCAGTCACCATAGGTAAGACAACAGGACAATAAATTAAAAGTATGATGTCACAACGTTATCTATTTTATTATAAGAAAGGGAATGTGTTTCTAAAACAAATTTAATGAAATTGTTGGTTTACTACTATTAATTGTTAAGCAGCTTTAAAGAGTAGAGTAAAGCAGATACCTTGGCAGCCTTTAGTAAGATTTCCCTCTCCTGTTCATCTTTCCTTTGCTTTTCTAAACGCTCCAATTGCTCAAAAAATTTTAACTGTGATCGGACATCTGTAGCTTGTTCGTACCATTCATCATCCTGCAAACAAGAACAATAGTTTACAAAAACGTACATTTGAAGAAGACAGTATTATACATTAAAACCTTTCCATTGTCCTAAGAAAACAATTATATTTTTTAAGCTTGGAGGAAGCCATCCTACGGTTAATAATGCAGCTAGAATCTCATTCAATTGATGTCTAAGCATATTTAAAAAACAAAGATGGATTTATCAGGACCAGAGACATCAAAGAGGTAAAAAAATAAACCAAGAGACTTACAGATTGAAAAATCCTGACATGTTTAACTGCTCATTACTGAGCAACCGTACGTATAGGATACGTATAGGAAGCTTAGTTATAAACTGCTGTCCCTGGATTTGTACTCATCTTGAACTAGCTGCAGACATATGCAAGATGCAGCATTATAAAAGCATTACAGCTAAAAATTAAGTTGAAAATAAGCTTCTAATTCAAATTAAAATAGAAGAACTTTATGACAAGTAAAAGCATGCTAGCTTTCCTAGTTCCCAACAAACAGTAAGAATTCATGACACAAGATACTTGGGGAACATTCAGAACATCAGTCAGAAAAATAAGTTACCCACAATCACTTCCATCTATCTGCTTAGTATTTTCCTTTTTGACTTCAATGCTATGAAATCAAAGGAAACCAGTAACCAAGCAAGATACAGGAGACAATGAAAATGCTATGGTTCAGTCAGAGACAACACTCTCTTTCTCTGAAGAATCAGTTAAGGTATTATTTTAAATGCATTTTGGCTTAACAGAGACTAAAAGTAGTAATTTTTTCTCAGACACTATGCCAAGGAGAAGGAAGGAGGGGTGTGACACTTTTGAAGCTGATAAAGAATGTTGGAAGGAAACGAAGATTCTACTTTTAGTCCAATATAATAGAATATACTCGTCAATTCAAGTAGTAAAGACCTAAGTGTAGGGGTAACATACTAGCACTGTGACTTTTTTTTTTTTTTGTAAAAGCCATTTTTCTATCACATTAACATTGATACTATTCACAGATAGCAAAAATACATTTTGTTGCTTATGCCACATATAACTGGTCCAACTGTGGCTCAGGTTTGGGAAATAGGTGGGAAAAACAGCATCCACAGCTGTACCAAGTAATGAAAAACAATAATAGTTAAACAATCAACCCCCTCAAAAAAGGAAACCACCAAACTGGAGCTATTCAATGTGTATATGCACAAAAGGTAACAAAATCTAAACACAGGTTAGACACAACACACGACAGCTATTGCCATCTTGCTTTTATGCCACTGTAACAATTATCAGCATCTTTTATCAAAAAAGTGATTTCATATTTAGCAATACAGACATTTGATTTTTGTGTATTTCAAACTGGTTTGAAGATTCTTAATTTTCTCCCCAATTTAATTACAGCATAGAATTTACAGTTGAATTATTTAGTTGCAGGCTTAAGACAAATTGGTATCTTGTGTAAAATATTAGTCTTACAGCCCAAGGGACGTCAAATTACCACTGATTCCCATATATTGAAGACATTTTGAACCAATGAATGGACACCTTACTCAAAAAATAAGACATCGTGATTCAACCATCTGAGTTGTAATCCACGAGCAGAAAGAGCTTAACAGCTAGACAGTTTAGCATAGAAAGATGAAAGCATCATTCTACACACAAGTTCTATCACAGAGAAGACAGATCTGGCAAGCAGTGCTATCATCCCACCACTTTTAATTCACTGAAACAGACAAACTTGCAATTAAGCAGACATTGACACAGAATGAACACATAACACCTACTGTGAGCTAATAAAAAAAGAGTCACACTGCATCCTTCTGTATACACTGTACCTTTCTTTGCACACTTACTTTGTATGATTCCATTCGGTGCTGGGTTATCACTGTTACTTTTTCTATTACTGTTCTTAATCTGTTTTGTGTTGCATGGGAAATAAAAGTAACCACCTCAGCTGGCACATCAGTAATTCCTAGTTTTTTAGCTAAAGTAAGAAAACAAAACAAAACAGAATTAGCTTACCCCTCATAAAGATAAGACCCTCTAAAGAATAAACTCAAAACTTCATTTTCCTAAATAGCAGAACACCATGACAGCCTATTTGTGTAGATTCGGCGATACCTTCATGACCCCTTGGAAAAGAGGCGTGACTACACTTTAAAGTTTGAAAGACAAATCAGAGTCCCCATCATCACTTAAAAAGCATTTAGGAACTTCACTGAAGTTTATTTTAGTCTCTCACAACAAAGCATAGTAGAGTGTCAGACAACTTGAGCTCTCAGATTTCCCACATAAGAAAAATGAATTCCTTTATTTTCAGAAGCATTACTATTAGTTTCACTGTCGGGGAGATGAAGCTGCAGCCCAAAGCTTTCTGTTGCCACTTTAGCCTATGCTATTTAAAAAAAACTATTTAGGAAAAAAAAAGTATTAATTGAGTATGAATAAAGTCATATTAACAAGTTATTTTAAAACACCAGTTGTTGACCAAACACCACTAAATGACAAACTTGTAGTTACAAACATTGTTATGCTGAGTTTGTATGAAAAGCAAATGCTCTGAATCTAATATGTTGATATATTAACAAAACTACTAAGAAGTAAGAATATGGATAACACTTAAGAATTCCTGAATTCAGCAAAATCATTGCCTACATATGTACTGTAGCTTTGTGTAAGTATGGTTGTATATATATTTGCAAATGTGTCAGATACAAAGTGATCTAAGCCAGTCGAACCCAGGCACACATGAGCAGTCCCAGGGACCGTTTCTGGACAGACACACGTGTATCTACGTATGTTCTCCACACACAGATATATGTATTTCATCCATTAAAAAAAGAGTAGTTTACTTTTTAAAGTGTTTGTATGTTTGTTTGTGGCAAGATAATTTCACGGAGCGCCTTACATAAGAGAAAATTCTGGAAGCTGTTTCCTGAAGGGCTAATTACAGAGGCAATCTTCATGTACGGGAGTCCCCAAGCACACACAGCCCCGAGAGACTGTGGAACGAGGAGCTGCTTCGTGAAACATTTCTCTCTTTTCCTGGCCAAATTCAAGCGAGAGAAGCCATCACACGTCTAAAAAATGAAAGCGAAGGAGTGAGCAGCGGTGCCACACGGCTGCGCGCTCCCGCCATGCGGCGCGGTGATGTGAGCTGAGCTGGCAGCGTTCGGCATCACCCTGGGCCGCTGTCAGCGCCGCGATGGCGCCGATCCATCACCGCGCGGGCAGCACTGCCCGCCGCCGCCAGGGGGCGCTGCGCGGGGGTCGGGCTTCAGAGCCCATGGAGAACCCACGTCGAGCGCTATCGTGTCTGCAGCTACTCCCCGCATCCGTGTTCAAGGCCTGTCGGTTCTGATCAATCACGGGCCGTCCCAGCGCTTAGGCCCCTGGTCACCTACTTCCAATATGAAAATTCTGAATGATTCTTTGAAGTCATTATCTCTTAAACTAACTTGAACCATCACTGGCTCCATATTGTACCTGCTACTTTAAGAACTTCAACAATACGTGTGTGTGTATATATACATATATATTTTATATATATATATACACACACACACACACACACACACACTTGGGGGGGGGAGGGTTTAACTGATTTTTTCTTTATGTCTAAGAAAAAAATTAATTAAATCTTTCTTGGTGACCCATTGGTACTCTGTAATAGTGATGGAACTCTGCTGGAGCTGCTGAAAGCAGAATGCGCACTGGAAAACAGACACAGGATCCCAGTGCTGCAACTGTTCCTTGTGCAAATGAAGCCCTTGAAGTCCACAGGACTACTTGGTACAGGTGGGAGCTCTTCGTGCAAGTCAGACCTGGGACATCAAGACTTATCTGAGCGCTCACCATTTTATTATGGAAACTTGTGTAAGCAAAGCCATCTAGCAAAAAACCTAGTGTGAAAGATAAAATACAAGTAAGAGGGGAAATATGTTACCCAGAAAAAAGCCTTGATATGGAAAACTGTGCTGAGTATTCCAGATGAGAGTACAGATGAATAATTGTTAGAATTATATTCTTTAAATATTAGCAGTGTAACTGTAGTTATGCAACTTCCCCAAACACACACACAATCCTTTTGCAATAAGGAACTATCACCATCTTGGGTTTGTGACTATAAAGGCTCTTCTAATTTTAAATCTTTGGTTTAAAGTTTTGTTCTAAGTAAATTCAACCACTATGTGGTGTGTTTTGCCTACTCAGATCTTCAGAAATTAATCCATAATCAAAGGATCATGCCCTGAGATGCCTGGTTCCTAAAGACTCTTGTCCTACATCCTCTTCATCAGCTTCTGCAATACCCCAGTAACTTTCTGTGCCTGGAATCCTTCAACACAATATTCTTAAGTCCAGAAAACTACCTGCAGGCCAGTTATAAATGGAGATCTTCAGGAGCCTGTTCTGAGACTTACTCTTTTTAATATCTCTCTCAGTGACCTGAAGGAGGAGACACAAAGCACCCTCATCATGTTTGCAGGTGGCAACACAGAAAGTGGTGCAAAGGGAAGAGCTGCCAGAGAGAAGGAACCGATGAGCAAGGCAACAGGAACTTCATGAAATTCAAAGACGACGCAAACTACAGCCCCAGGACACACTAACTCTGCAATGATATGGCAGGTGATTGCCTGCCAGGGCAGTGGCACTGACAGAAAACACAAGAGTGTGGTGGGCAACAGGCTAACAGAGTCAGCAGTGCATCCTGGCAACAGTGAAGAATAACCACATAATGGGTTGTACCAACAGCAAAATAGTACACCAGCGGTAACCAATCTGACAAGGGAAGCAATTATGCCTCTTCACTCAGCCCACATCTAGAATACTGTAGTCAATTTTGGGTTGCCTGATACAAGAAAGACTTAGAAAAACTTGCAGAGAAAAGTGACCAACACAGTTATGAGGGTTCTTTATACTAGAGATGAGAAAACCTAGGGTCCTGCTTCTTCAGAGAATGGATTCGGGTGCTTTATTCAGGACACATGGAAGAAGAATGAGGAATTCACAAACTGAAACAACAGAGGTTCTGACTGGATATAAAGAAAAAACTCTTAATTGTTAAGGCAATTATGTAGCATACATTTTGCACCAAAGAAGCTGAACACTATCCCACCTTCCAAGTTTTTAAGACTCAGCCAGACAACATCTTAAGCAACAACATCTGAATTTATCGTTGACCCACCATTGAGCAAGATGTTGGACTAGATCACCACTCAATTTCTCTTCCAGCCTGAGTGACTCTGTGATCTCTGTCTTCCTACATAGCTCTGACTTCCTTATTCCTTATTGTTGCACAACAGTCTTTGTTCCCTCAGTTGTTTAGGATGTTTCCCAGTCTGTATTATGTGGGTGCACTCAGCTTTCCCCGAGCGTAGCCTAGTCAGTCTGTACAAGAGTGCTGACTGGCAGCCAACCAGGCAGAACAGCAAAGAAAAGTTAAAAAAAAAGAACAGTTGAATCCCCCCCTCAACTGGCATGCACGGAGGGGCTATTTAACTACTGATTTATCAATTGATTCAAAAATTACCTGAAGGGAGAGGGAAGGAAGGCAAACTGTTCAATCACTTAAGAGTAGCTTTCTTTGGAAAACAAGCTAGAAAGAACACAAAAGAAATTTCTCCCAAAATGAATTAGTGTCAAGAAACCAGACTACAAAAAAGACAAAAAGATAAATTTTTTAAAAGTCAGCTTGTTACACACAACATTCATCATGTGTGGAAGCATCATCACGTCTTCCCTGCTCTACATTACATTAGTCAAAATCCTGTTAGCACAGGGTGTCAGAAGCAGGGCACATTCCAAAGCTGTAAGCTACATGAAGATTTGGCACACTGCTTGCATACCTTTATTGTATTTGGGGCAAGGATGGGGAAATTATCAATGTGCTCCTGAGATGACAATCTCATCTACATTTGGAAAGGCTGCCCTAGTCATAGAAAGTCACGCATACTGAATCACTGATTCTCTGGACCCAAGAAAAGTTCTGGTACCATTGTTCAGAGACATTGCTTCTGCTACTCAGAGAAAATGTCAAGTAGAAATTCAATCTATGCAAAAGGCTGGAAACTTCATTTTCATGCTTCTATATTAAAGTTGTAGTATTTTCTTAATTCATTGACACATCTCCTCCTGAGCTTCATCCATTCATTTATGAAAACCATACTGAAATTACATCTGTCACCAAGGAAAAATAATGCTGATCTCTAAATAGGAAATTCCTGAGTTATTCTTCTAGTCTACAGAAGTACTTTCCCCAGTTTTACTACAGAAAGACTTCTCTTCCTTTTGCAAGATTCCCTAGACTGATACCAATGTAGGAAAAGAAACATAACTTACTTTTGAGAAACGGGTACATATCTGCATATATATATATACATACATATATATGTATGTATGTATATTTTTATAGTACAATACATACTTAATTGTATCACAAAACACAGGTGTCCTCAACACACTAGTCATCTTTCTAGTCAAGTCACTGGACAGTGGCTTAATCTACAGATGCTTTTATTCAGGTCCAGCATCCTGGATTAATTGCACCAACTGATGGTAATATATGTACATATACCCTTACACACATACAGAAATGCAAAACCCAAAACAAAATTAAGATTAAACTAAAAAAAAAGTTACTTCATCAGACTTTATCATCTGTCTTGTGCTTAACCTTCAAGCAATCTTCTTAATATGCTTTACGTTTGATAGCATGGCCATCTTACCTTGTAATTTTGTGATCAAAATTCTGCTTTGAAAGGAGTGTGCAGCCACACACTCAGAAGTAAAACATAAAGAAATGTGTAAACTGAGAGAAGTTCCTTTCTGTTAAATTGTATATTTGTTAAATTTAACCATTTTTGATGGCAAGTACATTGTTCAAGTCTTTAAATTACTTCAGCAATGTAATTCTTAACTTTTTCTAGAGCTATGATAAAAACATCATCAAGGGTAACAACAAAATTGGAGCTAGAGCACAGTGATGCTCCAAGCTACAATTTTAACCAGTTTTTCCACTTGCATTTGTATTTTTGTGTTTCTACAGATGTAAGTAAGGTCACATTCCTCTTCGAGTATTCTTCCCAGATCTCTACTACACCAGAACTGTTCAAGACCATCAAGAACTCATAACTGACTGCATGAATACTTCTGTTCTTTGTGCCAGGGCTCAGTTTCAATACATCCTCAGAGGCATCAAATGATACTGAAGCAGTCAAGTTGCACTATCTTGTGTGAAAAATATGAGGGAGCATGAATTAATGCCCCCAAAGCAAGCAAATTACTAATCTGCCAAGCACTTATAGAACAACACAGTAAGGCCTGCCTTCTTAATTATGAGTTTGGACACTTTAATAGCAACCCATGGGAAGATGTATGCACACAAAACTGCATGCAAACGAAGTGTGTTAGGATATAAGTCTTATAAATAGAGTACACTCTATTTAAAAGTTTGAGATACTGCAACAGAGTTTCTAGAAAGTTAGAACTTATATGTAAGTTCCAAAAACCTTGAGGGGAAAAAACGTACAGCAATATTATTCTGATATTGGCATATGTGTCACTAGTACAAAATTGTTTTTTACAAACATAAAAGCACCTAAACCTTGTCATTGAAAACTTTCAGGTCTCAAGAAGTGAAAATTCTGAAGAGTGCTATCATCTGCTTAGCTATCTGAAAGGTACTGTCTTGCTGCATTGTAAAAGTTCAATTATATTTTATTGATCAAACAAACTGAAATACATTGTAAGAAGAGTACTGCCCTATTTGAGAAGCATACAAAAAATACTATCTTTGCAGACAGACTTTCAAAGAATCAAAAAGTTACTTTAATAATTTATACTTTAAGAGGAATGACAGGATCAAGATCAAAGATAACAAAAATTATTTGTAAAACATCAGGTCTGACTCTGATTATTGATGTGATAAATTATTGAGTACCTCTATAAAATCTCTACATTCACACTTAGAACAGAAAAACCTTGAAGAAATGTTTTTAAACAGTTAAACAGCAAATATTTAGGCCTTGAATTTGTCTTGTCCTTCAACTGAAATATTGGGCCAGTGCATAATCAGTCTCTATTTGCGCTAATCACAGGCCAGCCAGAACTGCAGAAAGCACTTACTTCTATTATCTTAAAATGAACAGCAGCTTCCAAACTTTAAATTCAGTACATTAAACACTGACCCAAAATGCAACTGGAACCAGAGGTCCAGGCCTCTCCTGCTATTATAGCGAGTTTGCACACTAGAAGATGAGAAAAAAGCACAAAACTCCCTCCCCTCTAGGGACATGATTTATTTAAACCTTTGTTTTAACCTCTTTGCACAGTATCAGATACAACAAAGATGCATCAGGTCATATCTACCAACCTACCTCAACCCCACAGCACAGGTAAGTACTACACTGTGCCTTGGATTGTACCTACAATTTTAGGCTCCAGGTCTAAAATTTTTTACTCCAATAGAACCTCCACAGCTGTACGTGCCTCAGTCACTCTGCAATCTTTTCCACCAGGAAAAGCAAGGGTTTGGAAAAACTACCACTTTAATTTCTGCACCTCCAAAGCTGTGCAATTCTTAAATCAATTCCATTCCTTCACTTCAGCAACATAAGGGAAACTGATGATTTAACAGTTTTGCTGCAGGTGTCAGCAGTGAAACATTTAAAACACCTTTAGCTCTTTAAAATTACATGTAATTAAACACAAGATGATCAGTTAAGTAGTCACAGTTCAAGACTTAGGCTGTATGGGAAATTCTAGAGACTAAGAGCTCAAAAAATTCTGGGGAAAGGGGAGCGCAGTTCACTTTCTAAAACTAGACCGGCAATATACTGATGTTCTATGACAAATCAAGTGTGATTTCTACAGAAAGCAGGTGATGAAATCATAGAATCACTAGGGATCAGAAGGGACCTCGAAAGGTCTAGATGATTTCTAGTCCAATCCCCCTGCCACAGCAGGGCCACCCAGACCAAGGCGCACAGGAACACATGCAGGCGGGTCTTGAACATCTCCAGAGGAGACTCCACAATCCCCCTAGGTTGCCTGTTATGATGCTCCAGTACCCTCCCTGGGAAGAAGTTCCTTCTGATGTTTAGATGGAACCTCCTATGTTCCAGCTTGCACCCACTGCCCCTTGTCCTATCATTAGACAACATTAAGAAGAGCCTGACTCCATCCTCCTGACACCCACCCCTCACATATTTGTACACATGAATGAAGGCACCCCATCAGCCTCCTCTTCTCCAAGCTAAAGAGAGCCAGCTTCCTCAACCTTTCCTCATAGGGGAGGTGTTCTACTTCCTTCATCATATTTGTTGCTCTATGCTGGACACTCTCCAGCAGCTGTGTGTCCTTCTTGAACTGAGAAGCCCAGAACTGGACACAATACTCTGGATGCAGTCTCACTAGTGCAGAGTAGAGGGGGAGAAGAACCTCCCTTGATCTGCTAACCAACCCCCTTCTGATCCACCCCAGGATGCTGTTGGCCCTCTTGGCCACGAGAGCACATTGCTGGTTCATAATCATCTTGCTGTCCACTAGGACCCCCAGGTCTCTTTCTCCCACACTGCTGTTCAAAAGGTCAGTCCCCAACCTATACTGGTACCTGGGGTTGTTTTTGCCCAGATGCAAGACTCTATACTTACCCTTGTTGTACTTCATTATGTTTCTCTCTGCCCAGCTCTCTAGCCTGTTAATGAATGATTCTTATCTCAGCAACAACATTTAACTGCTGAATAAACACGAAGAGGAAACAACTCTGATGCAGAAAGGAACTTTGGTATCCTACAGAGCCATTAACAACCATTACTGATCTTATGTGTCCCAGCCTGATCAGGTGTTAGCAGTGTCCTCAGCCTACCAAGTAGTCCATCAGTACTATGTTCACATTGCTAGAATTGCTTCACTAATCTAGAGAATGGAGGATGGAACATAAAAGACAAAATTCTAGTATGTTCTTTGGGTACAGAATAGTCTGGGGCTGTGTTGGGAGGGGTACCAGAGCCTCAGAGAGAACGTAAGTATTCCAAACTGAAGGATAAAGCTTGTTAAAAGGAGTGATAATGCAAAAAAACCAATTAACTATCTGTGGTGATCCTAGGAGTATAAGTTTACCATGCAATCCCAGGCAAAAGAAACGGTATGGTAATTTTAGCTGTAATTTCCTATTTTCATTCCTTTAAATACAAGTTCCACTCTAAGTTTTACTAAATGTATATGTGAATAATTTAAGAAAGGTTGACTTTCTGTACTGTTAAGCCTGGCTGGTCCTGGAAGACAGGATGAAGAAAAGAGAAACTTGCCACCTTCATAAAAGCCCCAATCTAAAGGAAGGCGCTTGAGCAGGCACCTCTGAAGAAATCATGAACTGGAATGTGTTTAGGGAAGCCACAGGCTAGGGAGCATTTCCTGCCAAACTAGGGGAATCAGTGCCAAGCGCCTTCGGATTTGGTAAACAATTCCCTCTAGCAGGTACAAACCAGCACCCCTCTGTGAGGGGCAGATGGCCAAGATATACTCCACAGCAATAAACCAGCCCTGAACTGGAATAGGAAGCATTTTGTAAACCAGTATCTGATACTGTTCAACATTATTACATCTGAGGGTGAACTGGAAGTATAAAATGTCTTCATTAAAAAGGACTTTTTACCATCGTGTAATTGTTACTTACATAATAACGGAAAACCCTACATTAATTACGTCAGTGAGCTTGTCTGTGACACAACTTACTTCTTCTCATAAGATAAAAATTATCCCATAAGCCTATTTCTGGATAAAAGTGGACAGTCTTCTTGAGAACTCCAGACTCGCTGGGTGAAGTATTTATTCTACATTTCTTCAGAACTACTGATCTCAAGATGTTTCCCCAGGAAGCTTTTTGTGAAACAGAAAACTAGTGAAACATCAGGTTATATTATTTTCTGAAAGTAACTAAATTTACAGATAAAAGTCCTCAAAAACCACAGCCATTTTCAGTGCAAGACACAGCAGAAAAAAACATAACCAGACATAAAATTCTAATGTAACTTAAAGGAAAACTTGTTACACAAGTGTTAAAACTCTCTTCTCCTCCTCTGCCCTCCCAAAGTAAATGCCAACTGAATTATTTTGGGAAACTAAGCTTCAACGAAGACTCAAACTCTGTAGCATGAATGCACTGAAACAAAATAATTCATAAAGCTTGTTTCAAATGCTACAGTGGATTTAGTTATTCAGTGCAACCTATACCATAATAAATGGTTAGTTATTTATGTAATTGTATATAAAATTAAGAAAAGCTGTGCTAGGTAATACAGTCAAGCATCCTTTCTCTAATAGTTGTGAGAGATGCTGCCAGAAGACTCGAAGTGTGCAGTGATAACTATGCAAAAATTTACTGCCTAGGATAATCCTAAGTTAAAGGACCATATCTTTCTAGCAGAGTAGGATGGAATTTTTTTTCCATTAATTTTTCAAGTAGTTTTCTGAACCTGCAACAACCTAAAACAGAGTTCCACAATCTAACTTCTCATCTGGGGAAAAAAAAGCCTTTTTGCTTGTAAAGAGAAAACCAGAAAAACAGCTGCATTCTAGGAGATTATACCTGGGTAATTATTTTAACACAACAGAGAAATAGCTGTATCCATAAAAAAAAAAAAAAAAAAAATCTATGCACAACCCATACCAAAATGCCTGAACCTCTTTTCTGTAGTGAGTCAAAGTTCCTATGCAGCTTGGTGAGATTAGGGACTGGACAAAAAAATATCATTAACTGAAAAAAGAATTTACCAAGAATTGTACTCAACCCTACTTATTTTTTAATGTGTGGGTTTTTTTTTTACGAAAGCCATGAAAGAATGACAAAAAGCAGCTTTTGCTTCTCTACGAACTCTCAACTAGGTGGGCAAGCCTGGGAACCTGGTTTATTGGCAAAAAGGAAGAACTTAAGAGACTGAGGAAGAATCTGAGAATATGTAACCAGCCAATCCAGTTTCCAAAATTCTGTCTCTAAACTAGATAATTAAACAGCTGAATGGTAGCTATTCATCTTACCTAAAGAGTCTTTTTATCATCCTTAGTGGTTTGTCTCTAACAGAACTTATAACATTATGCACAGGTATGCGAAGGCTCCCAAAATGGAAGGAGTTGCCACAAATAATGGAAGCATGTACATATAGACAGTGTATCTGGAAGACAGCACTTGGTATTCCAGTGGCAAGAAAGCCTTTACAGCTTGATCAGAGAAGATAGAAAGAATGTAAAAATCTGAAGACAGAAGAGGTACTATTATTAGTATTTTTCCATATTTTTTTCCTGTAACCAAATTATGTATTATCCAATTTCTTTCTGAAGAAATCAAAATCTCAATGTGCTGAGGAAACATCCTCAATTTTGATGTTTAATTCCTCTTTAAGATTATTTTAGTGCAATTTCACATGTATATCCTAAAAGAAAGAAGATGTTGAAGGCACGCACTGAAGGTCAAAAAAGTGTTGAGAACTACATCCACGTCATACTTTATGTAATTTGCACTGTAGCAAAAGAACACTGTAAAAGACAGAGAAGGGCATGAGAATTTAAATATGTGCAGAGTACAGATACAGTATATTACAGATTAATATACAGATTACAGTTATATGAATTTTCATCCTAGTTTTCTCAAAGCATGAATACAACACAGTATAAAAAGTGTGCCCAAAAGACACTGGGAAACATTGAATTAAAAACAGAGTGACTGTGAAGAACTGAAAAATATGTTCACTATTTTTATGAATAATAGCATGAGCCTTTGTGCACTTTTGTTTTTCCTTACTACAGAACCAAATCAAAAGAAATTATTAGCAGAACCAGACAAGAAAGAGCTAACATGGCAATCACACTAACAAGAGTCCTTAAAGAAACAACAGAGAAGTAGTTACTTGGGGATTTATTCTCTATCTTTTTTATTTTAGAAGATTCTGCTTCTTGGGCTAAGTCCAGGTTCAAATGATACTATACCATTACAGGAACTCAAGCTTAAATACAAGTATATGATTATGACCATGTTGTATCCATAAAAGATGGAGAAGTGTTCTAAGAAAGTCAGTAATGATAAATGCACGTGGAACCACAGATACAAGCATCCTATAACACAGTCCTTACAGTAACAAAACAAACTCTCAATTGCATTCAAACAACAATTAAAAGGAATACCAAGCATAAACATTAGCCTACATGTTTCTGTTCTTTTAAAGCAACTTATGTAAACAGTGCAGACACTCTGAGCATTTAATTTTTTCAAGTAAATAATCTCTAGCACTATGGAAATCGTGGTGACATGGCTGAACAGGTACCACAGCTGTCCATTATAAGCCTGGTGCCAGGCAGACTGGCTCTATATGAGGCCTCATCTTAAGGAGGGGGAGGGGGCATGTCAGCCAAGAATGATGTGCACAAAGAATAGAGAAAATTATAAAGGATACCAGAATAGCAGACCGAAGATCATAATCATAATTTCAAATTGTCAGCACCTTCCTCTGCAGCTGTCCAGGATTAGATGTAAAGTTGTCAAGATCAGGACGTTGTGCCACATTAAGCAAATCAGTGTGTCACCAGACCATCCACCACTACAAAATTTATCCACATCAGAAAGGGTCAACTGATTTTGTCAGAACAGCTGTATTTTATGATATTTAAGTCACCTTATATTACTGTACAAGAACAGAACGCAGTATCTCAGTTGGCACAACATCCAGTGTTGCAGCTAATTCCTTGCATGCAAATAACTTTTGCATTGCCAGTAGAATGTCTTTGTAACAGTTCAACCCTTAGCAACATGTGAATGTGACCTATTTAACATTAGAAACTACAAAACTGGTCAAACTAAAGACTGCGAGTCTCCATAAAACAAGCACTGAAAAGATGTGTCAAATTGCAAATGAGTTACAGTACAATCTGAAATTTGTATGCAGTGTGCTCAACCACATGGAGGCACCTAACAAATGCAATTCAAACTCATTGTAGAAGTAAAGAATAGAATGAAGTTTGAGGTTTTGCAATAATTTTAGGAAATGAAAAAATTACAACCTTAGTATGAGCAGCAGGATTGCCAAATAAACTTAACAAACAATCATTTCAATATATTTTAGAAAATATTACCTCTTATTTTTTCCCCCTTAAATGATCCTTGAAGATGCTGCTCACTGATCAATGACTTCCTCCGCTACAAAGATGTTCCAACATGTGTTGAGAGTTGGGGACATTAGTACCACCTCTAGAGCATGGAGTTTGCCTACAGGGATAATGTAAGTCAGCTTTATTGCAATATTGAATGGTTCTCTAAGGTTTTCTTTTTATTGTTCTTATGTGACACCCAGTATTTATTACCAGAAATCTCTTTATGAGATGGATGTTATGAATTCATCTGCTAGAGAATGTATCTCCTCAAAATTATGATCCTAATTTTCCTCTTATTTGCACAGGTCCAAGAAATTTAAGCCATTCAATTCTCAAACTTATTCTGAGGTTGGGCAACATGTTTTGGTAGGCCCTAAAGGCCAGAACTGCTTTCCAGAGATAGCAAAGACCTTTTAAAAATGGCTTTTCTGCTACATTCATAAAACAGAAGCAAGGTACTATGGTGAAAATAAAACTTGAATCAAAGTATTTCTGGGAGCAAAAAGTATCAACATGTCTTTGAAAATGACACCTTCTTCACAAATAATTGTAGTTTGAACACATCTACATTTTGAGAACTTGCTGCTTGATTAATTAACCTCAGTTCTGGCACTTAAGGGTGCTACTGCTAAAAGAATAACTCATGTTTTGTAGTGATGCAGAACCAGTAAGATTAATAAAAAGAAAACCTTAGAAATACACAAAAAATATTGAACAGAAGCTGCCCTACCTTTCACAGAAAGGCAGACTCCAAGCTCTCAGGTGGTACTGAAGTTACCATTCCAACACATGTTGGGACATCTTGTAAAACAGGAAGTCTAATCATGGACCTATTGAAGAAAGAACAACAACATGGTTTAACATTGTGCTTGAAATACCTACTGGCTATGTTTATTTGGCAACACTGCTGCTGATACTAAAATGGGAATGTACTCCCACCTTCATTGAAAAGGAAACAGCAAAAGTAAATAACATATAGTTGTCCTAGAATGTTGTAACATTAGCAATTCATTAAGCTGAATACAAAACCAGATCCTCTAATGAATCTGTGTAACAGACTCTGATTTCAACATCAGAAATTAAATTATCACAAATGTGGGCATTGGTAAGACTGGAAGCAGTGCACACCTTCAAATCTAGATAACATTTTGAGCAAATTGCTTCTTTTACATGATTGGAAAAAACCCTTAACTTTAGGCTTGGTTACAGAACTACTCCAGACAGCAGAATGTAAATGCATCTCTTTGCCCACCACATCTCCGCATTTTATAGAATGTATTTGGAACGCACAGTCACCTGCAATGTTAATGATACAATGCCTAGCATAGTTGAGCAAATAGTCACAGAAAATGCTACAGCAGGCACAGTTCAAGTGGACTAAGCATGTCAATTAGGGCAATGCACAACTTCAAAATACTGTGCTTAAGAACAAGTACATGTTAGATCAGTCTCCAAATGCCATCAACAGTTCTGTCCACAGGTATTAAAGGAAGTCATTCTGACAGCCAGATGCTAGTGGGAAAACTGATATTTAAAAGGAACATTTCAGTTTGAAGACAAAACATGTCATGGATTAAAAGTGAAAAGTCATCAATGAAAACGACTTAAGTCATATCAACAAAAAGTGCAGTGAAAACAAAAAACAACGTTCACAGGCAATCTGATAGCCTGGAATTTCAGAACCCACAACTGTAATCTAAGCAGCAATAAAAACCCTCTAAAGTAAACCAAGCAGAGACACAAGTACACTTTTATGTTAGAACTGCTCTGTATATGAAAGAGCAATCATCAATAGTACTTTTTCATCTCGTCCAAACATGAATACAAATGTTGACAAACAAATAGATGAAACGGGGATGACAGAACGACTCTTTTATTAAACTAGTAACAAATGGTTTAAACAGAAGTTCTAAAATCTACTGGCTTGGTTACATGAAGGATATCCCAATCAGTTTTTTAGATGGTTTAGCAATATAAAATGCCCTCCAGAATATTCAGATTATTTATTTAAAATACATACATATGCATACAACTGGGCTGCCACTGTGATACCACATCCCACATTCAGTACACTCCAGAATACAGAAACACACATAAGCTATTTCCTTATGTTCTAACATGCATTTTTATAGCGGACTCACAATTCAACTGTCATTGAACAAAGATGGAATATCACGGCATAATGATCAACTCTTCATCAGACAGAATTCAGAAACGCATGTTAAAATTACAAAAAGGTAATCTTCCAAATTACGTTGAGCCTCACTCTGTAACTGTTACACTGACAGAGACAGTGGCTTAATGTTATCAAGCCTAGCTTCTCTAAAGCTGCTTTAAGGTGGAATGTAGGTCTTTTACCCAATGGACTAGGAGAATTTGTATCTGTAGATGATTTGTATCATCTAGATGTATCTACATCTACATGTTTAAATTTTGTAATACATGGCCTGCACTACTGTATGTTTTCTAGACTAAATCTATTTGGATGCAGCAAGAGAATCCACAACTAATTCAATGATGGGAAATGTTGCAGGTGTATACTGTGTGGCCTGTGTGAAAGCCTTTTCCAAAGGAAACTCACAGCAATGAAATATAACAAATAGGGTATTTTATAAAATCATGCTGGAGAAAAATTTATTTCCTAATACAGACATAAAAATAATACTAAATGAATGTGAAATAAACATTCACTGATGACTCCCTAATATATTTTTATCACACATATTTAAGTAAACATAATTTGAAAACACAAGATGGACAGTTAAAATATATTTGATATGGCCAAACCAGTCCACAATTTCTTAGAATGTCACTGCTGTAATTATTCTGTTCAGCCAGTTCTCTGTAAGAATAAGAACTAATGTAGAAATGAAGGGAAAGACAAAGACATCCTCTAAGTGAAGGAATACAGCATACCAAACTTCTATTTCATTATTACTGCATTAAGACCATTTATGGTTAAGATTCTCTAGAAGCTCTGACATTTTACAAATAGCCAAGTAAAAGCAAAATAGCATAATCTGGTTGAGAAGAAATCAGAAGTAAAACAAAACATGGGAATTAATAACCAACCACAGATTCTAAGCGAAGAATTGTAAACATACTGCTCTGTTGTGCTCTGTTGACCACAAAATATAATGCAAAGTTTTTTAGGATCCACAGGTAGAGGTTCTTGAGTCCACCAGTCAAGAGACTTCTCACAACAGACCTGTTCCCTTTTCTCATGCATTTAGCTTTTAGAAAACATAAAAAGGGTCATCCTTCACTGTGTCCTGCTGCCTTTCACTGATATTAAATACGTTGCAGCCAAATCCTTATCTGCTCTCAGAAACAATGCTGTAAGAACGTCATTCCTGAGCCAAGGGCTTTCTATTTTCACAAGACAGAAAAAAACTGTCACATTTTAAAAGCTACCTGCTAAGTCATATTTTTTTATTAATTTAAGTGTTTCCCCTTTTGCCAAACAAAAGGAAACTCAATGTAAAAAAAACTAGCTTCTAAACTAATATAATAATCTTACCTACCAAGAAGTAACTTATGAATGAATAAAAATGTAACAAATACAAATTAAGGTTATTTTTCTTGTTTGTTTCCTGTAAAACCACATGAAAAAGCTATGATTTTTCAGCATTATTTATTTGTGAGAGCTTAACTGGTTTATCTTGTCCTTCAAAGAAATATTACCCATTTTATTAATAAAGTCAAAGACCTAGAAAGTTTTAAGAGTATGTATGCACATCAGCATGCATATGCATGAAGAACACCAACCTCTGCCTCTCAACTTCCTCAAAAAAGAAACAGAAGCCTTGCAACTCTATACACATCTTTCATTGGTGTTTAAAGTAAAAGAAATACATTAGCTGCTAAGAAATACTCATGTTCGATTTTACATCAAAGAAGAATCTCAAACAGTCACAGCCCTGTCTTCCTACAGGAACAAATGTCAACGTGTAGCAGCCAAAGATGACTAGATACAAAATTGGGTAAGAAGCATGTGGAAAGTGGATAAATATCTTTGCATAAATTACCTTTCAGTTACTTCTTCCATTTGAAAGGATCAATAGTAATTAGATTTAAAATAAAAACTTTGGATGAGTACTCTGCCAAGTTACAGTAGAGATAAGAACGTACAATATATTAAGAAACCTCTTTCACTATAACTTTGAGGCATTTGGCTGGTGGTTACTGCCAAAGACTGAATAGCATCTGCTCTCACTTTAGCAGTTTATATTCCAGCTCTGGTGAATGGAAGCACAATCTCTGAAACAGCCTTTAGGGAACACTACTGAGTTTCTCGACAGAGCTTTTACTCAGAAAAGCGAGCAGGAGATTAATATTACAGAAAACTTGAAAGATCTAGCTTCTGAGAAAGGAGAGAAGAGCAGTTTCCTAATACTGTACATACCACAAATCTCTCTTTTACTAAAACATTAAAAACATGCCCTAGAACTAAAGTGATCATTAAATATGAATAGATTTAAAGGTAGAAAATAAGGTCTGTTTAAGTCATAGTCAGGTACAAGTAAGAAGAAACAATGTATTTTATTTCATTTGTCAACAGGCACAAGGAAAACACAAGAGTGCAGACTCACATGACATGCTTTTTTTTTTTTCTAATGTGCTTGTGAAGGTCACAAGCTCCTTTGCTTAGTCCCGGTGCATCTAGGCACAGCAACATGTGGTAAGACTGAGTTTTGTTATGAACTTGGTGTCATTACTGTGCCCAGTAGCACAAACTACTAAATTTGTGTGTGGTCCTATGCAAACAACAAATCTGGCCACACACAGTGAACACCAAGCTTCTAAAACTTCAAAATCAGCTGAAGGAATTCTCTCCTCAAGAGCCATAGATGCCAGATAGTAGCCACTAGTGAACCCCACAGCCACTTTTAAAACTATAAAAGGCTTCATGTAAAGCCAAAATAAAGCTCTAAAAGTGGCTGCAGGAGATCGATAGGAGTGGCCACTCTTCTGGATTCACTGCTTTTGAGAAGTAAATCCCTGCAGCTGCTTTTAAAAGCTTTGAAAGTTTCATTTCAATTATCAAAGCCAATAAAGCTTCAAAAACAGCCATAGGGATTTGTTCCTCAGAGGAGCAAACCCCAAAAGGCAGTGATGAATAGTGTGATGGATTCTGTGGCTCTTAAAGTATGTACAGATTCCTGTAAGTCCTGCACTTGTAATTACAGCTTCATGTGCAGTGATTGTTACACTCAGACAGTTCATTAAGACGTATGAAGCAAATTCATTACCCATTTCCCATTCTTTTTAAAGACTTTTATGCCTGTTTCTTTCTCAGTTTCTTACACCTGTATGAACTATTACAGGAGGACCTTTCACAACAGTTTCTCCAAGAAATTTCATTAAAACCTTGTTGACTTCCTGTCTCAGGTGGGGGGTTGTTTCACGAAATGTTGCACATATACTTTCCCAGCCTGTAGTACATAATGCCGTCATCATGACATAATCTCCAAATCACAGAATTACTGAGGCTGGAAAAGACCTCTGAGATCATTAATTCCAGCCTATGACTATATATCACATATATATATATATATGATAACTACAGCATGCGAAATAATTAAATTCTCTGAATGAGGACTTAAAAAAGGGCACTAGTTAAAAAACAAGAGTGAAGCTTGACAGTACATAAGTGAAGAACTTTTCAACATGAATACAGAAAGGCTTCTGTTAATTCAACAAACACAAATAACACTTCAGAAGTAATCTTGTGACTTAAACTAGCTGCTCTGATTTGTAACAAGACTTTTGTCTTATCTTTAACATGTCAAGAACTAGATCCCTAAAATATGACAAATTTAACTAGTTATAGCAGCATGCCCCTAAAAAATAGGTACTAGAACATATGTAGTATATTCATGAAGTATGTCATATAAGATACATTCTGAGCATACTTACAGACCTTAAAATATCACTGACTTTTAATAGCTATCTTTTCTGCTGAAGTTTTTTACTTGTTTTCAAACAGTAGAATAAATACATACACCTTTTTGCCAGGATGAAAACACCTTTTTTTCAAAAAAGGCTGCACCAAAAAGCACTCTGCTCTTAAAACAGATGCAGGTGTTAAGAACTGAATAACTGGTTTGTATGGGGAAAGACAATCTTGACAGATAACTTCAACATTTTGTTAAAGTGTTATACACAGGTGTCCTCTGTGACCTGTACTACTTACTTTACCTCTCTGTTTCGATCTTCTCATTTGTAAAACATGAAGGAGGATTGTGAGAAATAATTAATGTTTGCAAAGAGCTTTGAGATCCTTGGATATAAAAAGCATGGGGAAAACAAAGTATCAAAGTACTGACATACTTGTGATACCTAAGCTACTTTTATCACAAAAACCTTGAAAGTTTAGTAATATAAAATTATGTAATAAAATGCTTAAAAAACAATCTTGAGTGCTAAGTATATTCTGTTAGAACCACGCAGCTCCAAAGGAAACACCATCAAAAGGAAAGGACATGTTTCTCACCCATTTCAAGTATGCGTTTATGTAGAGGTATAGCAGCAAGAAAGGGTTCATCTTTACACGACTGTGTCTGGGTTCCAACCAAGTCAGAGTTGGTAGCCATAATTCGGGCACTTTCTTCATTAAGATTAACGCCAGCCATAGAGGCAACATCATTGATGTCATCATCATCTCTATAATAAAAAAAAACCCAAATAAAAATAATTCTGCATGTCATGTATTGATTTTTTTTATATTATTTGCTCCTCCAAAAGTAATCATCATGCAACATGCACAATGGTTGGGCCAACCAGGGGCACAACTACTTGGGTCTTCATTTTCATAGAAGATATTCTAGACTCAGAAACAAGTAAATACTGCTCTGTTCACATTAAGGAAAATTTTTAAAGCAGGACAATTAGTCAGATGTGACAGAGGTGTCTTTCCTTCATCTGAGGATCAGTGATATCAATGAAACCAGGATGGTCAGGAATGATTACCACTAATGACACTGCATTTGGCTATTCCCTTTATTCTGAAAGCTGGGACTAAAATGCAAGATAAAAACCCCATAGACATAAAAAGTAAAAACATTAATTTGGAGTCCTACACTGTCTCACAAGTTCCTATCAAAATGGGCATCAACACATTTTCTGCAATAGTCAAGAAAGATTCTTGGACCATCATGACAGCTTCAGAGGTATGTTTGAGTTTCAAGCATGGTTTGAGTTCCAAGTGTGGTTTGTGTACCTGCTGGTATTACCACTGGCAACCCAAGAAAATGAGTACGTCAACTAGTTCTAGAAAACTGAGCTGCCTTTGAGAAGGCAGCAACACTTCAAGGCCACTGTTTGCCCTGCAATACCTGTCCTAACAGTCAGGAAATACTGCCTAACAGAACTTGAGTCTCCCCTACCTGTATCTCCCAAGCATTTTTTACCACCTACCTCCCTGAGGTACAACTCATAATGCGCCACAAGCAAATGGTTGTTTCCACAGCTCTGTTTAGGAATATTGTAGCATAATCTAGGAGTGATTACACAATCTTTAAGAATACGTATGTGGAAATGATGCATGTACGACCAAGTCCAGACTCCTAGCACTGCATAAAGCAAGCAGAAGTTCAACGATTTGTGAAGAAATATTACATAGATGTCATCCTATGCACCCTAGAATACTTTCTGTCACTTTTAACAAGTCTAACAGTGAGAACGAAAGGAGAGATACCTAGAAAACCATAATCTAGGTCCTCCCTGCCCTCCTATACTCTCCTTGAAATGTGCACTAGAGCAGACAATTTTGGTGGAAGACTCTTACCGTTTGTTAGATGCTGGTTTTGTTTTCTTTTGGAAAGAAAGCAAAAAAACTACTTCTTTAGGAAGAAGTCAATAAGATATTTTTCTTTGTACAAACCCAGAGAAACTTGTTGAACATTTGAGGTAGAAAATGGAATATTTCACAATGTTTGTTGGAAAAATGCTACACAAATGAACTTCTTTTATTTTCCAAGTGCTAAGCACTTGATTTCTTCTTAGACTGAAAGTACTAAGGACACTGACATAAAATTTATCTCCTACCTCAACAGTTTTCATGCTGAGTTTAAAGACTAATTTTTTCATTTGACACGGTATGTATTTGAAATTCGTAAGAGGGTCACAAGAGCCTGTGCAATCATTGCATGAAAAACAGAACTACTCTTCAGCCTTGTCTATCCAGTTGTGAAACTGCCTCCAAATATCACAGCTGATAAATGTATTTGGCCACATAACAGCTAACAATGACTTACATGTCAGTTCCACGTTCAAAAGATTCTAACTACAAAAGAAAACCAGCAACTAAAACTGAAAAAGAGAAAAACCAAGCTATTTTATCAAGGGTAAAAACCTCAACACTTGAAATAGAATGAGCATCACCCTAGGTTACCTACCCTGGATTCACAAGGCCCAAATCCAACAGACCTTGTAAACCATGGCAAAATGAAAATCGCAGAGGTAGTTCTCAGAACACCAACTCTAACTATGCATGACACTGGAACCACAGGAAAACAGATCTGAGCCCAGACTTTCAAAGTCATGGTACTAGTGTCAAAAAAATCATTAACTTAACACTAAACATAACAAGAACTACAAAACATTAACCAGCTTGTGCATTTAGAATCAAAAAATCTAATATTGATTCATGGTGAACCCTCACACATCTGTGGGCGTGAAAGCAGCACTGCTGCCCTGCGGGGTCCGGCAGCGCTTGGGTGCTGCTGACTCCTGAGGGCGGCAGCTGACCACAAGGACTCAAAGGATTTTGATAAAAATATTAACTGAACAGGATACTCATGCTTCCTCTATACACAGCCCCCATGATCTCACCTGCTTTAGCATTTATCACAGTTATGCACAGTCTGGCTAGCAGTAACACAGTCTCAATCATATATATCCAAATCAGGTTATCAGGATTGAGGTACTTTCCCTTCAAGCAATGATTCATACAAAAATCAAGATAGCACTCGATTTCAAGAACACAATTTCTAAAAGTTTATACTTATCTCTACTTATACTTAACGTCTGGAGAAAGCACAATCAGTCATTCACCTTCTGCTTAGCATTTTAGCTATTCCAAATTTTACTTAAGAGTACAGATCTGTGGCAACATTATATATGAACTAATACTATCCAAAGTAAAAATGAACAATTAATTTGGACACAAACCAGTACTCCAGTGAAATTATAAAAATCAATGCAAAGGCACTTAAAAGATCATTGTAACTCCTGGACAAAACAATCTGCATCCATCTCACACTGGCAATCTACTATCTGTGAGTACTTTTTTTTAATGTTACACAGAAGATAGATAGGAAATGTCTTAATCACAGTTGGAACTACATTTTTTTTCCAAGTCTAATGGGAAAAACTATCAACACATTCACTTTTACTCTAGAATAAGAGCATGGGTTTGGATGATGAAACACAAACACATTCATACATGAAGAGAGCTAGTATTCTTGACAAACAATTTCCTATAAAAGTCAACTTTTAAATCCAGATAAGTGAGTTTTCAGAAATCATTCTGTGGAACAAAGATGCCATCCAGTGGTCATCTAGACTGATGATTACTGTCTATCTTTCCCTTTTCACGCCAATACAGATTTCATGTTTCCTGGCACATATTACTGGGCTCTTACTAATTATATTGTTTCAGTAATTATTTCTGTTCATTACTGAATTATATTCTAAGTCTTATGAGATAACTCTCATACTCCAATGCGTGCACTATTTTTAAGACAACAGCATAGGTTCTCAAACTTTCCGAACGCAAGCTGAATCACATAAAGTAGTCTAGGAGTTCCATTCTTCATCCTACATTCAACATCTTACTACACTTCTCCTTTTCATTCAAATACTCATGCAATTACGTAAGAAACAAAAGAGACTTAATAAATGCAAAAATGAAGTATTTACACAGTTGTCTTTAACATGTTTTGTTTCAACTAGAACATGCCATCATAAAAATCTGGTAGCATTTTCTTTATGAACAAATCTTAACTGCACAATTTCACACTGTTCTTTCTCTCCAATGCACACTGCAAGTTTTCACAGAATCATATAACTACTCAGGTTGGAAAAGGCCATTAAGATCATCGTCCAACCATTAAACTAACAGTACCAAGTCCAACTCTAAACTATGTCCCTAAGCTCCACATGGCTTTTAAACACATACAGGAATATCAACCCAACACCCCTCATTCCCCCTCCCTGGGCAGCATGTACCAATGCCCGATGACCCCCTCAGTGAGAAGTTTTCCTAATGTCTAGCCTAAACTTCCACTGGTGCAATTTGTAGCCATTTCACTTGTTAATTGTGAGAAGAGTAGAGACAAATATGTTCAAGCCTACAATACTGAAATAAGCTGCAAGAATACATAAAGTAGCTGAGACAATATTATACTATTGATTCCCCTCTCTCAGAAGCTAAGTTTCATGTTGTTGGGGCAAAGTCCCTACAGGTAAACAAGACTTTGAGAAAGTCTACCAATTCCATGGATTGCAAGATCAGAGATCAATAACACTACATCAGACATAAACAGTGGATAGAATTTACAGGAACAGCCACTACCGTATGACACTTTATAGTGGCATACATTCTATCCACACAAATTTATTATAATACCTATATTTGAAGAGTATTTGAAACTCTCCCTAATATTGGTTTGTCATACAATTAGTTCATATTCTGTGTTGCATGCATCTTCCCATTAACAAGGGGTTGAAAAACATCTCACATTTATGGTCAGTGTTTCTCTTTATTTTGAAAGACATAGAAAAAATGCACAGTCAACTTACAGCTTGATATATTTAATTGGAAAAACAAAGAAACTTAAAGCTTATATCATACACTATTTTGAGATTAAAACTTTATCCATTTAATGCCTACATTAGCTTTCCATCTCTCCTTAAAGTACAGGCACATTATTAGATGTAGCATCACACCACTTGAGGTATTTTGCCCAAACTATCATATTAAACTTTAATATTTAAAAATAAAAAGAAAGCATCAGACAACAGATTATTTTGGATAGGCAAAAGAGGTTGAAAATCAACTTTTTATTCCCAGGTAGACCTACTTCAAAATGTTGCCAGTCAGCAGCATTAAATACAAATACTTATACAAGCTTTGAATTATTTCAGTCATTTCATCAAAGCAATTCTGATGAAAACACCATAACACTGGCTTCACAGAACCTGGGGCTGACAGGCTCTAAGAGGCTACAACTTGGAAATAGTTTCAGAAAAAGAGGTTGCTGCTGTGAACGGAACATCTCTCCATTCTTATTGATATGTAGAACCAGACAAATCCTTGATGTAACTAAGTTTGCTTGGAGTTTTAAGCAGAACTACTTAATATCCCAAGTTCCATTCCACCTAAAATTACTCTGACACAGTATCAGGGTAACAAATGTTTCTACTAGTTTGTCATGCCAGCCACAACCTGAATTATGGGTAATAATGGCTTTGAGAGTCTGCTGCTTTCACTGTCATCAGTGGTAGATTACACTAGTTGGAGCTCTGAGATTACCAAAGTGGATGATAACATAACATAGCAGTTGTAGCCAAACCTGCAGGACCCAGCCAACTTCAGAGAGCCTTCTGCTTCGCCCCTTCGGACTAGAGAGGCCTCTAGCTGGACTGTTACGCTAGAAATGTTAGTCTAGATCTCTACCATAAAACAAAGGAAAAGAATTACATAAAATGGGATTCCAAATTCCACCCTCAGGTATTAACATAGTTGAGAAGTCAACTAAATGGAGGTGCCTATAGTTATCATGTCATGCAAGTCTTGTGACTCTGTGTGACAGAACAGCTACTATAATATCCAGTGAACTCACATAAGCAGATTTACAGTTCATTAGAAATGTTGGCATTTAAGGCTAAACTATAATTTACGAAATTCCTAATTGCTACATGTTTTGTATAACACCTTCCCTTACTTCCCAGTCCAGAACAAAATTAACTGAAGTTCCACTTCTAGTGACCAACATTTTGCTCACAAGAGTGAAAAGCTCAAGTAAGTTATTTTAAAGAAAGCAGAATATAAAATAATGAAGCAAATATGCAATAATAAAACACTAAGGGCAAAATAAATTTATACATAACACAACTATTTTTCAAAATTCTTGCTTTGCTTTAGATGCCAGTTTGCCTTCTGGCTAAAAACACATTCTTCACACATGCTGGGAATGTTGAGGAAAACTAGTCAGCATTCAGAGGATTAATACAGATTTCCAGCTCTGTGCCTTCAGGCTTAATAGTCAGACATCTATTTGTCCTCAGGAGAGGTTAGGGGTTGAAATGCAAATACACAAACAACTGAATCCTTTGTTAAGATATCAAGAAAAAGCTTGATCTTTGCTGCTGTTTAATACATCCTCGCAATTTTATGGACTTATTTAAATGTAGCTTTGTGTTCTTATGATTTTGAAGGAGAAAACAATGCAAGGAAACAAACACATTCATTGTGACTAAAATTTGTTCTCTAGAGGAAAAATGACATACACCCTTGACAGCTTATTTACCAAACTCACTAAAGATTTATTGATTTATCAATCAGTGCCTTGAGCATTTGCTTCTCCCCAAGGGAAAATTAACAATTCCAGCTAACCTAATATATTCTATGTATAAACTAAGTGAATGCAAGAATCAATCCTGGCACAGTTTACAATATCCAGTTAAAAAAATGCTGTCCCTTTTGGTCTATGTAAAATTGAAAGCTATACTAACGAAGAATAAATGCTCATGTTTCTTATAAACATAAAAAATACTTATTAAGACAGTACAATTGAACCCAACAGACATTTTAAATCATTTAAATACTCAGTGGGAGGCAAAGGCATTGGAAAATAAAAAATTGAATGATTTTGCTTCTAGATTAATACTAAGTACTACCACTATTAGTTGCAATACTGGCATGCCTCAAAGCAGAGATATTCCAAAGAGCTACAGATTTTGTTTTACTTCACCTGCAAAAGCGTAAGCCTGAAAATTAATTACTGGCTTGATGATGTCAAAGCAACATAAGAATTCCAGAAGACAAATGAAAATCTAAGCATATTTCATTGTTAATAAAGAAAGTAGTTCAAATACAAATAAAATGTACTTTCATCAGTAGATAAAAATTCACATAATGGTAGTGAAAGCAAAATGCAGTAACCATAAGACTAGCTTTTTTACTACAAAGCATAAAAATATCCAAAATTAATACAAATTAAAAGCTTGAAGTAGAAAATATCTGATATAGCAGCTCAACGCAACAGTGCTACCATGTCAAGCCTTTGCAGCACCCATCACTACAGGAACCCACAGAATCTGCAGAACCTCTGCTGTCTAAGTAAGTGTGTGAAGAACAGATAGAGCAATGACTTTTCTAGAAAGCCAAGATAAACAATGCTCCACTCACAAAAAATAGCCAAACCACAGAAACCACTGCCAGAACCAGGCAATATTTTCTGTATGCTGACAAGGCGATAGCTGTCGCTTAGCTGCAGAAGCCTATCGACAGGATGCCTTATCTTCACAATTAGTATCCTCCCAGCCAGATGTGTTCCATATGAATATTAGTATCAGAAACATAAAACAGGCATGTATTTTTTTAAAACTTTATGTACATATTTACCAGAAGTGTTATTACAATCCACAGAATCAAAGACTTTACTAAATACTAAAAAGTGCACTTAAAGGAAAATCTTTAAAGACATGTGATGACCCCCTCCCTTTTTTAAAAAAAGAACTAAACAAGACTGTCACCCAATCACAGTAAGAAAAGCAGGAATTATTGTATAAACACTGCCCTCTGGTGTTAAGCCAAATCTAAACTCTATTTTATATTTAAGATCCCCCCCTCCAACCACCCCCCTGCATCATATTTTTTTTTTTATTTTTTTTTTTTTTTTTTTTACCTGAAAGAACCACCTCCAGGGTCATTCAGCTTGTTTTTCTGATTTGCAGAGACCTGAACACCAAAGCCCCCAGGACTTTTGCTGGCTTGTATTGTTGGTGCCTTCCCTACTGTGCCTGAAAAACACCAAGCAATGTTATTATAAGCTGTCTTAGACAATTTACATCAAAGAACCTTCTGTCCAGGAACTAAATTTAACTGTCTGTAAATTGCAAACAAAGGAAGTTATTATTTTTAAAGATTACACTGCTGAAGAAGAACAATTTCAAACAGAAAATCTGTATTACAGTTTGTTCAATATTTACAGAATACTGAAGATTCCAAAACTGAAAACTGATGGTTGTAATTGGTTATAATACAAACAATGGCCATAAGTGTGTTTGCAATTGCCAGTAAGCCACTTTTCTAGATAGCCTGCACAGAATAAAGCAGTAGAATTTGAAATGGTCTTAATACAGATGCTTTAAGTCACAGTCTCTCAGGGTACTAACTACACCTTCTATACAGCAATTTTTATTTCTTGCAGTAAAAAGCATGTACATTTTGAGTTAACAACATTAGTTTAAATATTTTAAGTGTTTTGTGGAAAAGAAAAAATATGTATGTAGATTTTTATATGTATTTATAACTTTCATATTTTGAAACTATTTCAAAGGAATTAATTTCAGTATGTAGATTTTACAGATATATACGTAGAAGCAAAACTGGGATTTCTAAGTGAGCTGAAGCATGGTGGATGTTCAGCTTCTTGTGACAGAATATCTAAAAATTCCTCTGACATTTGGAAAAATCTAATAAAAAACAGTTATAAATTTCTGTTGCTAATCAGTAAATCAACAGAATGAATTGTTAGTAAGAACACTGTATCAGCGTGCAACTGAAAAAGCATTAAAAACCGAAACTTTTGGAGTGAGCTCTCAATAATGCTTAAACACATGATTACTTGGGTTATATTTCGTGTTTCCCTTAATCCCACTTGTGTTTTGTCACGTGAAAATAGCTAATTCATACATCTACTTGATCTAAAAAGACCTTTTCCCTGTGTATCACTCAATTTTATTGAGCACTATATACACATAGTGTTTGAGATTGAGCACATGAAAGTTCTCACACATCTATGAATGGACTGCATACAAACGGCATGGCATCAACCTTGCTAGAGTTAGGTTATTTTTCTGTTATGAAACACAACTATCCCAATAATGTTTGAAGAACACTTCTTTGCTAAAACTAAAGTGTTACTTTCAGTAAAAACAGCTACAATTTTTTTACTCTGAAGTCTGCATTTTCTTAAATGCATGATCTTAAAGCAAAACTAATTTGACAGTGTTCATTCAGGCCTTCAATCTGTATAAACAAATTGTTGTGTGGACTCTCAATATTAGCAAATGCAAAGCAAGGTTACAGTACCTCAGGCTCCATGCCTGGGGAAAATAATTTGTCATCAGAATAGTTAAGGTCCGTGAAATGTCACAGATAGCGTTAGTTCATCATTAATAGATGAACTAATTGAAAGGTTTTCTTCTAAGTGAATCAGAAGGAAGGAAATAATACTATTTTTTTTTAAAATTGCAGATCTCTTATTTCCACAATTTACCTCTAGGAGATTAAAAGTGTGTTACCTTGAAAATTACTGAAATTACAAAATTGAGGTAACAGTGGCACTCCTCCAGAATGAATATTACAGTTCATCAGAACTAGTATCAATGGTTTGTTTTCTACAAGTGTTCACTGGCAAACTCTTAAGTGATGTTAATAAACAAAAAGTATGTAATCAGAGTAACTTCTTGGTGTCAGGTAAACAGTATGTCTACACTGCATACAAAAAAAATGTAGGTCTCACTTTCTTTCACCCCATGTGTATGTAATTCTATACAAATGGCTCTGGTAAAGCAAATATAAGTTTTGGGAAGATATGCAAGTTTACTTTAAAGTCACGACTGTGCATGATTAAGCAGTTAGACACAAAACATGACTAAAACATCAATTGATATTATAAGACAGGGCAGATTTTGAAAATTAAAAACACCTGTGGGCCTAGATATTTCATGGGATTGATAATGACATACAGAGTCTTTCACCACTGGGTCCTCGTTTCAAATTCTAAGTAGCATAATCTAGAGAAATAAGCCCAAATTTAGGAGCTTATAAATTCCTAGTCATATTTCTGCACAGGTTAAATAGCAGCAATTAATACCCTGGCTAATTAGTTTATTCTTTGGCTCAATTCCCACATCCGTAAGATACAATTCACCTAATTATTATACTGGTAAGTGCTTTGATAAAGAAGCCTGAACAACTGTAGTGTTACTTCCCCTGGCATGGAAGAAATTTTATTAATATGAAAGTCTTTATATGCTGCCAACTTTAGCTATACTACTGTTTGAAAAAGCATTAGTGTGTCCATGTAGATACATTAAAATTTATGTAAAGATACATTATACTAGGAGATTCACCTCCTATCTGAGGAAAAAATATCCCATTCTGTGTAACTCAGCTCAATCCTGGTGTAACTCATTAAAAAGTCACACCACACAAAACCATATTACTGTAATTTTCAATGTATACCACATACCTAGGCTAGCATAAAATATCATTATATTTCCTACTGATGTTCACAGTAGGAAATTTTAACAATACTTCAAGATCAAAATAAACAGGATCCTGACAGTATGCCACAGGTGCATTAAGAGCTGCAAGCATACAAGTAGACAGAAGTCCGTATCTAGAGAAACCTAGACACAGGCTGCAGGATGAGCAGCTTTACAACAGGATGTTTTCCAAATTTTTACCCTGTTTGCTTTGTCTATGCAATTAAAGCAATACAGTGGTGGCTTACACAAGGCTGAATAGGAATAAGCTCACCTGAAAGCAGAGCTTTGCATGAATTTGCCTTTATGAACCATTGTTTTCCTTAAGCCAAACTGACAGTTAAGTTTCATTTCATCAGCTGATCAATGGCTATCATGACTAAATTCATATTCTGAATCAACTGTTCAAAACACAGATGCCAGTACCATGCAAATCCTTGGCACACTGTTGACATTCACAACTTAAGAGACTGAACAAACAAATCAGCCTTCACTTTCAGACACATTAGTCAGAAGTGAAAGTTCATGCTACAAAATGCTGAGTACCTTTTCTATTAATAAACTCAGCACTGATACTTAGTGCTGTCCTATCAAATATACACCTTTTAGAACAAGGAAATGCATTTCTTCCTCCTAACTTGGCAAACAGCCTAGAGGATTACAATGAGATCTTTGTCACCATTTCAGTTCAACCTTTGGATTCTCTGAAGAGACCAGAGCAAACAGAACATCAACTGCTATTAACTGTGATCATTGGATGTTTTGATGCCTTCTTTTCCTAAGGAGAACAGGAAAGACAAATAGGCAGCAACAGATTTTATGTGCATTTAAATGAGTTTGATTTCTGATTCATTACCTAAAGATGACAAGCTCTGTATTCCATTACAAACCCTCAATCATCTAAATGCCCACATCCAAAAAGATACCCTCACACAAAATCAGGAAACATCTAAACCAAGCCTAACAGGTCTAGTATTTATTAGAAAGTAAGGCTTCAAGACCTCTTAAAAATGAGACGTATCAGCCAGACATTAATCTATCTGTGTACAGACAGATGTGGAAATTCTGTACAAACCACACCTCTGGCTCCTCTGGTTAGTAACGGTATGTCAGGTTCTCTGACCTCACTGACGAGTAAATATACCGTCAGGAAAAAAAATTTACAAAAAACCCAAAACATATGGGTTGGGAAATTTCTCAGGACTCCTACCTTGACCTCTGTAGCTGCAGAGAGTGACTATCATGTTCTGCTTCAGGAGTAAAAGTAAGATGATCAAACTGAGGCATCCTCTAGACTTCAGGAAAAAATTAGGTATTTCTCTCTTGGCCCAGAGTCAGAGCTTAGGATAATAAGAGTCAAGTTCCTGACTGCTTTCAGGACTTTCCAGGAAAAAACTGCTGAGGAGCTAAGCATGTGAAAGTTTAGTTTTAAGGTTGTTTCAAAACATTTTATTGTGTTGGTCTGAAATACCTTGCAACTCCATAGTGAGAACATGCATTCCTCAGCCAGTATGAAGTAAATTTAAATGTCAAGCCTGCCAATGTCAACAGTGTAAGACTTTCCCATGCTACCAGTTTGTAATTACAATGAAATTCATACAAAAGGTAACAATCTCACTAAAACATTTAAACCCATACCTTGTGGTCTAATGGTCTGAGTTATTACCACTGGCATCCTAATCTGGGTAGTCTGGCAAGCAGGGTTTCGTTTCACAGTTTGAGCAGATGTTGACTGGATAATCTGCTATTATTAAAAAAAAGTATACTTATATTATACTCTTTATACACCAACACACACAACGTAAATATACTAATACCTGTAATTACTAACATAAGCATGTGGATCTCTAAAGGCACAACCAGCTAGTGACAAACGTCATATTCATGTAACGCACGAGGTTGTGTGTGTGTGTATATACCTATTTTGCCTCTACTCTTTAGAAAAAAAAACAAATAATATTCGATACAAATGTCATATGTCACAACCTTCATCAAAAATGTATTTCAAAGTAGTGAGGTAAATACTAATGTTTAGATCTTTGTTTTCAGAAATTTTCCTATGGAGAAAACCCTTTCTGTAGAGGAAAATGCAGTCATTTCAGTGGCATCCCACCTACAACTGTAAAGTTCTTACACCAAATGGAGACTGAGTTAGAAATTTAGAATTTGAACCCTAAATAAATCAAGTCAAAATGAAAAAATACTTCAAGCATCACATCTAAGTACCAACAATATGTTCGTGGGATAAGGGACAAGGTAAACACAGATACAATGAACAACACATTCAAAAAGACGAGGATGCTGCAGAGCTGTAAAAAAAAAAACAACAAAAAAACCAAAAAACAAAAAACCTGCATTTTGAAACTTCAAAAACAAAACACAAGCAAACAGCTGCAAATAAGATTACAACCATATCTCAGGCATGACAACTTCTGAAATCATGTGCTCTCCACAGTCACAACTATGTTACTCCTATTGCATAACGTGTCTCCTGTTACTGAATTGCACGTCTCTCGGTCTCTCACCCACTGGATGCAGCATTTCCTCCTAGAAGACAGTGCAGCACACCACACAGCCCTACAAGAAGCCAGCAAGAACCACTGAATGTTTATTCAGTACCAGCTTTGTTCTTAGAAAGTATACCTAAAACCATGTTATTTAGCTGATGAATGGTCAAATCTTTGACTTCAAAGTATTCTAAGGAGAAAAAGAAAGGAGAAACAGTACTTCAAATAAGATGTAACAGCAGAGAACGAAGATGCTATGAAACAAATATGAAATTGTTCCATCAGCAGGAACCTGGGCTCTCAAATCAAAAGGAAGAAAGATGCAAACTACAAACAAGAAAAGAGCAATTGAGGGAACAAGACCTATAATGGAGTCTGGAGAAAAAACAAACAGGTCATTTTGAAGTTATACAATTGCATTCTGTACATCCTAAAATATTAAAAGTTGTAAAGTCATAAAAAAAGCAGTGGATACGTAAGTATTAGCAATAACTACCCTTGCAGAAATAAAAGGAAAAAGATAAAGGATTCAGCTTCAACTATAGATACCAAAGGAAGAAGGAGCATTTGTACTAAGCACAAAAGAAAGGAGCAAAAGGATGTAAATTTCCTGTCAAGACAGAGTGAATAGTGACACTCAGAGGGGAAAGAATAAAGTAGCTACCATGTTTAAAAACAGGAAAGAAACAGAAGTCGTAAGTGAAAATGAAGGGGAAAGTAAATTTTACACCATTTTGATAAACAAGAAATATGTACAAGTGTGTTTCATAACACAAGACCCAACAGCCCACAGAAAATAAGACTACATTGGAATGAAAAAGAAGGAGAATATTGCCAGTTTACAGTATCTATTGGATGAGTTTTCAGAGAATAGTGAAGAAAAGCATCCATACCTTCTTCACTGGCCAGAGCAAGGCCACAAGGAGATGTGTGTGACCTCTGGATAGAATACTATCTAGTATTACAGCAATCATCTGCTATTAGGTATTTTTGTCTGTGAAGCAAGAAACTTCTACAGCTCAGAATTAAGTTCTGTTTCACCTGGTGAGTATTTTCATGTGAATGCCTTAAAAAAAATGAGGCACTAACACAATTAAAGAAAGGACACTACTTAACAATTTAAGATGACAAAACAATGGCAATACAATGTTTTATTTATTATCAGATACAGTTCAAAAAAAAAGGTTCTTCAACAAGTACTGTACTGGGACTTCAGTGTATGCAAAGTGTTGAATATGATTGAAAAAAAAAAAACTTTTCTAAGGGGCACAGATCAAAATTATCACCTGAAATTGCATACAGAAACTCTTCAGCAAAAAGCACATACTCTCTAAAAGGAATAAATGCAGCTGAACTCAGAGCAACATTTTACACTACATTAAAATTCAGTTTTTACACCATTTAAAGTATGTTTCAACACACATGTAATCTTCAGATCTAGAAGTGATTAAGGAATGAACCCTAGGAATTTGTTTCTGAACCTGAATGTGCAGCCTGCCTTTGCAAGCAAACAACAAACACAGTAAAAACTGATGAATCACAGGTAACTGACCCTGCATTAAAATTTACAAACAATCTAAACCATTAAAATAATTCAAGCTGTTCTAATTCTCTTACCTATTTTTTCCAACAGCATAAGCTCAACAATAATGCACTTAACTTGGCCTTAAAACTGTAGTTAATGAACAAGGTACTAGCAAGCTAGCCTGGGAGACTATTAACGTAACCAAATTATTTCATGTTTATCACAGCCTAAAAATATACACAATGTGTATATGTCCCACCTACTTTTATCTATTCATATGCCAAATCTCAAATGATCAGTAAATAAGCACAAATTTACTAACCCAGACTGATACAGAATATACAGAAGCAGGTGTTTTGTTATACAGAGGTTACCAGAGACATTACTTCAGCCTTCAGAAAATGGGAGATCATATCACTGTCTGCAACCACTGGACGAGAAGATGTAAAGAAGACAGACTCTCTCAGAGGTACTGAGCAGAAGGAACTGACACAATAGGCATAAGTTGGAATATCAGAAATTTCCATTTAATATAAAGCAAAGAAAATTTACCATGACAGTGAGTAAGAACTGGAACAGGTTGCCCATAAAGGCTGACTAATCCCATCTTGAATGTACTCAAAATATCACTGGTAAGGCCCTGGACCTGCAAGTAGGATGTTGGACCAGACATTTCCAGAAGACCTTTCCAGTCTTTTATCACTACATCCATAACATCAATGATCTTAATAAAGTGCTGAGTCAGCAAAGGCCACTAGACAACATGAACATTTTCCAAGTCTACAGAAACAGTCCATCATCCCACTCCCACTAAAAAGAAGGGAAGTCATTTTAATTATTTCCACTACTGAAGACAGCAAACACAACAGCAGAATGGTAACAGCAAAGGCACAGAAAATAGAAAAGGCTGAATATAATTTACCCATTGTCTAGATTTGTTAATGAGTTTGGAATACAGGAAAATTAGCAAACAAAGTTATGATTGAGAGAGTGCTGAATGAGCAAGTACTTGTATACTCATATATCAACTTATTCCTGTTCACTTATCAGTCAAAACTTAAAGCATCGTCTCCTAGGCTGTTGCACTATAGAGCTCTTCAAGGAACACAGTGAAGCAGGAAAGCCACAGCATTGCTTCTCCAAGTGCAATATATTAAAAATTACCTACAATTTTTTTCTGTAAAATAAAATTTCCCTGCAAAATAAGATGCACATCTCTCACAACAGAAAGTATTCTTTCTCTGTTTACATGTCTTCTTACCACTCCTCCCCTAGCCTATCATTCTTCACTCCACTAGCCATGCTCACTTCAATTCACCATTTGTTTGCTCCTCCAAGCAAGTTTCTTCTCTCACTTCCTGAATACTTCGCGCTACTACTCTTTTAATTTCCAAATTTCAGTTTATTTTCACATGTCTAAAAAGGGGTGTTTGTACAAGGGTGCTTTCACAAAACAAACTGACTTAAGAAGATGAAAAAAGTCTACTTAATGTACTACTGAAAACCAGAGTACATCATCAATGTGGTGTTGGCTGACATACTCGTTTTTCTTAAAGCCCTTCTTCAAAAAGTTCAGATTCACAGAGAATAAAGTAACAGGTGTGAATCTTCTACTTCATATGCTATCATAGGACAAAGAACAAACTACAAATGTGAGCACATACCAATAATTAACAATACAAATAACCAACAAATACAGACTGGGAAAGAATTCAGCCAAGCACAGAAAACGTACAAAAGTAGAAAGGCTGGTTAACTGCTGTTCTCTTTCTCTTACCTAAACAAGATACACTGACCAAAAATGAAAGCTACTATTTACAAACCACTGAAATGAAAAGTCCTTTAGGAAAATTAGATTAGAACTCACTGTTTAAGTTTTTTTAAGGACAAGGAATTTGCAAGTCTGAACAATCTAGATGCTCCCTTACGAATTCAGACACACGAGGTCACAATCATCTGCTGTCTCTTACCAGACACAGGCTGCATAGTCAGTCTGACTCAAGTTACATAAAACACCCTTTGCAGCAAAAGTATTTGAATAAAAACCCCGGGCACATAAAATACAGCATTGAACACAAAAAACATAAGAAACAGAAGCATCTGTAAGAATGAACGATTAAAATTAATTTGGAAAATTTAAGCATTTTCCTCTCAATTAAGTTTAGAAAAGTATGACAGAAGGAAGAAACAAGCCTTGTAAATGTACAAAATTCAGAATGGCTGTGGTCTGATATGACATTTATCTTCACTCATGAGTAAACACTTGCTAACTCACTTGTGGCTATGCCACTTGTGATTTATCAGTCTACTCACTCCTGAAGATAAATGCCATATCAAACCTTAGCCATCATGTAATCTGGCAGCATTAACTTACAATGTTCATGCTTTTATGGATCTAGAATTTGTATTTACCCTTGTTCACCATGCTGAAACCACAGTTTTTCAGTAGTACCTCAAAATTTGCATAAGCAATTCTTTTTCTTTCCAAATTAAAAACTTTTAAAATGCCTCAGCAGGTAATATGACAACAAGTTAAAATGACAGCAATATTGTTCTATTGAGTATGTTTTCAAATAAGCAATGAAAAAAAAATAAAATCAGAAGCCACTGGATCAATTGTTCTACCTGCTCCTCATTTTAAAATTCTATAGGATTTCACAGAGTCTTATTTTGAACATTTTCAGTGATAGCTCTTTCATTACATTTTTTGGATACCTGATCTCCCATCTAATAATCTTACTGTAAGGATCTTTTTGCCTTATACCCTGCCTAAATCCTACTTTGCTGAATTATATCCTTTTATTTATACTTATACACTCTTAGAATGCTCCAAATAATTCATCAATATACTTTGATTTTTAAACCTCTAAAATGTGTGTTTTTATGCTTCTCTTTATCAGTGTCTAACCAATTAACGTGTTTGTAATCCTCTCAAGCTTTGCATATTTTGTTACTGGTTTCTAAAGAGCACTCACTGCCAACATCCTCCATTTTTTCACAGCCCACAACATTCTGAAAGTGAAGTCCAAGATGAAAACTCACAACACTACTAGGCTGAATATCCAATAGGCATACAATTTGTCAAGTACAGGCTTTGTTCATTGGACCCAAGACCAATGCTTAACTGCCATTTATATTAAAATTTTATTGTACATCGCCTTCCAAGTCAGACGCTAGATCTTTATTAGTTCATTAATAGAAACTACTCTTTTTACCAAACTGTCTTTTACTCCTCCATTACTAATCTGCCTTGCAGACAGGACAAAAATAAAATTTATGGTGAATCACTGAATTACCATCATTCAAAAACATAAAACTGATGCCAGACAAAGCTTCAGTAGAGAATTAAACGGGGTTATTCTGCTTTGCTTTTTAACACAATGCTTATTCTGCTGCTTTATCTTATTTCTAAATTCCATTACTCTATCTCACCTTTTGGGAGCCTCCAACCACTATAACAGTCCCTGGAGAAGTGTTAGTAAATGTTTTAGCAAATATTATTCTAATATAACTTAGAAGATGGCAAAATCTCCCCTCTGGACACTATGCACAATTTATTGCAGCAACAGTAGTCCAGAAGTATTTCTATATATCTTTCCTAATCCTAGACCTGCTCAAATCTTCATACTGCTTTGCATATAGTTAAATTTGTTTTAATTTAGATGGATGACTGCAGATTCCTTAATGTTTCTTTATTTAAATTTCATAATTAGCTTCAACCTCCAGGAACACTTTCTCCTTACAATGCAGTGACAACACAATATATAAAGGGCTAATCGATTTTCATTACTCATCAATCTACTTAACAACTTCAATACATTTAATCAACGCCTCTCATTCACAGAATTTTTACCTGCTGTAACACCCAGAAAAAAATCTGGCAATGTCTGCATACAGGGCTACACAGGGCTCCTGCACCCCAAAAATTACAATTTAGACAAACTTTGAACATTGCACTTAGAACAATTTTAAAAATTCATTGCTGACTTATCTCATTAGTGTCTCATCAATAAAATATTAGCCTAAGATTATTCCCTTTACCCTAGCTAGAAACAGGGACTAACAGGACTATCCAACTCTTCAGAGCACTGGATTTTTATAGTTTTGGAACATGGTGCCAATACTTTATAAAACAGATTTTAAAAACCAGGTCTCTTTCATCTCCACTACTGCTATACATCTGAATGCTCAAGTCTCGCTATGCAATCTACACTGCATACTGAACAGCATACACCGAACTGCGGTGTTGCAAGATACCTCAAGGTAACTGGAGGAAGTATTGCCCCCTATGGCCCCTTTGTAAAACAGAATTCAAAGGAAAAGAACAGCTAACAGGTTCTCCACATTTTATTAGAAATTAGACTACTGTAAACCAGCTGGTATGATCTATATTCCCGGACAGGCTTGCCCTTCTGCAGCTGGACAGTTTGAAAAGCCAGCTGGAACTCTCTCCAGTGAGCTTCAGGCTTCAAAAATCTGGAGCTCAGCCAGTTTCTTCCATCAGGGCTGGCCACCCCCAGGCAAGCCAGCTGTAATCTTCCTCTTCCGGACAAGTCTCAGGCAAGATGGCCAGCAGCTCTGTGCTGTGCTCTAATTTTGGGGAGCACTAAGAAGACTGAAGTGTGATCATTGTCACCACAGAAAAGTCAATAGTTATGAACAACCAGTAGTGTGATATGGAGACACTGCTGGACTGTCTGCTTGTCACCCAAGTTAAAGGTTACTGTTGTAGCATGTAAGATCTTTTTACGCATTAACTCCTACTGTCTGATGTTGTTTTTGCCTGTACAGAACTAATCTGAAAGCCATTAAGCAGTGCTTAGTTAATGTAATGTTTGGTTCTATTTGCTAATTACTCATACTTTGAAAGCAAATAGAGGAAGCCATTTGCAATAATGCAAACCAGCTATATTTTTAATGCATTCACTTATCCCTAAATATTTTCTAGTGAAGGACACTGTACTAAGCATAGTTTTGCTCTGCAGTTTGCTACCTTTTTAGAATGTAGTGGTCATTTAGTGTACTCAGTAAGACAAACATTCAGTCCTAGATCTACGACCTCCTTACAGATAGGCAAAGCTTCATTTGCTCATCAGATCAATCTCCAAATATATTACACTTCAGCGGTTTTCAGCTGAAAAAGATAAGAGCAGCTCTTCACAACGCTGATGTCAGATTAACATCACAATGGCTTGCTTTGAATGTGCATTGACACTTGAGAGTCACAGAGAAGTTTTCTCCCACAAATTATCCAAGAAATAGTCCACAAGAACTGTAATCATAAGAGTAGCAATTCCTGAGGAATTACTGACATGTTTTTGAGCTACATCGGTGTTTCTCAGCAGCTGCAACCTGCCTAGTAATCACAGAAGTAGCTAAAGTGGGTGGCAAAACATCAGGAAAAAATGTGTTACCAAGCACTAGGTCAGTTCTAAGATGGTGGCATGACATAAAGCTAAGACTTACTGGCCATGAACTTGTAAGGAACCTGTCCGCTGCTGTCAGAAATCTGCTTTCCTCAGGACAGGAAGTAATTTTTACATCTACCACCTGTAATTACAAATGGTTCCTGCACCCCTAACTTGAAAAAACAAAGCTATTGTCAATTCAATCTTACAAAACAAAGATGAATCAAAAAAGTCACAAAAAGGCTGAAGAACATTTTTCTAGTTAATACAAGTCTCCTTGAGGCGGGGAAAAAAGAAAGATCTTCAAAAAAAGAGAATGCAAGTAGCTGAACAGAAGGCAGATGAGTTAAGGTGCAAATTCCAAAATGGCTTGTGAGTACTACAAAAGCCAGTCAGAAGTCTTAACACTTAATACGCTCTTACAAATTAAAGCCATGCTCACTAGCAGATGGCAAATTGGCTTCAATATGAAATTACAAACAGTTTGTAGCGGTTAAAAAGGTATTAATGTTCAAAAGATACGGCTCAGGTATTTTCAGACTGTACACAGCTATTTCTAAAGTAAAGCACATCCTTCAAAATATTTCTATTCTTTAGAGAACCTATAAACTCAAGAATAGATCACTGTAAGGTTTCATATTATCATGTGTAGATTTCTGAATCTTGAAAACTACAAATTTTCACAAAATTAAAACATCCTCTTTAACTTGTCAATTTTATTTTGAAACCCAAGTCAAGTACTTAACTCACACATATAGGAATTGAATACCAAGAAGCTCTTACATGTTTCCTTGAACTATGATAAGGCCTACATAAACTCAAGGCCTTGGAAAAATTCTAAACATAAACAGCAAACACTCGTGCATGATCCTGTATAAGAGTAGACAAAATTCACTGAACTGTCAGTGAGTAACTGAATGTATAGCTGCCTTGCTGATAATGCCTTTAAAATTAATGAGTCTAAGCACATAATACATTCATATGCAGAAAAATATGTTCCAGTAAATAACGAACTATGGCTCTATTTATAGACAGAACATAGTGTACAGTACAGCTATTTTACAACTATGTGTAAAAGACTTGAAAATGAGGTAATTTTAATACAGGCTAATCTAAGCAAAAAAGCATTCCTAATGACATACTAACAATTATTGTCTTGCCTGTAAGTCTTGAAATCAGCTTTCTGATCTACAGTTCTAATTAACTCAAATTCCATATAACAATCACTGTATTCCAGATAAAGCCAAGAGCACACTGAAGTTTAAGCTATATTAATGTTATGTAAACCAATACTTGATCATATGGCTTAACTGCCATAAAATTACATACTAGTACAAAAAGACATAAAAGGATTTTCCCAAACAAGCTGCCATGAAAAGAAATTTGAAAACTGATACTCAGTTTAAGAAATTCTCTTTTATCCAACAGTACCTACCAGTTGAGAACTCTGATTTGACTGTACCACCTTAACCTGAGGAGGCTGCACTGTATTTGATACAGAGACTGTGCAAATGTTGTTTGGTTGCCTTATTCCTATTGTCTGCGTTGTGACAACAGAGGAAATGGTTCCAGAGGCAGACTGAGGTATAACTTGCGATAGCTTGGTTTGTTGAAGTGACTGCTGAGACTGCTGTCCTTGCAAAACTGAATGTTGACTGTTCAGTAAAGATTGTCTCAATGCAGGTAGACTTTTCTAAAAACAAAACAAAGTTAATGAAATATCAAGTTTAGAAGTTTGACAAAAAACTATTTTGAAATTTGCTGCAAACATAGTGCCGCTTTCTTTCCAATTTTACAAGACCAAACACATTTGTAAGAGAGAAAGTTCAGTTTACATTTTGAACAAGCTTTCAAGTGGAATTTAGCAACCTTGTTGATGTGTGCTAATTCCACACGGCAGTGAAACGTAACACTACCCCTCCTCAGGACTACCTAGAACTTGCAGCTTAAGTGTTTGGAAGAGCAAAAACTGGAAACAGAAAAAGGAGACGTGTACAAACAATCCTGTTTCCACTGCATGCTAGAAGTCGTAAACTGGACCAATTTACTTCTCCTGACATACCTCCCGTACCTAAAACAGGATAATTTAACTGTTGATGCCCTACAGCAATAGCTGTTTACTGCATTATTACTGATCTAATGTATTCTGACTGGATTAGAAAAGTGTACTGTTACATGCTTCATGTTCAGACCAGTCCAATCAAAAAATATAGTTCTAAAAGGCTATACTGTCCATTAATAAATAAACTTTTTACTTTTCAACTGGTAGTAGTGCTCTTTTGAAGTGCTCCCCAGAAACAGCTGTAGAATGCAACAGTGTTTAGCCCAAACTACAGATCTTTCTAAACTTCTAATATTTATTTAAAAACTTAATGACTGTTGCCAAGTAAGGACTTCAAAGACAGGAAACAAGTTAAAACTTCTCATGATGCTAGAAGAGACTGAAGTATAAGAGCAAAGAAAAACACACGTAAGGGTTAATAACTTGAAAAAACAGAGGCAGAAGGGAAAGAGTTCTGAAGAAAGTTGAAACGAGTAAAGAAATAGGAAATCTGCACTAAACTGAGAAGTTTTGGACCAGCTTTTAAAATTATAGTTGTGATTTTCTTTGGGGAGAATTAAACAAGCTCTGTATGTTTGTATATAACCTTGAATATGCAAGCTATTGTAGTTAACACAAGAACCAATTAGAAGTTACATGTAATCCCATGTATAGTAACTTCAGACCAAACAATAAATGCATTGTTGCACATTAGAATTTCTATTTTACACTAGTTTCAGATTACTAGCAGAATCAGCTAATCAATAATTTCAGCAGCGCTATTCGATTTAGTTTCCTATAATCACCACTATACATCCATTGAAAGTTACCAGTGACTTCAATTTAGATTAGAAGACTATGGAAAAAGCTTATTATTGAATTACTTGATGTATTCTGTACCAGTAACTTGTGACTATTCCAGATGTAAATGCTGTGCTTCTTCACAAAATATTACCTAATCTCACAGAAAGATACATGCATTGTAACAGTAAAGATCCCTTAAGAACAGATAACAGCTGGTGTCCAAATGAAGGAGTAAATGCTTTTTTATCTAATTACTGCAATGTTCTTGATCAGGCAATAAATTTCAAATCAGCTCCAGGCGACAAAAGGTTTTTATTAAACCTAAACCAAGGCCCCAAACACATGATGTCTCCCTCTTGTAGGAAATCCCTATTCATTACTATTCTCTCAACCTGCCAGGAAGCTACAGCCACAGCTTTCAACCACAAAAGCAGGAAGCAACACCTGGCTGGCTTGGCAGAGATGGAGCCTGCACCTGACTTTCAGCCAAAAAGATTTCAGCAGAAACTTGCAGCACAAAATAAAGATTGAGTAGTCCTGCCCTAGCCAGGCAAAGCTAATTCCTATTTAAAAGTATATTCTAAAACTTGATTTATTAACATTTGCACTAAAATAAATTCATATAAACAACATTCACATTACCTTAAGGAAAGGTACAAGATATGGCTGGGGAGATGATTTGAGTTCTGATTGAAGGCGGCCTGTAAATTCTTCTGGATCAATCTTTGCATCCTGCAGGAATAAGAAAAAAACATCAACAACTCAGCTCAGTTGCTTTGTTGTTGGGTTTTTTTTTCCCCCCAAGATAACATAGGTGAACAGTCTATATATCTGTGTATAAAGAAGAGATGAAGTCCCTCAGCTCCTCATCATCACCCATGACCTTCTGTCAGAAGCAAATTTATACACGTAACATGCCATAATGAGCTCTCTCAAACTCTCAAGTCTGTCTGGTCTCTACAGCCTGCCTCATTCCTTCCATGGGGAAAGGCCTGTCCCGGGCTCTCACAAATGGGGGTCAGCACCATCCCAGAAGTCCCACTCCTTTGGTGGTTAAGCCTGGGAATGGCTTGGGCTTCAATTAAGCCCCTGTATTCAGCTTGAACCAGACATTGTGATGAAAACCTCACTAATGTGTTTATTCTGATTTCTGTGAAGACAAGAGGAGTGGCTGAGTGAGAGGCTAATGAACTAGGAATCTGGAAAAATTGCATTCTCTTCAAGCTGGACCCTTCAAATTTGATTTCTGGTAACACTGACACACGGTGTTTACTTTTACTTTGCATTTATGATACTGTAACACTAAGCTAAGTGCCTTACAATGGTCTCAGCCATGAAAAACCTGTGGTCTTACTTCAGAAAAAGAGTGCAACAGTCATGTAGGCAAGGAAAAATGTGATTCCTTACAACCTCACCACACCCCAGCCTTGGGGATGTGGGGGCAACAGGTGCCCTCTCCCTTCACCATCCATCAATGTAGTAGAAAGTGTCCCTGCCTATTATGGGGAAGTTGGAACAAAACAACCTTTAAGGTCCCTTCCAACCCAAACAATTCTATGATTTTTTTAAGAAATATTGATTTATAAGCAGGTTGTTGAAGTAACCTTGGAAACTACTACAAAATTTGTCAGCTGTTAGAAGAAGAAACTCTTTATTTAAGCCAGACTTGTTCCAGGCCCAGGCATCTTATGTAACTGAAACACAAGTCTGCCTTTTGAAATCCACTCCCAGTTAAGGATCCATACAGGGGCACCTGTTTGCAGAACTGCTTGGACTTAGCAGCTGAGCAAAATACTTTTTCCTTCATTCCTTGAAACTAAACCACATTGTGGAGGCACGTATCTATGGTCATTCTGTGGTTAATAAATCTAGCAGCTTCATGCTGTTTCAGAAAAAACCCCAACCACATAGTCTGAAGGAAAACAAATTCAATGAATCCTAAAGGAAAAATGTATTATGTGTTTTCTTCTATATTTGTAAATAAACAACCAAACTATTTTCATCAAAGCAGTAGTGTTTTTGACAAATGCATACGAAGCACTTTGCTGTATTTCTCCTTCTGGAAATGAAGAGAAGGTCTATCTTCAATTTTTTACAGATTTAAAATACGTAACTTACAGAATACTTGCAACTTGAAGTAGCCCAACTCCTTTCACTCTCATTGCAGCTAAAAAATTGTTCAGATCTAAGCAGTAGTTCTCAGCCTATGTGAATAACAAGCTCAATAGATAACTGGAAAAAAATATATACATATTTACCAACAAATCTTGAACCAGAGCTTTCACATTACGGGACGTTTCTGGAGATGGTGAATTATGAGAAGCAAGTTTTATAAGGGTAGCTAAAAAATTTTTGCATTTTTTCACATTCTCTTGCATTTCCTGCAAAAGCCAAAGAAAGGAAATATCACAGCCATGGTATTTTCTAATCAGAATCAATGCATGCTTTGATGTCAATAAATAGACAAAATGACTAAATTGTTCTAATTCAATCATGCAGAAATCATCTGCAACTACTTAACTATTGCTGCTAGTTACCTGACATTTTCTTCACTCTTTAATTGAACATTATGCTTCCAAAATACTAACACACCAAAAAATAAATCAATGTAAGAAACATATTTACTAATTTCAGTCTGGTTTAAAATAACTTTAAATAGGAGAAATAACACAGCAGTTTCTTGGAGATACTTTCCCCTTTGAGATGCCTCATATACAGTGCACAAGCTTCCCTAAGCTGTCTTTATTTGTTAGAGTATTGATTCAGTATGTTGTTGTACAAAGCAGCTACAGCAGTAAATCAGGTCAGAAATAATCTTGAAACATCATCATATCTAATCTTTTCTTCATCAGGAAAGCAGATGCTTTATTTTTTTCAAACCATTATTTTTATATTGTGTAATTACTCTGAAAAACAGGAATGTTACACCTTCAGTGTAACCACAATTTTGAGGCCCAGTGACATGATAGCAAAGTAGTTCAAGAACTGAAGGTCCGGTTGTTCTGTCTACAGAAACAAAGTACCTCTTTCACTACTGACACACACATGGCAGGATGGAGGAAAGCTGACCACAACTGTTTTTTGTCCTGCTTAGAATCAGTACTCTATTTGGTTGAAATGAAGGGAAGGGTTCCTTGTTCATAAAAGATTTGTTCTATCACAGCAGGTGTTCTTGCATGAAGAAAACATTTTTTCTTCTTCTGAAAACACTTGAGAAGCTCACAAAGTATAAAGAAAACCAAGTATTTAGTATTTGAGAACTTACCTGTGACACAACAGTAGTTCCAGGAACAGGAGAGCTTGGTATGACCTGGGGCTGTGCTGGTACTTGTGCTGTTGTATGAGGAGGAAGCGGTAACCTAGGCTGACCCTGGTTTTGTGTCGAAGCTTGAGTTTGTCCACCAGTAATTACTGCAGGTTGCTGAGAAGCTGATGTTCCAGTTGCTAGTGTTGTTTTGAATAAATTTTGAGCACTTGTTGTAGCTACTGATACCTATTAATATTTTATATTGAAAAAACAGTAATTATCTTCTTTTAATTCTTTTACTCAATCATAAATTTTTCTGAAAGCCTGACCAAAAAAATTTTCAAATACAAACAAAACTGTTCATTTTATAGCCTTAATTTTGTTACCCTTTACTGAACAGCAAAACTTCCCATTTAAAATTCTTTTTATTGCAAAAATAAATGTGCCACTAAAAAATGTGTTGCTGTTATCCAGCCCTTTATGATCACCATGATGATCTTAAACTTTTTGTAAATTTGGCCATTCCAAGTTAATTCCCTTTGACCTGTGGTCATGTCATCAGGCTTCCAATTACCTGTATTACAATTAAAATGGCAACTCAGCTCCAGATAATACAAATGCACTTATACAGCTTCCCAAGATAATCTGAGCACATACATGGCTTTTGTATAGTCCTAATGAACACAACTGTCATGGACCTAACTAGGCCAGATGCAAAGACCATGCTGCATACTCTTTCAACCACACAAAGCTGAAAGACTTATCAGGCTCTACATAGCACCACACCCCCATCCCTCCCCACCCAGTTCAGTTTTCACGCCTTATCTGACCTAATATACCACCCTTCCAAATGCCAAAAAGTCTCAGACAGACACGCTAAATGGGCCTCCAGAAACCAGACAGCCCATCTAAGCAGCATAACACACTGAGCAGAAGCTACCAGGACTTCCCAATCCAGCCTGACTGCACAGCTTTGCTCAGTCTTGGGAGACTGATGCAAAACAAGCTGTCCAGACACTTAGATTGCAATGCCACTGGTGGATGTTTTGGATCCTGCAACACTGTTGACCACACTGCAGGTAACATAGCTCTCAATAGGAGACAAACAAGATGCAACATGTCCGCCATGGAATCAGTATTTCTAAGTCTGGATGATACAAAGGTTTTTCTTTAAACAACAAAAAAAAACTCTTAAAACTTCATCTGTACCAACCACCGATTTTATCACCTAGGAAACAGGAGAAAATAAGATACAGTCTGACTATACGTTCATTATTAATTTCTCAGATAATGTTTGAGATAAAAGTAAACACAAGAACATTAAAATTAACTTCTGGAAAAACATGTAATCACAAACATCATCTTCTTCATTCATCTTTTGCTTTTTATATTCTTACTACTTACTGTGGTATGTGAAAGAATAGACCCTCCCGGCAGAGTTGCAGCAGACGTAGCACTGACAGGGGTAGCAGTTGACTGAACAACTTTGGCTTGCACTGGAAGTCCCAGGCGAACAGTAGATGTGGCTACAGAAGCTGGTTGCTAACAAAAGAAAAATAAACATTTTGTTTCCTCCTTAGTTACTTGATTGCCAAAACTTTTTAGCAATAGTGATTAGACAACTAATCATTAATACTGAAAAAAAAGTAATGTTCTTACATGTTCACATACAACAGGAGTTTCCTTATGTTTCTTATTGTTACATTTGTAATGTTTCTCCTCAAAGATATTTCTCATTCAGCTGTGTGAAAAAGATTAGGAAAAAGTAGGATGTGTCTTGAGAAAACACATTATGTGTTTTTATAAATGATTTTATAAAAGGCAGCTTATTTTAGAGTCTTACATTATATATTAAACCTACGTAAAATACTTCTTAAAAAAACATCCAGAATACTTGAGAGATCTCCAAAAGGAAGAGAGGCCCAGGCAGGCATTTAAAGCCCAAAGCATTCCTTACCTATCAGTCCAGCATCATCATCTACTGGATATAAATCTTCTGTACTTGGGGTAAAAAGGGAAAAAACTAAAAGTCTACCTGACACCTGAATAAAGCCTTGATTTTGTTTAGATAGCTTCCAAGATTTTTAAAATCTTGACTAGAGATGTCTTCCATACTGAGACAGCCTAGAGGTAATAAACAGCACCATCATGAGTAAGTAGAAGTATCTGGGTTTTTGGAATAGGGATCATATAAGGTTTTCCTGGTTTTAAATACCATACCTCTTTTATGCATCACAAAAGAATGTCACTAACTTTTATTTGCTTAAAATACTGGTTGAGTGAAAACAAATTTACCCCATCAACATTTGCATTAAGAACATATCTTTTTCATTTGCTTATAACCAGTGTTTCCAACCTAAACTACAGCAAGCCTATGATATCTGCACTCTTCTTGTCAGTAAGTGCTTCCAGAGGTGAGGATTTACAAAGCAAGCAGACAACCAGCAATCTTCAGCAGCCACTCAATTCTCTTAAAGATCTGCAGCCAGAAATCCACACACAGCTCAGACTGCTCACTAGAGAATTTTTCTCAGCTAACAAATGCCCACAGTCCATCACAAGAACATACCTGAAAACAAAACTGCTTACAATTCAAATACAAATTTTCAGTATCATAACAGCATATTATCCAACTAAATATTCTGCTGTGCCAGATCACAGGAGTAAACGGCAATGGGAAAACAAAATGACTCTCAATTTATCACTACGTATTTGAAAATATAATTGATATTTAAAAATCAATAGTGACAGAAGCCTTTAATACAAAGTGATAGTAAAATCTACTGAGTTAGACACAAAGAGCCTTACAACCAAGAAACTGCAAACAAAGTAAGGCAACAGTTTACTAAATGTGGTTCCAAAACTTAGAAATGTTAAAAAGGTAAGTATGAAGTGAGTGGATGAGAAACATAACAGGGAACGACCCTAGAGAAATTATTATCATGGAAATTATCTTCAAATGACAGCTACAAGTTGCGAGAAGACACTGTGAGGACTCCCAACACAAACACTTCAAAAAGAACTGGTAAAAACTGTTTAGAAACAAATTATCTGAGTTTTCTATGAAAGGAAAGCTGTAAACAGATCTCATGAGAGATCCATCAGAAAGAAAATAAAATTATCAACACTATAAATATATTTAAAAAAATCATAATCCAATGTCTCAAGCTCCTACTGGAACAATGTAAAAGAATTTATAACTTTCTTCAAAGAACAACTGCTAAGGCTTGGCATGATGCTATTAAATTCCAAAATCACCAAGAGAGGCTCAGAAAGGAACGTATTTTCAAATGTAACTATTATTTTTTATTAGCAGCATCATGTATTTTTACATTTTCTAAATACGCTAAAGTAATGTTTAAGAGGCTTTTTCCCTATACTCAGGCAGTAACAGGCAGGAAACTAGAACACGAATGAACGCAGTACATAATCCACTATCAGTGTCCACATGGACACTTGAGAATGCTTAAGACAGCCTGTTGTACACAGGCTTGAACTGGCTCTGTCCACAAGACAGATTAGAAGTGAGTGGAGCACAGCACTACTGTGGCAATAAGGATTTTGAAATGGATCTGGCCAGCTTCGAGAGAGGAATGTCCCACGGTTCATTCTGCTTGCACAAGTCACATAGATATCTTGCAAGTGACTCCAGTTTCATGGGTAGCAAGTCACTTACAGAAAGGCATTCAGTGCACATGAGAACTGCTCATGGAAGAAGTAAGTGTGGAATTATTCCGTCTCCTGTAAATTCACTCCCTGAATAACTGTATCTTTAGTTTCCTATGCAGACCTTCTCCGCAGAGCTCTGAATGCATGAGTAGGGAGGGAAAACTTGAGGTATAAACAGGAGCAAGTCACTTTGTACCTGCTGTGCCCAAACAAGGCGCCGCTACATTTGAAGGAATATACCAGGCTGCATTTGGAAAAGCCGATCATTAAATACAGAGAAAACACACCAAAATATCCAGGGATTATTTGTCACTGCCAAGGTAGGACTATACCAGTTTTAGGTGGTGCATTGTGGATTCACAGCTTTATAAAATCAAGGCAATTTAAACTGCCACACGTTAGTAGCATGAACATATATAAAATCTTAGAAACAAGAATACCCTTCTATTTGGTGCTACAGTACCACCTGCTGATGAGTGCTCAGGTTGCCAGCAACAGTCTCTGCACTGCAGAACAGAGGTTAAGTATGTCATATGTATTTCTCATGATGGGTCTTGTCACTGAACTTGGCCACTATCAACCACAAAGGGAAGAAATAAAATGCACCAACAGCATTTGAACAAACACATCCTCCTGCAGCCCACAGACGTTTATATGATAGGGATATCTACACCTGCAGCCTGTGGAAGACCCCATACAAGTGCAAGTGGGTGCCCAAAGGCAGCTGTAATCCCATGGAAAGCCCCCACTGGCAGTGGTTCCTGGCAGGACCTGTGGACCCATGAAGAACCCCATGCTGGAGCAGTCTGTTCCTGAAGGACTGCACCTTGTGAAAAGGACCCATGCCGAAGCAATTCATAAAGAACTACAGCCCATGGGAAGGACTCACACTGGAGATTCTTGTGAAGGACTGCAGCCAGCGGGGAAGGACCTCCTGCTGAGGCACAGCAAGAGTGTAAGTAGTGCCATGCTTTCTCCTCTGAGGTATGACAATGTGTGATGACCTGACCATTTCCCATCCTACCTCACCACTGCAGAGGAAGAACTAGAGAAACCAAGAGACAAAGATAAGCCTAGGAAGAAGGAAGGGGTGGATGCAAATGAGTGTCTTTAAGATACATTTTTATTTGTTATAATCCTGTATGATTGGTAATAAATTAAAGCAGTTTCCCCAGTTCAGTCTGTTTTGCCCATGACAGTAACTGATGAACAACCTTTCCTTCAAGCCTTTAGTTGGATTTTCTCTCCCCTGTCCAGCTGTGGAAGGGAAGTGATAGAATGGTTGTGGTGGGCATCTAGAAAGTATCACATCATTTTAGAGTAACTAGTTTCTACAGCCTTTCTTATCAGTATAGCTGGTAGACCTACTTACTATTAAGGTATTGTAACACTCCCCCATTACCAAGCTCTGCTTTCCAGTACTTAAAATTCTGTCAATATTTTTAAAAGTTAATGGAGAACCTTTATATGCTCTTTGACTGCCTCTCTGTTCTTTTTGTTATAGTTCATCTTGAACATGTACTTAAACATGAGATGCAGAGCCATTTGTACATCAAGGATTTTTTTTCACTTCAGTAGAAAAACAGCCAAAGTATTAACCCTTTAAAAACTTGACATTTGAACACAACTGCAAAAAAGGACTGGAGGCAGAATCTCTAACAAGTCAGCCAACAGAGACAGAGCCTTCATGCTACCACAGTTCGAGGACACTAGAGCATCAATGAAGTCAACCATTAGAATCTACAGCAGGAAGATGCTCTGTTGGTCCTTACATTTGAGACATCCCTTGAGTTCAAGAAATAAAAGAAAAACAGTGGAGGAAGACATAGGACTGGGAACAATTAGACAAGAGGGGCAGAGGCACTTTGGGCCCCAAAGAAAACCTTCAGAAACCAGGAGTTCTAAGTCCAAATCTCCTACCTCTGAAGTCACAGCATCCCGTTGTAAGCAAATTCCTAAATAATCCACTATCAAAGTATTTTCTCATTCCCTGTTGAAGTGGCTGGTCCATCCATAATCACCAGGATTCATTCAAAGAATCTGATGAATAAAAAGCAGCTGAATTTTGGTGCTAAAATTAGATTCTACCCCAACTCAACTGCTCATTGTTTGTGCTGCACACAAATACACATCATATATTGCAATCAATACTCTTATACCATACATTTACAAATCCCCAAGTTGAAATTTGGCATTTGAGATCAGGAATGGTCATGACTTCAACAGAAGACAAAGAAGTTAAAACTAACACAAAAAATGAACCAGTATTTTGTACTTAACATTCAGAATAGAGACAATCTGTCTCTGCTTTCTAGTTCTAAAAAAGGGCTAATAATCCACTTAACTGCATTGTTGAGGAAGTTGTTATAGGAATAAGCTTCACAAAAAAACCCTGCTCGGTTATTAATTCCCATTTCAGAGCAGGGCTTAGATAGTATGCAGCAAATAAGCCTCAAGCAACTTACTGAACACTGGAGAAAAAATATTACATAATTATTTATTAAGACTGCCCAGCCTACACATGGTAGAAATTAAAAATAAAAGTAGTATGTGGTCATGCAGCATAATGTATATGCACATAGGAGCCACTATTAATTTGTTCTTTATAGCATTTCCTAATCTTTGCATGTTTGATTTTATAGCCTAACTAATGTTTAAGTGTTTTCTAAGAAGTTCTAAAATATATGTTAATACTATGAAAATGTAAACAATAGAATTTGTAAGTAGTGAGAACTTTGTATCTGCTTATACAGATTCACTCATCATGAAGGAATTTGTGGTTAAAGCACAGCTGAGACCAAACTTTTTTTTTTCCCCCCCACTTTCTCTGACCTTCCAACCTACCTGCCCTGCTAACAAAAACATCTTCCTCAGAATATTACTTATTTGTTAATACTGGTAATGCATCTCAGGCAACAACAAAGATTTCTCAATTTGCTTAAAATTTATGCGATGAAAACAACACTCATGATTGGTAATCATACTTGTAGCAGAACTATTATGTTACCCCCCTTATGTGCCTAAATATTTTTACTAAACCACAAAAACTGTACCCTTTGATAGCTAAAAATGTATAAAGCAACTCCAAATAGGAAAACACATTTTCAATTGAACTTGAATAAAAAACATTAGTAAACTCTTAAGACCAAATCCCCTTTAAGCAGTAGTCTCATGAAAATGCAAATACAGACTATTTAACCTGATGTTTATCTCATACTGAATATTAAAATACTATGGGCCAGGCTAACACTGGTCTTTCTTGTTATACTCACTTGATACTCCTGCTGTACAGCCACAACTTTGTAGCTAATGTGGAATAATTGTAATTGAAGCCTATTTAAAATAAATAGCTGGGGGATTTTTTGCCCTGTGGTTATGAATGTAAACCTAACTGAAACTGATACTGAAAACCAGGAAACAGAAGAGCATGAAATTCCATTAACTGTACAAATGTAAAATGTGGATAATGAAAAGAGATGCAACAAAGAAAAACTAGATGGCAGCACCTACCTATCTTTTGCAAGTTGACAAGCATAAGCATCAAAACAAGATCTGGAGGCAAAAAGTTTAATGTCATCTAAACAATCAGTTTTTAAATACTTCTGTATTTACTTATTATCTCTGAGGTATATAATAAGGCAAGAAAACCCATGTTTATTTGACTTGTTTGTAATAGAAGAATCCAGAACAAATGTTTTTTAAATCAGCCAAAGTTCCATCACATTAGTTTGCTTCTCAACAATACTGTACCTGAACTAAGATGCTATAGCAGATAAAACATGGCACATGTTGCCAATTTTTAATATTGTGCTAAAACTAGTGTCAATTAAGTTAAAAGGAAACCTTTTGGTTTCATGAAGCAAAAACTTTTCAATTAAAACCATGCACAGTTAAGTCAAACCAATATTTGCTTCAAACTATCTTGATTTTTTTGTTTTGTTCAATACATTTTTACAAACAAGCATATTATCACTGCAAAAGTATTCTCAATACAACAAAACTTCTTAATTCTTATCATAAACTTTGGACACATTAGCGGGGTCATGAAAATTAAGTACTTCCATGTAAAACATGAGATACCAATTTAAAAAATAGAGGAATCTCATAGCCACACTAATACGACAAATTTATATTCATGGTATGAAAAATGGTTTTGGCTCATCTACCTCTCAAAACAAACACAAAAAAAGCTTACTTAGCTGTAGTTACTATTTCCCCATTACAGCCCTATACAACTGTATAATTGGACCTAGCCTAAAACTATTACTTCTTGCTTTTCTTGAACACTTTACTTACAGAAACCACAAAGACTGTCAAAGATCATTCAAATATTATGTCTTTCCATTACAGGTATTTTTCTTAATTACTGCTTTCTCTGTTCTAATTGGTTATTTTCGATTCTGATTATTTTGGTTGAAGAAATTTTGCTAGTTCTGACTAGGCTCCAGACACTGTCCCTCCTTTTGGGACAGTTCCCTCGAGCTTGGCATTACACTGAACAGAACTGAGATCCTGTCTACAAGGTACTCGCTTTCTCCCAATTAGCCAGTTTTCCCAAATTCCACTAGGAATGGAAACAAGCAACTTTTATGCATATTTTATTTTATACAGCAGCAAGTCATGAATGTAACTAAAAGTCTAATCAAAGATCAACTTTGTACAAAGTAGCTGACACCATCCCACATGACGTGTTTGTCTCTATTGTAGAGAGATGTGGAATTGACAGATGCACAGCTCAGTGCATCAGAAATTGGCTGGATGTTCGCACTCAGTAGCTCCATACCCAAGTGGAGATCAGTTACAAGTGCTGTTCCTCAGGTGTCTGTTCTGGATCCGATGTTTTTTGACATCTTTGTCAGCGACACAGTCAGTGGCATTGAGAGCACCCTCAGCAAGTTTGCTGATGACACCAAGCTGTGTGGTGTGGTCGACACAATGGAGGGGAGGAAAGCCATCCTGAGAGACCCTGACAGGCTTGAGAACTGGGCCTGTGTAAATTGCATAAGGGTCAACAAGTCCAAATGCAGGGTCCTGGGGATAACCCCAAGCACAATCACATGCTCATGGTGAATTGATTGAAAGCTATCACAAGCACAATGACTTGGGGGTGTTGGTAAGCAAGCAGCTCAACAAGAGCAAGTAATGTAAAACTGCAGACGAGAAGGCCAACCATACCCTGAGCTGTATCAAAAGAAGTGTCGCCAGCAGGTCAAGGGAGGTGATTCTTGCCCTCCACTTTGCTCTTTTGAGACCTCATTTGGCATACTGTGTCCACTTCTGGAGCCCCCAATAGAAGACAGACAAGGACTTGTTGGAGTCAGTCCAGAGGAGGGCCACAGGGATGACCAGAGGGCTGAAACACCTCTCCTATGAAGACAGGCTAAGGGAATTCAGGGCTGTTCAGCCTGAAGAGAGGGCTCAGGATGAACCTTACAACAGCCTTCCAGTATCTGAAGGGGGTCTGTAGGAAAGCTAGAGATGGTCTTTTTACAAGGGACTCTAGTGACAGGACAAGAAGGAATGGGTTCAAGCTAAAAGAGGGGAGATTTAGATTGGATCTTAGCAAAAAATTCCTCACCGTGAGCACACTGATGCACTGGAACAGGTTACCCAGAGAGGCTTTGGATGCTTTGTGGAACCAGATGATCTCTAAGGTCTCTTCTGACCTAAGTCATTCTATGATTCTGGAGTCCCCAGTACCCCACCTAAAAGTTGAGAAGAACCCAGGTCTTCCTTTTAAGATGGATTTGCCTATCTTTTTCCAGGAACCTAACACAAAGCTTTTCCCAAAGCTGTGCTGTATTTGCTTGTACCCTTTACTCCCAGAAGCTGTAAGAAAGTGAGACAAACAATTAAAGTCAAATGATAACTTAAGCAGCAAAACCAAGAACTTGAAACATAAGATAGATCACATTTAAGTCAGCTGTGTAACATCAATTGTGGGTATTGACTGCCTAGCTGAAGCTGTTATCTTCCTGCATTTATCACTCAGACTGCATGTAATTCATTGCATGTGTGATTAATGTAGGATGAACAGGACATTATGTATCCTAAGCTTTCTGAACTTTTGCATTTGGCAATGCAATCAAAATACACTTTTTTTTTAACTTGGTAAAAGAGATGGCTGCATCAACACACCAAGAAGGTCAATACTGCTGTATACAGGTATTTGACTTGTGAACCTTCAGCAATGCAACATGCAAGGACAGAATCACCACCTTTAAGGAAAGCCTTATCCTAAGCCCATACACTGTTCGGCACTGGTTAGACCGCACCTGGAGTACTGTGTTCAATTCTGGGCCCCTCAGTTTAGGAAGGATGTCGAGGTGCTGGACGAGTCCAGAGAAGAGCAGCCAGAATGGTAAAGGGCCTGGAAGGCAAACCCTATGAGGAGAGGCTGATGGAGCTGGGTCTGTTTAGCCTGAAAAAGAGGAGGCTCAGGGGTGACCTTACCGCTGCCTATACCTAAAAGGTGGTTGTAGTCAGGCGGGGGTCAGTCTTTTCTCCCTGGACACTGGAGACAGGACAAGGGGTCATAGTCTTAAGCTCCATCGGGGAGGTTTAGACTTGACATTAGGCAAAGGTTTTTTGCTGAAAGAGTGATCCGATTTTGGAACGGGCTGCCCATGGAGTGGTCGAGTCACCATTTCTAGAGGTGTTCAAAGTTAGTCTGGATGAAGTGCTGAGTGCCATGATGTAGATGTTAGATGTTAGGTTTACTGGGTTGGTTTTAGGTTGGACTGGATGATCTTTAAGGTCTTTTCCAGCCTCATCATTACTGTGATACTAAATCCTATGGGAAAACTATGTTTTCTCTATTTTAGTAGATTTCATTATTCCTAGAGAAAAGTGGCTCCTTCCTCACATACTGTCTTGGATGTTAGTCCAGCAGTTGAAGCTGGACAAATTTTCATAGGAAACCTGACCATTTTCCTACCAAAAAGTTTGGATACCATCTGGCCCAAAGACATGGGAAGAAAATAGTATATTATCAGAGAATCATCATAGAATGGCTTAGGTTGGAAGAGATCTCATAGATCACCTAGTTCTAACCACCCCTGCTACAGGCAAGAACACCTCTCAGTAGACCAGGTTGCTCAAAGTTCTGCCCAACCTGGCCTTGAACACTTACTTTACTGGGCTGCATACGCAGTTCACAATCTGGATGGATTAAGTCAAATCTCATTTAAGAATATCGAAAAATTGGCTTAATTTCCCTCTTCCTTTTCTGAGGGTAAAGGAAGTATTACTTGTTGTGGTGAAAAATTCAAAGTTCAAACTTAGATGAACACTGGTAATTGTTCAATTGCTCTTGCAACTTTTAAAAAAGTTCTAATTATTTTTATATTCTACAGTTATCACTCTAAATGCTTCTTATGTTGCCAAAAGTGACCATGAAGTTTCATAAACTTTGTTTTACACTTAACTACACCACTCAAAATACACTTAACAATTCTTTCAAGCATATATGCAAATGAATTCTGAAAGCAATCACTCAGCTGAGTAACCTGTGACACTTGACACTGGACAGAAACTAGGATAAGCTGAAGAAGAGCAACCCTGATGCCTGTGAAGCATGCCTTTTTCCGGTATGATCTTCTTAAGAAAATGCTCTCTCTTACAACAGTTATGGCAGACTGCAAACTTCCACCTGCCTGAACCTTTTACATAAACAAAAAGTGGAGCAAAACAAACTCTGTGCCTGAAGTAAACAACTAAATTCTAATAAATAACTGCTACACATTTAAAGCATACTGCATTTATTAACAATGAAGCTATCTTAACTGAATACTTCAACTCTGCACAGTAAAGTAACAGTAATTCCACTAACATGTTAGAGAGAGAGAAACATTTGATGTTTTAGAAGTTAAAACCTCACAGCCTGCAACGTTCACTAATCTTGCAAAATATTTTGCAGGGCTCAAGCAATTAATGTTTGTATTCTGTCTGTTTAGACCTAATGGAACACACTGTTTGTGTGTTTCAGCCACAGTAGAGACCAAGACTCCTGTTTATCATAGATGCATTGATTTTTAAAGTTTTTTTTCAACCTAAGAGGGTAAATATCAATTTTATATTTTATAGACATACTTCATATACAGGAAGATTAAATATTCTTTTCTATACATTTTAAATTTCTACTGAAAATTTTAATTTACAGAATTCAGAATGTAATGCCAAAAGAATTCACACCAGAATTTTATTCTGAAAGAGAAGCTTAATTACGAACTCAAAGAAAATATTTTTTCAGTACAATTTCCTTATTCTAAAACTTCTAACTTTGTGATTGTACATTTCCTCGAGAAAACCAGAACAACTATTGTATCTGGCTCTAAACCATCTAGTTAATCAAAATAAGTGCATAGTTCTGATGTGATAAACCTTTAAGACTTAAATCTTCACAATATGGTTTCAAAAGGCTGTCAACCAACAGTTCAGAAGAACATACTAAGGTCAAACTCATAGAAAGCGTAGCCATTGTCAAAATACTCTGCAGATCGCATGCTTTCATGAAAGTTTAGTGTAAAATTATTTTATAGAATACTAATTATTTCTTATTCTTGTCAATTACAATAAAATGTCAATAAAAGAAATGACCCAGAACTATTTCAGCAGTTACAGTAAAGATCTGTCAAAGATAATCCTGCTGTGCTAAAGTAATCAAACTTTTGCATTCTGTAAGACAGCTATCACCCAGAAGGCCTTGCTGGCTTCCTCTACTTTCAACCAGCTTATTTGCACATTAACACAACTACATAAAGGCAATTACATCCTTCTAACACCTAAAATCCTTCCGATTTTAGGTATCTCTACAAATTCATGCATATGCTGAATCATCCTCCATCCCTGGAAAAATGATGGAGCGGCTCCTGCTGGAGGGCATCTCAAGGCACTTGGAAGAGAAGAAGGTTATCAGGAGTAGTCAGCACGGATTTATGAAGGGGAAGTCCTGCTTGACTAACCTGATAGCATTCTATAATACAATAACTGAATGGTTAGATTCAGGGAAACCAGTGGATGTGGTCTACCTTGACCTTAGCAAGGCCTTTGACACTGTCTCCCATGAAATTTTAGTGAGCAAGCTGAGGAGGTGTGGGATAGAAGAGCAGACAGTGAGGTGGGTTAGGAACTGGTTGCAGGATAGAGTTCAGAGGGTGGTGATCAATGGTGCCAGCTCCAGCTGGAGAGCTGTGACTAGTGGTGTCCCTCAGGGATCGGTGCTGGGACCGGTCTTGTTCAACATCTTCATCAATGACATTGATGAGGGCACAGAGTGTCTACTCAGCAAGTTTGCCGACGACACCAAGCTAGGAGGTCTGGCTGATACGTCTGAGGGCTGTGCTGCCATCCAGAGAGACCTGGACAGACTGGAGAGCTGGGCACAGAGAAACCAGATGAGGTTCAACAGGGACAAGTGCAGAGTCCTGCATATGGGGAGGAATAACAAACTCCACCAGTACAGGCTGGGAGGTGATCTACTGGAGAGCAGTCCTGTGGAGAGGGACCTGGGGGTCCTGGTGGACAACAGGTTGACCATGGCACAGCAGTGTGCCCTGGTGGCCAAGAAGGCCAATGGGATCCTGGGGTGTATTAGGAGGAGTGTGTCCAGCAGATCGAGGGAAGTTCTTCTCCCCCTCTACTCTGCCCTGGTGAGGCCTCATCTTGAGTACTGTGTTCAGTTTTGGGCCCCCCAGTTTAGGAGGGACAAGGATCTATTGGAGAGGGTCCAGCGGAGGGCTACGAGGATGATTAGGGGACAGGAGGGCATGGCTTATGAAGAGAGGCTGAGGGACTTGGGGCTTTTTAGTCTGGAGAAGAGAAGACTTAGGGGAGATTTGATAAATGTTTATAAGTACCTGAAGGCTGGCCAGGAGGGAGGGGACAGGCTCTTTTCACTTGCTCCCTGTGATAGGACAAGGAGCAATGGGTGTAAGTTGCAGCAGAGGAGGTTCCGCCTCAACACAAGGGGGAGCTTCTTTGCTGTGAGGGTCACAGAGCACTGGAACAGACTCCCCAGGGAGGTCGTGGAGTCTCCTTCTCTGGGGACTTTCAAGGCCCGCCTGGATGCGTTCCTCTGTGATCTGTGTTAGATAGTTTTGTCCTGCTCCGGCAGGGGGGTTGGACTCGATGATCTCTTGGGTCCCTTCCAACCCCTAACATCCTATGATCCTATGATGATCCTATGAACCAATTTTATATTTATATAAATCTAGCAATTCAGATTCTGCAACCTTAGCTGCTTCATATAAGTAGAAAACAGTGCCAAAGGCCAACATGATCAAATCCCAACATTTCCTGTGCACACATCTTAAGACTGACTTTGACTTCCAAGTTTCAGTCTTCTACCAAAAACTGAACACATACAGCCAAGCAGTCAGTCTACATTTTTGTATGTCTCCTAAGATTCTATATACAATAAAGGTGTCCTCCTCACAAACTACAGACACCTTGTTAGTATTTAATTTGCTATGAATGTTTCCACCCTGAATTTTAATTGTGTATGCTGGGCACAACAATTAAGCTACATGAAAACCAACTGTATGAAACAGCTAAAACTAACTCATTTTAACAGAGATAATAATCTCACTACAGTCACATCCTACACTTTCTGTTTTGCATTCGTGCTTTGCACAGGAATCACTGCTGCAGTATGTGCTGTACAGTCTCTTGTAGTCACTACTATGATCTATTTATTTACAAAGCCACAACCAACAAAAGACAGACATACAAACTCCAAAGAACTTGTCTGGTTTTTTGTTGCCTTTGAAGGCTACAGACCTCTTATAATTCTAGATATCACAAATGTAACATTAAATGGCAGCCTTTTCTGAAAAGTTATTTTACAACTTCCCTCTAATGCTGCCCTTTATGCTTTCAGAAAAAAGGTTAAGTTCCTCAAGTGTTTCCAGACTTCTGTTTCTTTCCTGAAATACATTCTACTGAGCTACAATCTTCCTATTGACACTCATTCCTATTACCTTCTAGTTCACTACTCTGTGTTTTAGATTGCCATTTGTGTTTTTTCTGTCATTTTACTCAGGCTTCCCTCTAAAAAGTTCTCCATTATTGAATTAATTTTCTTTTGGACTGTAAATATCACATAATGCACAAAACATATAGTGGCACGAAGAAATAGATGCATAGTTATTTCCAGCAACCTATAGAAAAATCAATTAAAAATTATAAAGGTACCTCATTCGCCTCTTTCTGCTCAGAATTATTTACCATTTCTGCAAACAGAGGTCTTAGGCAAAAGTCCCTTGAACTCTGCCTTTTACTATTATGGCATCACTGCCTTGTATTAATATACAACTATGTTGCCTCAACATTTTAGTAAGATAGTTCAGCTCTAGCCTCAAGTGGGTCAAAGCTAAACAGCCTCCCTAGAAAATGTTAAACCTGCAAAGTAATTTCAAAAAACAATATACTTTCACCCCTGAAAATAAGTAAGTTTTGAATTGAAATAAATGCTCCATTAAAGAGTTTTGGGTAGGAAAGCACACTATCCACATTAAAAAAAATGAAAAGTAGTCATGACAGAAAAAACCTATAGCATAGATAAATCACACATAGACAAGAAAAAGAGGAATCAAATTGTTATTTTGAACAAACTATACTGGAAAAGTTAATTACTGCAAATACTTGAACTGAAAATGCTTGTTTTTTTCTTTTCTAAATTCAAGTGAAATCTATCCTGTGCATTCATTCAGCATGGCTGGGATATCCCAACACTGACTCAGAAGAAGAGGCACTTGCTGAAGCAGTGGTATAGAGTCCAAACTAATTTCTACTTAAGACTTCTAGCCTCCAATGGTCTCACAGTCTGAACAAAGTCTTGTGAGACTCTATAGGTTATTTTTTTCTTTAATATTATTTTTTTCTTTAGAGGTCCCTTCTGATCCGTAATGATTCTATGAAGATAGAGGAAACCATAGCACACAAAGTGGAATCAAGCCAGACATACCTGAGCTGTTGACAGGCGAAAAACAGGGCCAGTTGTGGGCACAGAAAGCCTGGGTGAAATGCTGGCAGGACCCTGTCCCTGTGCTTGTACTTGAGCCTGCATTTGAGCCTGGGCTAGAGCCTGTTGAGGCACCATGACAAGCTGTCCAGCATCTGTGCGCACTAAGACCATACCTAGTGAGAAAAAAGTAACAGTAACTATAGGATAAGAAAAGCACAAAGAACTATGTAATGGAACACAGAATAAAATTAATGTATAGCACTGCACATTTTACTTTATTCTGTATTTTTTTTTATTCTGGTGTAACATGAGACTTTATTTCCAAGAAGAAAAGGAAGCCATACTAGGAAACAAAAACTAATACCCACTTCAGTTTCAAATTCAAATAACTGCAGTATTATGGACAACAACAATGAATACTGTGGCAGGGGGACTGGATTGGATGATCTTTACAGGTCATTTCCAATCTGTAATGTTCTGTTCTGTGACTTGATCAAGGTGTCCTGTTGTGGCAGGGGGATTGGACTAAATGATCTTTCAAGGTCCCTTCCAATCCCTGATGATTCTATGAATGGAACAGACACTTTGAGTGTACAGGCATACAGTGACATTCTGTAGTCCAATCAGGATCAGTAAAATAAAATTATAAAGAAATACTTATTAAAAGTAAATCACAGAATGGTTTAGGTTGGAAGAAATCACCTAGTTCCAACCTCCCTTGCCACAGGCAGGGACTCTTCTCACTAGACAATTTTGCCTAGAGCTCCATCCATGCAACACGTCCAGGAATGGTGCATCCACAGCCTCCCTGGGTAGCCTGTTCCAGTGCCTCAACACCCTCACAGTGAGGAATTTCTTGCTAAGATTCAATCTAAAACATCTTTAAGCTTGAAACCCTTGTCCTGTCGCTAGAGTCCCCCACAGAAGTCCCTCTCTAGCTTTACTGTAGTCTCTTTCAGGTACTGGAAGGCTGCTGTAAGGTCTGTCCTGAGCCTTCTCCAGACTGAATAGTCCCAATTCCCTCAGCCTGCCTTCATAGAAGAGGTGCTCCAGTCCTCTGGAGTGGCCTCCTCTAGACTCACTAGGGACAGGAACATGAGAGCTTTCTGGAAACACAACTTTCAGGGAAGATGCACGCACACAAATATTAGGGCAGATATATTTCTTGGCATATGATATATGTATACAATGGTAAAAGCATGCATCTACTTGTAATGACTAACTTCCAAAAAACCCTCACCTCAGTAAAGGGCAGTTTACAACATACCATGAAGATACAGAACCCTGTATCAAGTCTTTCTTTCAGTCTGTGACTGAAATACAAATCCCAGTCCTGGGATCAACAAGGGAGTGAACTGCAGCACCAATAAAAGCCCTCATTCACATAGTCTTAGGTACTCCCAGCCAGCCTTCACTGCTAAAAGCACAGAGAGACACAGAATTCTGCCACTACAAACTAAAGATTTGAGAACATCAAGCTTTAAGGTAAAAGAGTGCTACAAGAAGAACATCCAAAAGCCCTAATCATAACTTTCCTCCAAAGCCCAGAGAATGAGTTTTAAAAGAAAATTGAAAAAAAACCATTATAAGTCTTTAAAAAAGAAACTCTTAAAGTCTATTGGCAATTTAAAGCCTTTTCTTTATAGAAAGTTCTCGAAGTACATGACGTATTTGGCATATGCTATTCCTAAGCCACCCTCAACTATAAACATTACAGTATGCGAGTTTCAAAATTGACTATAAATGACCCACCAATTTGAAGAGTGAAAACTCAAGCATAACATGGCATTTTCTGAATACCATCATTTCAGAACATACTACATCCCATGGATTTCAAGCTACCTTGAAATGAAATCAAATTCAAATTGTAACTTTACAGAGTATTGTTTCCATAGCACTTTCTGAATCTTGGACCAGGTTGCTTTCAAGGGCTCAGTTTTCCCTCTTCTGTACAAAAATTAAGCAGTGGAACACAATACAGACACTACAAACTTCAGAATCTGTATGTTAAGTTATAATACAAATTATCCTATGTGCATAATAATTATCAAACAAATTAACAATAGGAAATCAAATGCTAAGAGCACTAACATACTCTGAATACTCTCTCTTACCTGTTTCAAATTAGGACTTCTTGACATCACTGAGCTTTACATGTTTGGAGCATTAAAAGCAGGACTTTTGTAAGCCAAATACACAACTATTAGAAGCTCTTACGTAACTAAGTTTCCACACCACCACACTTTTATTCCAGTTACTAGCTAATAACTTACTTCCTCCACCATGCTCCTTAAACTATTCCAGACTACATCTGTAGCTCCACACATTATCATTAACAGCAAAAAACTAAAACGTTAGTTCAAACGTTACATCACCTACTTAATCGGGGCACAAAGTTAGCAACTTTTTGCAACATGAAAGTCTAAGTAGGTGACCACAAAACCCTTCAAAACCTCAGGCGAAACAACATACAGTTGTTTGCTTTCAGTAGTCTGCAGCCTCACTGGGTTTACATTTTCAGTAATGAAAGTTAGTAAACAAAGTGTAGAATGAAGAAGAACATAACAGTTATCTCAGAATGAGAAAGAAAACCCCTTGATGTAAAATACCCAGCCACAACAGAAAATGACACTATCACATATACTAAAATTAAAAGCTCTGTGATACACTATGAAAATTGCCTGCATCTTGCTACCCGACTCATGGCACAAGAGGAAAAACTTTTCAAGGCCACCAGGTGTAAAGCTAAGTCGTTTGAAATATATACACAAAATTGTTCTCAGCTAGCACCCGGCTTTTCACAGGGTGCACAACTGCTCACTACCCTGCTGCAGAACAGCTTAGGGCGGGCGACTGTCAATCCCTCTCTATGGGAAAACGAGAAACACATCCACAAAACTTATAATCACTTTGCATCACCAGCCACCCGTCCCGCACCAATTACACCCTCATTAACGGCAGTCGGTTTGTCAGACGTCGTCTTCAGACAGGTGCTGCTTCTTTTGTTTCCAGCTGCTTGATCAGCAGGAAGGCAAAAACTTTAGAGGTGAAAAAAAACTAAAGAAAAAAAAAGGAGGAGAGTGTTAGGACGAGAGGCGAACCGTGGCTTCTGCGTTCGCACTTACCGGGCGGGATGGTGAAGCCGGGGGGCAGCTGGATGGTGGTTTGCTGGGGCGGCCTCACGATCAGTTGCGGGGCCATTATCCTGGGGGCAGCGCCCAGCGCTGGCCGCGGTGACACCGCCTGGGGGGCCGCGGGGGCCATGGGCAGTGCAGCGCCCACCTTGGCGTTCACCGCTGGCCTGGGCACGGCGCCCGGGGCGGCGGGGCCTGTCGGAGCGCAGCCAGCGGCCGAACCTGGTCCTGGTGGGGCGGCAGAGTTGCTAGTGAGTGCGTTAACTGCGGGCAGCGGGCCGGGCAGGGGTTGGGGCTGCGCCACGGCGGCGTCGGCTCTGCCGTGACC
>VZRI01011223.1:269029-295845 GCA_013397515.1 Upupa epops | reverse complement strand
GCCCCGTCCGCCAGCCAGCTGCGATTCCAAAGAGCCCACCAGATCGCTGACTGCCTTCTCGTCCACCTCCTCGGAGAAGAGCAGCATCTCTTCCAGGGGGTCCGAGGCGCCCGCCGCCATCTTGCGCTGAGCTGGGAGCCGGCCGCGCAGGGCGCACGCGCGCCGGCCTCTGCCGTGCGCGGGGCATGCCGGGAGGGGGCGGGCTCATTTCCCCCCTCCCCACACACACAACCCCCCCCGAAGGGCGGGGTAAGGGCCGCGACTCGGTGAATAGAGCCGCGTAAGGGTCTGCGCTGAGTTCTGGCTGCGGGGAAATGCGAGGCACGGGGAAGGCTGGCGGCCCCGGTACAGGGTCTTGAGGTGCGCATTTGGAATCTTGGCACCGTTCCGAAGTGAAGCTGCTTCACTGTGTTCGTTGCCTTCTCTTCACAGTCCGTGAGGACACTCTCAGCCAGCACAGCGCTCTCCAGGTGCGATCGGCTGTAGCGAACTAAGGAGAGAAGCTGAGGACCTGCTCTCGCTCACGTCTGTGCTGTCGGGCCTGTTTTAGAGTTTCAGGCATGTATGTCCAAAACTGCTGCTTTACCTAAACGAGAATAGTTGCAGGAATACAATTTCCTCATGTGGACGCTGTTAACACAAGACTTGTAAAACCAAAATTAAGATTCTTGGTATGGTCGCAGCAGCTGCTGTAGCATACTGTGTTCCCTCTGCATCCCCACAGGAAATGTGAGGTAGTTAAATTTTTGCTAAACTTTGGCCATTACACTTGTACGCCCTCTTCTTTATACTTACTTCATGCATTCAGAAGTACCATTGCCAAGAAACAGTTGTCCAAAATCATCATTTTCTTGACTAATGACAGGGTAGTTTTGTAAATCAGACCTTCAAAATTAGTAATATTTTTCCCTGCAACCACTGCCCCCGGTTTGCTGCATCTGTTCTTGCACGCAAGTGATAACCACCATGGATGTGTGCGTGACACTGCCAGCAGAAAGCCTGGATTTCATTATCCAGCTCTGCTGGCCTGCAGTAGATGTCATCAAACATTCGAGCTGCTGCTTTGTGGTCTAAAATAGTGTCAAGTTCTTAATTTTGTAATTTTTCAGGATTTTCCACGAATCAGTAAGATGCATCAGAGATTAGCCCACTTTAAGTTACAGGATATACTGATAGAAACAAGTACAAGAGCTTGTGTGCACACAGAACTTCTCCATTCTTAGATTCAATTTGGTAAGTTGTACGTTGTCTGACTTGGTTGAGTGACAAGACCAACTACTCATAACTCATTTTTACCATCCATTTCCTTTCAATGCAGGTTAATTTTTTTCAGGGTAGTTTTTCCTGATTGTTTATACCTTTGAGGAATAATTTTATTATGAATCAAAATAAACCACTTTGACAATGCATTTAAAATTGGTTGCACAGGTTTAAATAAGATAGGTTTAAACTCCTGAAATTAAACCAATGCATATTTCTCAAATAAAGTGGTCAGTAAAAGTACTGAAGGGCCTGAGGTGTGATCAGGGTGTATAAAGAGGACACTATGCAGTAAGTCAATGTGAAAGAACAGCAGTGCTTATGAAAAAAGTATTAAGTGCATACAGATCTATGCATCAATTTGCTTAGCAAATGAGTATTGCTTTTATGGAATGCTACAGTCAATTAAATTTGGACTTGTAACAAATGTTTCTAGCTGAGAATTTAATTAAAACATAGCAGACTATTACTCAGTTTGCTACTGCACAATATAAAAAACATTTGAGTTTGAAAAATACCAGAGTCCATCCAATGTTACTATGTTAAGTCGCACATTTTGTTTATTTTATTAGAGAAGATTCCATGTTTCCTTCACTTATTTGCCCTGATCCTGGGAATTCATTTGCATACTAGTATCTCCACTGTTTTAACAGGAGAAACAAATATTACACATACAATTCTGCAACTATTCCTGACTATGAAAAACATTTTAGTATACACTTTTCTAACATTGGCATTAAACTGTGTGTCTCCATAAAAACCGCCCGTGAGGAAAACTTTGCAACTTTAGAAGATACAAAGAAAATGGCAAGTCATGACTTATTGACGTGTTTCAAAACTTTAAAAATTACCCACTTTTAATTACAGTTTTAAAGTACATTTGTGGGTGGATAATCTGTAAAGCATGAATTTGTATTTCTTCCCACTCAGTTCTTCTTAATTGAGCTATATAAGACACAGAATAAGGAAGTATAACAATATTTTATTTAATATAGCATAATGCATACTGCTTCACACTGGACTCCTTTCAAGTCAAGAAGAGATGACATATATAAGAAGGTAAATAAACATGTTGAAACTGACTCTGTGCCTGTACTTTTCGGTGGGGAATGACTTTTAGTAAAATACAGAATCTCACTGAAGTTTTGTACAATTTTATTATATTTTTCCAATATTTACATGCTTTTCATCACAGCAGATTTATTTCTGAGTATATTTATTGCTCTATCATTTCAAGAGTTATGTATATAGAATAAATTTTAAAAAATAAAACCACTGTGATCATCTCATCTAATCTATTAAAATACCATCTCTTCTGAATTTTTATTTTTTTTAATAGAGAACATCTATTAGATAACTTCCAAACATGATTTTAAACCTGCCTATGAAAGAAAATCCACCACAAAACTTGCTAAGTTGCTGTTCATGTATCAACATTGTTAAACCCTGTGCCCATTATCTAGCCTAAGTTTTTCACTAATAATTCACTACATAATAGACATAACACTTCCATACTATGCTGCAGGAAGTAATAAGAGTTCACATGTCTTCTTTTATGTAAAGATGTAAAAACACTTAGGAAGAAGTGCTGTTTTTCCAACGTAGATGTCTTTCAAATGCAGACCTATGGTGCAAATATACAATTTAACCAGCATAAGTTCAAAATTAATATTCAGATGGCACCTGTGCTGTTTAAATAAGACTTTGAGTTATCGGCTTAAAAGGAATTTACAGAACTCTTCAATATATAATTGGAATGCACTTTATGCTATAAAAATAGTATTTCAAGTGTTTTTAAGTATGAATTATAAATGCTAAGTTCCTGAAATTTATGGTCACAAAGATGGCTACAGGAACCAGCAGCTCTTCTAGAAATATGTCTATATTTAGTTTTGTGTACTTCAGCTGCATTAGAATTCTTCATTTATATATGCATATGTAGACATTTAGAAGATTTTGTTTTGAAGTTAATTGTGATTGTAAATATTTGTCAGTGCTCACTAGACAGGACATAGTGGAGAGGCTTGGGAAAAATTGACATCAAAAAGGTTCAGATTTATCCCTTATGAAGTTTTTCAAGGGGATTCAAGCTTTTTTCTTGTATTCATTCTGACCAACTTCCCTCTTTCAGAAATTTTTTAAGTGTTAACACCTAAAAACAAACTCTGGCAGTTTTCCACTTGAGTTTTCTCCTGAAAGGCTCATCTGCTTTGTCCCAAGCTCAAAAAAATGTCCAATTTCTCTTTCCTGTTCAAACACACAATCATAAAACCCTAATTCTATTGAATGTGAGTCCTCAACTACAGTTTTGAGAGAGGCAGATGAGGGAAAACTAAGAAAGAAGTTGGCCAGAAGCAAAACCTTATGTCTCCTCTCTTCTCTGTCCTCTTAGGTATCTGAAGTGCTGAGAACTGGCACATGGATGATTCCTTTGTTCTGATGAGAATCTGCAGACACCCAGATCCTTGTGGGAGGTACAGTAACATTCCTCTTGGCCTTTTGCCCAGGACTCACCAACCTTGGACAAAAACCACTAAGCTGGAAAGCAACAGGTGTCTGCTTTAAGAAAAGATACCATTTTCACAGCAGAACAGTATAAAAGTGAGCTTGCTTGTAGAGTAGGAGAGTGTGTGTGTTGTCTCTGCAGGATTCTCTCTCTGTGGACAGGCCATTGCAGTTTTCCTGGCAGGCAACTCAGCAGAATAGATTGGACTGGGATCTTGGACTGTATTGTGAGTCTGTTGGATATTTTCTGTGATAGGTTTGGGTGGTGCTTCTTCATTTTGTGGACATTTTCTCTGCCTCTGGATTTCTTGCTAGAATGTTTCTGGCCAAAGATTTTTTACTTTGCTTCTTTAGTGGTCAGCTATACTATTTCATCTTTGTGTTATATATAGGGAGTAAAATATGCATTCTGCTGATGGCTGTGTTCCTTGGACTGGGTTGCAGAATTGTCAAAATACTATCACAGGCCTCTCTGATATCTACATCTTCCTTACCCTCCTGGTCTCCTCTCTCTTCATCATCCAGGATGCCAGTCTTCTCTGCAACTTCCCTCAAAGCAATTCTTCCCTTGTTCCAAAACCTATGTCTGCAGCTGATGCATGTACTTCTGCGAGAAGTAGGAAAACCATATAACAGAGACTAGGTGATACTCTATAAATTGTTTTGATTCTCCTCCTCCTCCAACTGGTATTACTTTGCCACAGTTGAGAAGCAGCCAGACTGAACTCTAGTAGTCAGGAACAATCCAATCCCTATCTTGGGCTTGGAGGAATTTGTATTTGACATGGTCTACCATAGCATATTTATGAGCAAACTCAGGAAATGCAGAACAAAAGAACTGAAAGTGAAATGAATTAAGAATTGGCTACACAACAGAGCCCAGAGGTGAGTAGTGTAGAGTCCAGTGGGAGATCTAGAACTAGTGAAATCCTCCAGGGATCAGTGGTGTGTCTAGTGCTATTCAACATCTTTATCAGCAACCTTGATGACAGGACAGAGTGTCTTCTCTTATTTAGAAACGTGCAGGTCAAGCCAGGCTCGTCTCAAGGTGATAGGACAAGGGGCAATGGGTAAAAGCTGGAACATAGGAGGTTCCATATAAATATCAGAAGGAACTTCTTCACAGTGAGGGTGATGGAGCATTGGAACAGGCTGCCCAGGGGGGTTGTGGAGTTTCCTTCTCTGGAAACGTTCAAGACCCGCCTGGCTATGTTCCTGTGCAGCTTAGTCTAGGTGATCCTGCTTTGGTAGGGGGATTGGACTAGATGGTCTTTCAAGGTCCCTTCTTATCCCTAACAATTGTATGACGCCAATGTATTATTTTTAAAGGTCCTTCCAGAAAAATCCATAATTTGAACTAAATACTTGCTGAATCTTTGCAACATATCAGTGTCCAGTTGCTGCAACCACAGCTATTAAGTGTCTTCCCAGAAGTTAGGTTTTGGTTGCCATTTTCTAGGGCAGAGATACAAGAAGGGCTAAAGGCAGCATCACTTTTTAACAGACAAAGCCTCATTGGTGACTTTTACATGAAATGTACAAGTGCAGTTTCAAAAATCACTATTTTTTGTGTTTGTCTGTGCTTGATTGTACTGACAGGACATATTTTTCAGGATTAATTCAATATTTCATCAAGATTTGACTACTTTGATCTTCCACCAACTGACTAAACTGGAAACCTCCTTGAAAAACTAACTCGTTACCATCACCCCGACTTGCACAGCTCCTTACAGGACTGGGTTCTGAACTGCTTATTGAGTATACCACACGAATTTAGCACTCAGTGACTGGTGACTTCGTTGTCTTTAAAAAAAACAAACCAAACCAAAAAAATACCTAAACCAAACCACCAAATTACTAAACCTACTTTCACATACCCTGGTGTTCACAGGCTACGGCAGGGCTGAGGGCTCAGGCTGCCATCCCTGAGCCGAGAAAGGGCGCGGAGGAGTCTTAGGCTCTGCCACAGCCCCACCTTGGCTCTGCTAGTCATCCTTAGGCCAAGCGACTCTTCACAGCATCCGCAGAAGCGCCGCAACGGCCTCAGCGCTTTCAGCCCCGAAGCCCCACAAATGAAATTCCCGGGCGCCGCAAATGGCCGCCTCCGCCCCTCATCGGCCCCCGCCCCGCCGGGTAACACTTCTCGCGAGATCGCCTCACTCCCGGCATCCATTTCGCGGCCAGGGCGAAGGGGGGCGGCTCGGAGGGAAGATGAAGGCGGCGGCCATGTTTGGAGCTTTAGGGCGCTTTCGGTGCGGGCTGTGTTGAAAGAGTCTGCGCAGGGGGAGCCATCGCTGGGGGATCGGCGCAAGGTCGGGCTCGAAGCGGGAGGCGCAGAGCGCCTACTACGGCTGCGAGCGGGCTTGTTTAGTTGCTTGTGCCCGGCTTCAGGAGCACTCGGCAGGGAAGGAGAAGGGGGGTGTCCCTGACCGAGGAGCCAGCACCATGAGCGGGGGGACGCCCTACATCGGGAGCAAGATCAGCCTTATTTCCAAGGCCGAGATCCGGTACGAGGGGATCTTATACACCATCGACACCGAAAATTCCACCGTGGCGCTGGCCAAGGGTAAGGACCTGGCAGAGTAGAGGGCTGGATGCGGGCGGCCCAGCGTCGCTTGGGGACGGGGCGGGAGGGGGACGGGACCGCTGATGGCCCATCGAGATCGAGCAAAAACCTGAAACTGCGGCGGCGATGTCCGTGGTGTAGTGGCGAAGAGGCGGCGCGGGGTGTGCGGTGGAGGCCTACAGCCAGCCACGGCCCGCAGCAGCTGTGCGGGGGCTTGGCGGAGCCGGGGTAAGAGCCCGCGTAGTTTCGGGCGGAGACGACTCCTCCCGCCATCGTCCCCGGCGGGGCTATGGCGACGGAGGTGGATGTGAGCAAGGGATTGGAAGAGCGGCGCGCGACAGCGCTGCAGGGCCCCTGCTCCCGCCGCTCCCTCGGCTTCTGGAGGGGAGTGTAAAGCTCGGAGCAGCTACCGACGGGAAAAAGAAATGTGAACGTTGCTGCTCAGATGAGTCCTCAATAGACCAAAAGTATGAAGCCCTTAGCGGTGGAAGTGGGCCAGAGTTAGTGCGTAAAAGGGAATAGGTGGGGGAGGCTGAGAAAAATATTTCTTTGCATCGTAAGAATTCCAGACTTAAAGAGTGCAGGGTAGCGTACGACTGAACATTTCTGCAGTCTCGGGTAAGAGACATTTCGGGTGGCTACTAAAAGGAAAACTGATAGTGAGGTCTTAATTTCGAATGTAACTGTATAGCACTGTATAAATCGAAATGGAGTGCAGACATTGTCACGAAAATATGTTGGCTAGCGAGCATAAATGTGTTCGTATATGCGTAAGAAAGTTAGGAAGATACGTTTACTGAGAAGAGAGTCGGAGACTGGGGAGTTTAAAAAAAGTATCTTTGAAAGTGGGCTTCTGAAAGGATTTGCTCTTTCTTGCTAATGATAATGCAGTCATTCATTGCGAGTATATTAGCCATGTACAATTACCAGGTAAAATATTAAATCAGAATTTTTGTAACTTCATAATACATTATGTAAAACTCGGGTTTTTACTATACAATTGTTGACTCTGCACAGTCTTGCTAAATAATGTAAATGCATATGTAAAAACAGAGGGTTTATCCAACCATTAGGTAAGAGGAAAAATTGCTTCTCATGCAAATTAAATATCTGGGACTGAGAGTATTCCAAATATCAATTCCTGTTTGATACGATAAGCTTAGGATTCTAGATTAATGACAGTCTGTTCGGAGTTGTTCTGTGGAGCAGACACTGTATAGTAGTTTCATTTCATCTCACATTTGCTTTTGGGGTAATCTTTAATTATGTGCCTTGTCATGTTACAGTATTCTTCTTCCCTTATTCTCCCTAACAATTATTATAGGTTGATTTGTTTTATAAATTCTTATGAGGTGTTTCAACGCATACACATATTAGTTTTGGTCCCAGACTTGTGTAGTTAATCTATGGGGCATTTAGCTTTCGATAGGTGACTTTATTTCTGAAGTTGTCTTTAGGATAAATTACCTTGCTGGAATTGCATCAGCTGTTTAAAAAGGAGAGGTAGTATTTTTTTACACTAGAAAAAGATGAGCAACAGTTGCATGCTGTGATTATTAGGTTTTGTATGAAAGCACTTCAAAGAATCCCATCCTTGAGGAGCTTTGGTGAGTTTGTCCCAAAATCAGACAGCTGCAGTACTGGCCAAGACAATTTTGCATGACTTCCCAAGAGTGGTTACATCATGTTAAGGCATATCTGCCAAATTGCACATATTTAAGATAGATAAAACTACAGTTACAAATCTAATCTACTCTCTTCCCATAGCTCTCATTAGAAATGCAAATCTAAACCATTAAATTTGCTTTAATAAAACTCTGAGTTAGCTTGAAGAATGTGTGTTTTGTAACAGTGTCATGATTCAGACAAGAATAAACCAGTATTTCTAGACCACCTGGAACAACAAAAGTCTTATGGTTATCAGCTTCCAGATTCATCTCATTACACTATAAAATAATCCACTGTGCTCAGCTCTAGAGTATTCAGGTTTCTGAATAAGTGAAGGCCTAGGTCATGTGAATGTGGTGTGATGGGTATGTGTAAGGTGACAAGTGTGGTTAGTTATAGCCAGGCCTTGTATGTGAAAGAAGCAGATCTTCCTTCTGAACTGTCTGTAGCAGTAAGTATTTTGATAGGGTAATAGTTGTCTTGTCTTTCTGTGTTGAGTCCTGAAGTCAGACCAGAGCCATTGTGGATCTTTACCACAAATGTCCTTTTTTCTGCCAGAAAGAGACCGCCCCCACCCCCCAAAAAAACAAACCCACAAAAGGTGAATCAATGTTTTTAGCTGCTCTACTGTGTAGATGGCTTCATGTGACTGTTAACCTGAGTTCAGTGCCGGGCAGCTTAACGTTATTAGATTCCTAACTGAAAATACTGAACTTGTTTTGTGACATCAAGTGCGAGAGTAGAGATAGAATCTGTTCTTGAATAACTACAGATTTGCCTAGCAGCAGACCTTCGTGGGCTGAAGTCTGAGATTAATCTCCTGAAATTGGACTTGCAACATGTCTTCATTATTAAATCTTCTGAGGTTGTAAATAGAAATAAGGTTTTTGGATTGTGAACGGAGTTCTGGTGGTAGTCTTTATGTAATTGAGGAGCGACCTCTTATATTTCCCTAATCAGCATTTAATTTATAAAGCTGTGATCCTTTTATTAGCAAAAGTTGTGGCCTCTGTTACACAAGTTAGAGGAGGATAGCAACTGTTTCAGTATTGATTGTAATGTTTTTATGCTAAACTGGAGCCTGGTAAGGGAAGGCAGTGCATCCTTTTAGGTAGTGTTAAAAGTGTATTGTTATTTAAATAACAGGTAAAACTCCTGCCTACTTGAGATTCCAAATACTAAACAAGCTATACAAGTATTTGAATATTTTATATATTATTGGTGCTTGTGTTTTCTTTGTCTCATCAGCTTTTCAGAGCTAGTGTTTGGAACCAAACCCCACCCACTCATATTCTCAAGTTTCAGTGTCCTTCTAGTTCTTACTGCTAATTCATACTTAAGTTTCTAAACTCCATTAAGTCCAGTCTATTAAAAAATAGTGTTTGCAAGCTACAAGGAGTAAAAATTTTTTGCTTTAAAGTGATTGCTGCTCTACCTGGGGAGGTTAGAGAACAATCATCATGGATTATACCTGATCTTACATGTTGTGGCATTAAAAACTAGATGTGACTTCATGCTAGTATTACAGAATTTCTTTCCATTTGAAGTCACCAGTTTAAAGAGGGATTTTTGTTGTGTGCTAGCCGTATTGGGACAACCATATTGGGTCAGAAAAGGTTTTGTTCCATAGGGACAACAGTAGGGAATCCTTAAGCATGTGAATGTTTAAACCAGGAAATGATGTACTGTCTTTCCAGTATAATGTGTCAGTTTTCACTTTTCAGCTGTTGGGCCATTGAGTGTTGTATACTGAACTGTTCTAATTAAACTTCGTTTCCTTTAGACTTTCACACAGTATTAATTAGATGAAAGACATAAGCAGAAGACAGTTAATTTCTTGTGACTACTTGAGCGTTTGTGTTGGTTCAGGTGTGGGAAAGGGTTAAATTTTTATCAAGTTTTTATAAAGCTATTATTCCATTAGTTAAGTGACATGCTTTGTGCCTTGATATTTAGGGTATGTGTGCCAAACCAGTCCTGTTCATAGTGTCACAGCACAAAAGTTCCTCTTGTCAGATCCCCTTTCTGGCCACTTCCCTCCTATTCATGCATGTATCTATCCCTAATTTTCCACTTCTAGGTTTAAGGGAATGCTGCCTGACTTAATTGTTCTAAAGACATGAGACGGGCAGATGCTAGCTCCTTGACATCAATGCTTTTTGTGTAATGTGCGTACGCATCTGAGTGTGTTTACAGGGAAAGGCTTGGAATGTTTGAAGAGAGATTGCAATTGAAATTGCATATCCTGGTAGTGGTAGTATCATTGTAGTCATTTGTGCCTTAAGAGTGGGGCAAGACTGGTGTATTTGTGCTGCACAGGAAGTGATTATGTCAGTGTTGTCAGCGAAACTGAACTACAGGTCTGCAGCAGTTTCCATTATAGACAGACACACTCCTTTTTTGCTGGGAGGATATATAGCTTGGCTTCTGATTTCTGTTTACTAATGGGGGAAATTGTGATATTTTCCTTGAATGCTGCAATAGTATAAATGTAGCTCATGTATACTGCTACATTTATACTATTATACTACTAAGATATAGTAACATTGAACTAAGTCAAAACCAGTACAAAAATTTGATTTCAGCACTTTAGTAAAAAAAGTATGTAACTACTTGGGCATAGAGTGATATAAATGAATTGTGTTAAGATAATAAGTTTCTATCTAGCTACTTAATTGTGTGAATTTACATTGAAAATAAGGTGTGTTTTTACAAGTGATGGTTGCCTTTCTGTTTGTAAGTCCCTAAGCCAGTCTAGCTCATTTGAAAACAAAAAAAAACCCAAACAAAAAAAAAACCCCAACCAAAACAAACCCCAAAACCAGAAAGATTCAATTTTTTAAGGTAAGATTAAATGGATTTACCATAACCTGGTAAGCAATTATGTTATCTTTTCAATTTTAATTTCCTCTCACTTTTCAGTATTTTAGCTCTATATGAACCGTTGCTCCCTCTTCTGAAGGAATAATGTAGTCTGAGGAAATACCTCAAGAGACAGAGCAGGACAGAGATCTAAGACTGCTGTTGCACCAGTACCTTGGCTTTATGGTACTCTGGCAATGTACTACTTTTTTTATTATGCAAAGCTTTGGTAAAAGTTGTATACTTCTAAAATCACACTGTACTGGCCACCTTTAATATAAGACCTTTTTTTAAGGATCTCAGCTTGTGTTAAATCGTAGTCCAAGCTAGGAAAGAGGAAACGACAGACCACTGTCCCTTTGCTAAAAACTGAAAGTAAAATTCAACTCTGTTATACTACTATCTGAAGTACCTAGTTGTGGTAGACACTGTAAAAACACTGAGTAGACTTCATTTTAATCTGCTGTTTTAGATTACCACACATGCAGTTCTGGTTCCCTCTTTTGAGGGAAATTAGACTTCAGGTTATTTTTGTTGCTTTGGGCAGAAAGAGGAAGGCTGTACCTCAGATCAGAGGAGTTTGCTTACCCATGTCTAGCAGAGCTAATCTTCATTGGATGAAGTTATATTTTGCACAAAGTTGCACTAAAACCAGCTTGATTTGGAGAAAGAGGTGCGTGGGGGGAACCCAAAATCTTAGTAGAAATGCTTCTTGATGACCTTTTTAGTGACTCAATCTAGTTCCATATAGAGTTGAGTCTCCTGAAGATAAATTCTAATTTTGGGTATTGAAAATAATTCTGTTTGATGTTTTTGTAATTTTTATGATGGGAGGGAGGGACAGTAAAATTTCTGTACCACTTATGTCATTGGATGGAAATTAGGTTGCGCACAATGATTTTGTGATTGATTTAGAATAGAGAAAGGTGATTGTCAGGTGTTAAAACTGTGTCTATGTATGTCATGCGTTGTTGGTATTAATAGTAAAATACCCATGCAGCATATCTCTGACTTAAGTATGTTCAAAGCAGATTTTTTCAATACCTTTTATTTCTATGTAAAGGTGAGATACTGAAACTCTAGGTACTGCACCTTTTTTGGTTGTGTTGCTACTGCTTTGTTTCCTTCCCTTTAGCTAGAAGTAAAAATACTTCATTAAGTTACTAATGACGTGCTGACCTTATTTAGTCAACAAAGGTACACAAAAAGACTACTAGGGCAACCATTTCAGTATGGGATAGAGAAAACAAATACTAAGTCAATTATAACTTCTAGATACCAAGACATTCTATCTTGTGATGGAATGGAGGGCTGAGTTAATTTATTAATTATCTAATAGAGTAACGGACAGCCAGAAAGTGAAAGTCGATCCTCAGTCAACACAATCAAATAGAAAAGTGTGGACAAAACAGGATAATGAACTACAGTAATGCATATGACATATTGAAAATATTGTTAAGCTACTGTGTATTACTTCGTGTTCATTTCTGGAAATTGCTCTGCTTACAGATATGTTTTTCTGTAAAGAAAGATTTATATTACAACGAAGACAAATTCATTTAAGAGTATATGCCATTTTACTGTGCAAATATTTTATTATATATTATGTATTTTATAATACCATTTGGAACAGACTTTCACATACACAGAAAAAGTTGGACAAGTAGATTAAGTTAAAGTTAGGTGAGTACTTGATAAAAAAGAATAATTAAATAATCATTATGACTTAGTGTTATTTTTCAATATAGTGTTGAGTTGATCTTTACCCCTGAATAATACTTCATGAAAAGATTTATAAGACTTGACTGATAAGCTCTGTTTATGCAGTACTAGAAGAAACAACACTGATGGAAGAGGTTGGTGCAGGCTAAGAAATGACTCAATATGACCTTGTACAGTTCTACAGGAAACTCTGCTTTTGTTGACTAATGGTTTTGTGGCTGTAAATAAGTGCCTAATGATGTCTCCAAATTGTTGATGCATCTGAAAATGGAGGGAAAACTAATTCTGGTAAATTAAAGCAAACACAGATGCATTCTCGGCATAATCTGTACTAGCACAAAGCAAACAATAACCTCTTAAGTGTCTAGGACAAAACAGTCCTGAAGGGTTGTCAAAGCTACTACCCACTGAAGATCGGTACAGTGTGATTATCCTTACTACTTTTGTTATTTTCTGTTTTAAACTTACTGTTTAATTTTTCCTTAGAAAACTCTAGCTCTTGGAGACAGCTCTTCTTCAGATTGTGTTTTTGTGGTGATGTTTCACCTTAATATTTAGCTAGGGCTTGGAGTCTTAAAGTGAGGAGAAGTCTTTGAGAGTAGTAAAAGTAAAATGATGCTATCCTGTTAGAGTAATAGTGACTCTATGTAGTGGAAAGGGAAAAGCGTGATAGGTTTTGTAACTAAGCAATTTGAAAGCTTGTAATTCATCTAAGTGCATAGAAATAAAATTAATGTTTTGGTGTGTTGCAGTCTATGCAGGCCTACTTAGGAACACAGTTGTGCCCCAGACATAAATTTGACAGAGGTCATATGAACATAATGAATGCTAAGCACCATTTTGCTTAGTGGAAATTGTGTACTCGTACAAGGGAACTCCTAATTTTGATTTAAATTTAGATTCAGAGTTCAAATCTATTGAGAAATACTTTTGCTTTTGGTAATTTTTAATTTTCTAATAGTATTAGTGTGTGGGTTTTTTCCTGATTTGTAACCATAGAATATAAAGTATGTAAACACTTGTAGTTCTTGATTCACAGGACTGACTTGCACCAGCGTTTACTGATGTTCCTGTTACTACATTCTCCAAAAAGTGTTAACTTCACAAAAAAAATGCTCTGCTGCTTTCCCTTATCCCCAGAAAACAAAATAACCAACATGCGAGTGATAGCATAAGTGATGTCTCAGTAATGAGTACAAGAAGTGCCTTTCTGCTAGTTTTTTAACTGAAATTTAATGATACCAATTTACTTGTGTGAGCATTTGAAAATGGGTAGGAAAATGCTGCTTGTTCAATAAGGAGTTTCGCACAACATTTTATTGTTTCTATTCAAAGTTGTTCGTCTGTTCAGTATGTTTGAAAACTTTTTGCTGAATGTGGGTTGGGTTTTTTTCCCTCCTTCCCTCATTTTGCAGTTCGCTCCTTTGGTACTGAAGATAGACCAACTGATAGACCTATACCACCTCGTGATGAAGTCTTTGAGTATATTATATTCCGTGGCAGTGATATCAAAGATTTAACTGTGTGTGAGCCACCAAAGCCTCAGTGTTCTTTGCCGCAGGACCCTGCAATTGTTCAGGTAAGTTAAAGCTTTTTTTTTTTTAATGTGTTTGTTGCTGAATATATGGTAGGTTTAAGTGCTTTCTAAATGAGTGTTTAAAAATATTTGTTACTGCAAAGTTCACAACCCAGTGTTAAAGAATTCTGGAAAGATTTTCTTCTTTTGACTCATGTCACCTGTGAAAATGGATCTTGAAATCTTAACCTTGAGCACAAAGCACTGAATAACAAGCTGACAGCTTTTAGAAAACAACTTAATTACTTTTGGTAGAGCTTGATGCCTGTTTTCAAGGCTGCTTGTCTTAGGAGGGCTTGTGTTCATGACTTCTTAGAAAATCTTGGATTAAACAAAATTGCCTAGATGCTGAAACCCTTCCACATAACTAGGGACTTGCTTTTATTTTTGTCCTTTGACTTTAATCTTCAACTTTTTTTGCTGCAATTTTAAAGTGTTTAAAAAGGCTTTACACTAAAGGTCAGTTATTTGCAAAGGGACTGCTCGGTTGGTGAAGGGAAAGCAGCATACAACTTGAAGCCTTTGGGGTTAATTAATCTGTTGTTCAATTATAAGTAGACTGACAAAGATAAAAATAACTATCTAAATTTGTTGGCTTGGTGTTTGTGGTTATAGAGTATCTCAAAATCATCCTTGAGAGTTCTTGGTACAAATGGAATATAATCCAGTGCGATTACACTGCTAACATTAAATATTCTGTAAGATAAAATTCTTGTCACTTGCTTTCAAAGTACCTTTGCACTCCCCGAAGGTCTTGCTACATTTGCTGTAACTCCCTCTACCAGTGGTAGTTGAAAGCTGTGAAATTGCATTCCTGCTCACCCAAATAATACTAATAACCTCATCTTCCTCTGTTATGTTTGGGTCTTTCATTGTTCATGTGGATTTTGAAACTTCAAAAATGCTTTCCAAGTAAGTGTTTCCAAGTAAATACTTTCCAAGTTGGTCAGACATGTGTTTTGACAAGACAGTCCAGTACCTGAGAAGAGATTGCAAAATTCTATGGGATGATTTTCACATGTTCATGACAATAGAAGGGTAAAAGTGCTTTCTAAACTGTGTACGTACTTGAGACATTTTTTTTCTGCCAACTGTTGTCTGGTTTGAGTTTTCGTACAATGTAATTATTTTGTGCTTTGTTTCTCTCTTAAAGTGGCTAAAAGGAAATTTATGAATGCTGAAGTCTTTTATACATGTTAGCCATAGTATGCGTGTTAGGGTAGATGTAACAAATACTTCTACAGTTTGTGTTTCTTGCCTGGGGGAACTATTTCCTATTTTTATGTAAACATACAGTTCTGCAAATGTGTTTTGTCTTTAGTCTTCACTAGGATCTTCAAGTACATCTTCATTCCAGTCTGTGGGATCCTATGGTCCTTTTGGCAGAATGCCAGCATACAGTCAGTTTAGTCCAAGCCCACTGGTGGGGCAACAGTTTGGCGCTGTTGGAGTTGGTATGTTCATTTTTACCTCTTTGGTGTTTTTCCACGAGTGAGGTCACATGTGCATGCGTAGACAGTAATCGGTGCTTGCAATTCCATCGACTTCTTATTCTAAAAGTAGATACAAAATCTTCCATTTGGATCAGTAACACAGTTTAGCTCAAAAGTAGGGAGCTTTTCATAGTCTGTGTGGATCAAAGCAGTTATGTTGAGAACTGCATGCCTGATCGCAGAGAGACTAATAGGAAAAAGGTTCCCATATTCATGAATTAATTTTCTTTTGTATATATTCATTATATTCATCGTGTTTTTCATTATATTTCACAAGTGGTAGAGACAGCTCTTCCACAAAAGCCCTATAGTTGTGCTGTCGACATCTGGTGTCCCAGGTTGACCAGGTGGTGTACGCTTTAATCAGTGGTTTGGATTATTCAACAGTGTGTGGCAGCACAGTCCTCTAGCTATTCATGAGATGTTAGCTTGGCATGAAGTATCTGTGAGCAACATGCATTTGTTGCTGCTTTATACTGCAGGTACCGTCTAAGACTCTGCTACCAACTTTCATTCCTCTTAGTTATTTTTTCACTTCTTTACATTCTGTAGTATTTTTCCCAGTACAGAAAATGTTAGCCACATGAAAGTAAGGCTGTAGAATTTATATTCTACATATTTTTGGTCATATTTTTGTTCAAAAGATGTTAAGTGGAAATATATACACCCATTTGTTCATTATTTTGTACAATGCTGTCATAGGATCATAGAATGGTTTAGGCTGGAAAGGACCTTGAAGATCACCTAGTTTCAACCACCCCTCTCTTCTGCTAGACCAGACTGCTCAATGCCCCATCCAGCCAGGCCTTTAATGTATTCAGGAATGGGATACCCACAGCCTCCATGGGCAGCCTGTTCCAATGTTTCACCACCCTCATGATGAGTAATTTATTAACACCCTGTCTAAAACTACTCTTTCAGTTTCAGTCCATTGCCCCTTATCCTATCACTAGAGGCCCTACAGGTCAGGACAATTCTTTGTTAGCATTTGTGATACTGAAGTTAGTAGTGCTCTTTTTTTTTAATCACTTTTACATAAAAAGCATTGAGATATTAGAGTCTTACCAACTTAGTACAAATACATTATCTTACAGTGTACAGGAAGGGCAGATTTACATGTATTCTGTAACTGCCTAGTATGACTTCACTAATCATATAGTGCTAATTAAAAAAAAAAAAGCCTAAAGCAGGTCTTATAACCATATTATTTCTTTCAAAGGAGGAGGTTCTTTAACATCTTTTGGAACAGACTCTTCAGGCAACGCTAGCATCTCCCAAAGCACTGCAGTGGGTTCTGCATTTACAACAGATGCAAGATCACTAAAAACACAGATGTCTCAAGGTAAATTGTTTTGAATAAAGCTTTGATGTTTTTGATGACTCCTACCCCCTGTGATTTAGATTGCTAGAATTGCTAACTAAACACCTGAATTCTTGTCAGGAAAATACATGGTATTAAACCTGGAAAGCACTGAGGGACTTTGTACTTGCTCTTCAAGTGTTTTCTCATGTTGTGGCATGCCATTTATGTAACGGTTAACCATCATGTTTGTCACTGACCTTAAAGCATCACAATTGAGGAGTAGGACTTATTTCTGTTTGGCAGATAGATGCATATGGAAATAAAATTTCTGGTTTTATTGGTAGTATGGTAAAATTCAAGGTATTTGGTGGTGAATGAGTTGTGGGGTCCTTCACCTTTCAATTTTAAAATCTTTATTCCCAGTGGGTTTGTTTACTGCATGTTTACATACGCAGTATTAAGAGCAGACCTTACAGCCCTTAGAGGTAGTGACATGACAGTGAAATCAGCTCAATAGTAATAAAAACTCTTAAGGGTGTATAATATTGGAAAAAGAAACAAAAAGGAAATTCTTGGTGCTTTTTGAGTGGTAAAGAAACAAGAAACTACATGTTGAGTACCTTCATCCTCTTTTCATGCAAATGTGTCAAAATTGTTCCTCAAAATCCAAAAGCTGTTATTTCCTGCTCTTTTACTCTGCATTACTGTGAGTAAAAGTGTGTGTTAAGATACATTTCTAATGCTGTTTTTACATTTATGCAGTCATGTTAAATAGAAAAGTGCTTAACTTAGGGCAAATAGGTGTTTTATTCCAAACTGTAGCTGGCATTTGTATAACATTTGGGTTTGCTTTTTAGGATTAGTTGAACCAAAAATAGGTTCTACTTTGTTGCATTAATTGGAGATGGGGGGAAGAAGTATGATACACATTTACTGTTTCTCTGTTGAAAGAGTAATTTGGTTTTCTGTATGTGAAATAAAATCTTGTATGATTCTTGGACTTAATGTACGACACATGCTCCAGAAAAATGCATGTTTTGCCACAAAATTTCCTATGGAGCACCAAGTGTTTTCTGTGTGTATTTTCTTTTACAAAACTGATAGATATTTTTAAATGTCAAGTGTGGTGTCGTTTCTAGGGTTTTCTTGTGGTTTTTTTTTTAATTTATCATTTTGTTTAGCTTTTTTTAATGAGATACAATATTGTTTTCTTTTAGTTGGACATGAGCCTTACTCTAGTTCCTTTAGCAGATTTACTTACATAGTGTCAAAAACTTGTCTGGCTGGATCAGATGCCTCTGTTGTGAATGTGCTTTGGCTCCAGCCACTCATGCTGCAAATCGAAATGTATGAACCGCACTTTGTGAGGAAGCTTTCATAGCTGCTGCTTCTGTATTATGCCCAGCACTACCCATCACTGTCCCATTTGTTGTGTGGTGATCACACAACAGACTGTGCTGGATAAAATGAAATTTCAGTATTGATACTGTATCTCTGCCTTCATGAGCAGTCACTTTACGCTTGGCTTTTCAGGGAGCCAGAAAGAGTATTTTCACCTCCGATCAATCAAAAGATTTCATTCCACAGCTAAATGCACATCATGGATGGGTTGGTAGGGATTAATTGTCCTACCCATTTTTTTCTTTTAGACTGGGGGAAGGGAAATTGCTAAATATCCTTCATTCTGGATTAGTGGATCTGAGGGTGCAGAAATATTTATTTCTACTTTGGACACAGCTGTCTTGACTGGTAAGGCAGATAAACCTGTCAGTCTAGATCGGTTGAGACCAGTAATTCAAATCTGTAGATGAGAAATAACTCCTTGGATTTTGGTTTTGTTTTATCTTTATCTCAGGTCGTTCAAGTCCTCAAATAGATCACTTGAGAAGAAGCCCTACCATGGAACAAGCGGTACAAACACCTTCAGCCCATTTGCCTACTCCAGCACCTGTTGGCAGAAGGAGTCCTGTACCAGCCAGACCTTTGGTGTCTGCTAACCAAAAATCATTAGAGCATCAAGAGCACAGACGAGGTAGCTTTGCATCATTTCATATGGATGATTTTTTTTTTTAATACACATATGAAATAGTAGGAATTTTCCTGTTACCCATTTCTGGTAATCTGGCCAGTAAAGACCTGGATTATATGTTTATTTTTAAAATCAAGCATATATTCTAATTTTTTTCCTTGATTTTTATCAATTAAACTTGTGGTTTACTTTTCTAGGGTAGGAATTTTTTTAAAGTCTGAACTATATGCAAATTATGATCAAAAATACCTAATTAGATAAACAATTCTTTTATTTCCAACTTTAGCTGAAGCACACAAGGTTTCAAGATCAGAAAATGAACTCAGAAATGAAAACAAACGACAAATTGGTAAATCCTGTTTCGAGAAGTAGCTATCATTGTTTTCAGACTTTATTAAGTCTGATAAAATACAGCAGGCATTGTGTATAGTTTGCAAGGTGCTAGGTCTGTGTTTGTAACAACCAGGAATCTTGCAGTTCAGATTACAGTGTTCATGTATTTAGGATGCTTTCACATAATTTTTTCTAGTGGGTAACAATAACTTTGCATTGTAGCAGAATAATATAAGGACAAAAAGTCAACATTAAAGAGAAAAATCTGTTCTGGTTGCTTTGTATTAAGCAATCTGAATAAAAATTCAAAACCAAGCAGCATTCATGGATTTATAACACAATAATGTGAAATAAAACCTGTTGTGATTCTGTGAAAATACCTAATGCAGAAGCCACTAACAATTTAACTCGTATACCAAAAAATTTTCTGTGACTGCCAGAAAGTTTCAGTATTATCCAGGTTTTGTACCATTATGCTTTCTGTGTTACTGCTATAGTTATTATATGTGAATTTACAAATTACAAACTGCTCCATCAAGATGTTTAACAACAAAAGGCAGCAAGAGGATGCATGAAGTCCCAATCTGTTAAGCCTAGGAATTAAAAAACAAACCACTCCATGCAAAAAAGCCAACCATGCTCATCACTCTCAAAGGAAAAACAGTCCACAAAACCAAACAGAATTTCCTCCTTCTCAGTTCCAGGTGGACCTGCAGCACGGAGAGGCCGTGGAGGCCACAGAGGAGGCCGAGGAAGATTTGGTATTCGAAGGGATGGTCCAATGAAGTTTGAGAAGGACTTCGACTTTGAAAGTGCAAATGCACAATTCAACAAGGAGGAAATTGATAGAGAATTTCATAATAAACTTAAACTAAAAGGTTAACCAATTTTTACTTTAGATTTGAGAATGTAGATAAACTCTGTCTTGCAATTTTAATCCTTCCTCGGAGAACAGCATCTAAAAGGCACATACTAATAAATCTTGTTTGCTTTTTGTTAAACTATGAACAAGTTAACAAGGATCATAGTTAATTAATACTTGGGTTAGTCCATCTCAGTCAGATCCGGTGAGAGGTACCCCAGCCCATGACAAGGTGATGGGAACTGGATGATCTTTTAAGGTCCTTTCCAACCTAAACTGTTCTGATTCTATGAATATTTGAGGTATAAAGGAATTGTAAGAAGTTTCTTGGTTAAAAATGCAGATTACTTGAGTGAAGTTTCAATAGTGCAAGCTTGTTTTTGGAAAAGATGCACTAAAGGAAAACCTGTGATTTGTGTTTTCAGTCATTAATAGACTATCACAAAAACATGAGAAACATGAGTTTGAGATCAGATCTCTGATGGGGATGCTTCAGAGTTTCAGTTTTAGAGCATTTACCAATTCTCTGCATTTACCCTTTTGCAAAGAAATGCAGGAGTGGTTCAAATCCATTACTGCCAGCACTTCTATTTAGTTTTCAAGTGGGCTTCTGTTTAATTACTTCGTTCTCTTGTGACCAACCACGTTCATTACACTACTGCTACTATTTCTGCACAAAATTGTTTCAGGTTAAAATAGGGAGTTCCCTATTTAAGTGAATGTTTGGTTAAAAGCTGGGAAACAAAAGATTGGAATAAATGTTCAGAATTTAGAGGAAAAAACACCAGTTAATCCCACAGGAATTGTTCTCAGGTGTTCTCTTTTTTGGTAAATGAGTTGGTAGTTTGCTGTTGATGGTAATTTTTTTCAGAATAAGTAAGAAAAGGTAAAACCAATTATAAAGATTTGTAGAATTATAGGTAGTGGTAATTCATGTGTAGGGTGTTGGAAGGTTGCGCTGACTATGAGATGTTTCTGCACAGCATCATGAGATTTAAGTTGTAAGCAAAGATATTTTTGTTTAACTATTAGCTGCTTTTTACTGACTGGTATTGACCAGTGAGAGCAGTAAGCTGAACTTCAGGAAAGACATACAAAGTCTGTTCACAGCATAATAATGCTGGCCCTGTGTCTCAAAGGAGGTATTAGCAAAGCAAGAACATAGGATAAGGTTAAACAGGGATGAGCAAAAGCATGAGTGATGGCTACTGAATCCAGTTTGTCACTGGGACTTTTGATATTTAAACCTACCAAAAACATGAGGGATCTCAATTTGTCCGACAGCAGCAGCAAAATATTGTAATTATTTGTCATATTATTTCACTTCCATGTTTAATTTTGGGGAATTGTTTTGTATTTTGAGCATTCAGTGTAGTTTGTGCCTATGAATGAGTTAACAGTGTTGGGCTGTTTAGTATGATGGTCTGGAAGGGTTTTGTTTATTTTCCAGAAGATAAACTTGAGAAACCAGAGAAGCCTGTAAATGGAGAAGACAAAGGTGACTCGGGTGTTGATACCCAGAATAGCGAAGGGAATGCGGATGAGGAAGATCCACTTGGACCCAACTGCTACTATGACAAAACCAAATCCTTCTTTGATAATATCTCCTGTGATGACAATAGGTACGGCCTGCAACAGGAACCTTGTTAGTCTACTTAATGCATGGTTATGTCATAATGTAATGACAGCTGTACTCATTATAATCAACTCCAAACCAAAAGCGGGTAAAACTTATTTCCATATGCAGTGGAAACTAAAAATGTGAAGCACAGTATTTCTTTGTGGGTGAATGCAGTACATTGGTAGAAAGATATTTCAAATGTTCTAGAGCCGTACTTCTGGAACTTGGTGTACGTACTCCAGAATCTCCTTTCCAGATGTACTAAAGTGGGTTTTATTGTTTTCTTTTGTTACTAAATTATCACTTGTTGAATCAGTTATGACCATGCTTTGGTAATGATTTTTGAGTAGATTACATAACCATCATAGACAGTAATGTTTGAATGAGAAGACAGCATTTCAGGAAAATTAAAACTTACCTTTTCCTGTTACTGTCTTATTATACTAGACAATGTGGATTGCTGACATGTTTTGATTTATGGAGGGGTTATTCAGTTGTACTGACAGATACAGACCGTCCTGTATAGGAAACTCTTATATCATTAATATATAAATGATGATACAGTAACATGCCCCTTTTTCTTGAGGTATATGAATTCTGACAGACAGCTAGATTCTTACAGAAGACATAATGTGGAGGTTTACAAGGTGACTAGAGTATCATTTTTTATTTCATGGACTTCTTGATGATTTTAACTAAACCAGCCAGTCTTCCTTCTAAATTTGTTTTAAAACAATTGTTCCTTTTGTGTGGCAGAGAGCGGCGACCCACCTGGGCTGAGGAAAGAAGATTAAATGCTGAAACCTTTGGAATACCACTGCGTCCCAACCGTGGTCGTGGAGGATACAGAGGCAGAGGCGCAATTGGCTTCCGGGGTGGAAGGGGACGAGGAGGTGGAAGAGGTGGTGGCTTCACTGCCCCCCGAGGATTTCGTGGTGGATTCAGAGGAGGTCGAGGAGGCAGGGAGTTTGCTGACTTTGAATACAGGGTAAAATATATTTAATCATACTGTGACCTGACACTCTGCTCTTAGAAATGGGTGGTAAATACCTCCTTTTAATGTTGAACTATGTAATTGAAAAGCCGTTAATGGTGTGATTTTAGTTACATAGCTTTGTTTTACTGTCAGCAGCAACCGGAACTGATGAAAGCTGCCTTTCTTTACATGCACTAAATACTTGTTCTGTAGATGGAATTGGGGAGGATGTTCTGCAGATTCAATACAACTGTTAGAAATGTGAATTACAAGCATTTTTCAAAGCGGTGTAGTAAAATGTAAAGGTTGAGAGGGAGTTATTTGACTTGTTTCTAGTGTCCAACAAACCTTTTTGAATTACTTGTGAATGAGTTGGCACAAAGACTATAAATTTCTGAGATCTAAAATGGAGTTGTTGACGTCTTTGAAGCATAGTGATGATGCTCTTCAGTAAAGATTAAAAACTGTTTGAGTTCTGTAAGGGCCTTTAGTTTTTATTCTTTTAGTTTGTGGGGGTTTTTTTGTTAAACTGTGCATAATTATGTCCAATAGTTGTTGGGAGAGCTAAGACAGGGTTGACTTTTCCTGAATGACTGATTATTAAAAAAGAAACAGTGGGAGACAGGGCATGGAAGATTTGAAAGAAGAGACCCCTGTCCATCCTATAGAGAAAGCACTTACTGTTTTTGTTAAATATTAACAAAGCTTAGAGTTCCTTTAAGCATTATGTACAAGCTGCCATGTAAGTCTGCTGACTGAAGTGACCTGATGTTTTCATAATCATGTAAGCACAGAAATCATTAATTTTAAAGCAGCATCTTCCTCTGCAATGTATTTATGCCATTTGTGGCTTTTGCAACCCTGTTTGGATGTCCATTTCAAGGTTAGTTGAGAGCCCTGGCTAGTGAAGTGCGGTGCTCTGGGCTGGTGGTGTCTTGGGTACACTCCACTTTTCTTGGGAACAAGTCCTCCTCTTTAGGAAAACTCATTGATCATACAGATTACATAAATCAGCAGAGTTGAGCTGCTTGCAGAACCAAAATCTTTGAATCATTTCAGTGCTAGCCATTTTTCTTGGCATTAAGCCAGATACTGGCCTGTTAAGGAGCAGAAGTGCTCTGGCTTGCTGTTCAGAATTTGTAACAAATGCAGTTAACTATACTAGTACGAGTAAATACAGGCTTTTGCAGTTGTGACTGGGACAGAATTACTTCCTCTGGTAGGTTCCTGTATGAGTAGTTTTGCAGCACACGATCCTTGTTTTCTGCTACATGTAAGTGGAAGGAGGCTGCCTTTTTTTTCTCTCTAGTTTCTGACTGTCCCTCAGTTACTCTTTCATTGCTTTGCAAGAATCAGTCCTGTGATTTAAAGACAATTTTGGCAGCTGAGCATGAATTGAAATGAGTGGTTGAAGATCAGTGAAAGAATTTCACAGCCTTCCAGGAAAGTAGGAGGTGATGTAAAGACTGAGGATTTGTGCTGCACGTCTCATCAGTGTGATGCTGCTCCAGTGTGTGGCAGACAGGAGGGTGTCTTACGTGGTCACACAGGGAGGTCTCCATGCTGATTGCAGAAAGTGGGAAGAGGCCACCGTGCTTGTCTTCTCCCAGTGCTGCTGCCCAGATTAATTTGTGGATTTTGTTTTGCAAAATTAACTCTTAACTTTTCTACTGTTGTTCCCTCTAGAAAGACAACAAAGTTGCTGCGTAGTCTACGAGAAAGCTGAAACCAGGTGAACATCTAGATCTTCTTGATCCAGAGAATTAGTTTCAGTCTCTGCAAAGAATGAAGTTAATTTGCTGTATACTTGTCACCAGCACTGGGATTTAACTATTTAATTTCAAAGGGGTGTAATGCAGTTACTTTTGAAAAATGGCCATCTTTGAAAGCAGTGAGCATTAAATATATTTGAGACAGAAGGATAAGTAATTTCTTATGTATAGTTAATTATAAAGCAGTACTTCGATGGAGTTTAAGTATTTTTTCATCACTGAAAGGATTTTTCTTATTACTAAACTGTATTTGATAATTGCTTCAAGTTGTAAGGACAATTGTATGCAGAAGGCCGTCGATACTGTGAGTGTTTTGATCCACTGAAGGTTGTTTTTTGGAAATCCTGTAATATCCCTTTTGAGATAGTTGTACTTTTAGCAACTAGGGTGCTGGACAGTAGAAACCTTGCTTTGTCAGTCAGATATGTACACACAGTAAATACTGTTTCTTAGGCAAAGGAAACTTTTTATATAGTTGTAAAATTCCATTATATCCCATTGCCAAAGAAACATTACAAACTTTGTATAGCTGTATAAAAAGCAACTAATTTTTTAAAGAATAAACATTTTTAAGTCGGCAAACATACTGTGTTATTGCAGAAGTCGATATGCTGAAGAACACTGATTTAGTTGGGTTTTTTTCTTTAGTGGCTTTTCAGGCTTAAGTGTTTGGTTTTATATTTGGGCTAGAATGAAGATTTGAAAATGTTCTTCCATTACACAGAACTGGATAGACTCTTCACTTCTCTTGCAGCAATTTGATTTTGTAGTTCTGGCATATCACAGGATTTGACCAAATTCAGGAGGTATTTTCAAATAAGGAGAAAATAATTTTTCGTATGTCAAAATTTGCAATTAATTTTACTTAGTGATAAATATTAACTTTTTTTAATAACGGGCCAGGCACACGTGTTTGTGGTTCTCCTGGTATGTCTCCATTTGTCAATTCTTGAGATGTTAACTTTGTTGTAATACCTGTAGACATAAGCAATTTAAAAGAATTCTTAGTGTTTGAAGTTGTTTGCATTTTGATAGACCATAGCGTGGAGACACTGAGGCTCTGGTTCTAAGACCATGAAGTCACAAATGACATAGGTAATGGATTTTTTTGGCCAATTCTGTTTCAACTTTTTAATATGCTGAGATTAAACACCTGGTCATTTGTGTCTGTATGTGTATGTGAAGGCCACAGGAATAAAGGGATCCAAAGATTTAAAACATTTTGATCTAATTTGCTGATTTAATGTTTTTGTTTGTTTGTTTTTTACTTCAAAACGTTTCAGTGGTGATAAAAATGTGGAAAAACTGCACTGTTGGAGAATTGGAATATTTAAAAGTGGTTGATAGAATCTTAATTTTATAACTTTTGTATAGCACTACAAGGAAGTATTTTGTAATTGGTTTCCTTATTAAGGTCAAGTATTTGGCAGCCGTAGAAGTTAGATGATATTGTTTAGTCATGTTTTTTGCATGTTAACAACAGCGCCTTTTGGGATCCACAAATCATGATTCTCAACAACTCTGGAGAGGTTTTGACCACCGAGGCGAGTGCTGTCCTGTCGCAATAACGAGGGGTCCCGGGCTTATTTAAACGCGATTAATTGTAAATACCGGGGGGGATGGTGGCTGTGAGGGGCTCAGTGGGGCTGTCGAGGGTGTTGGTCTGTGCCCGGCAGCCGTGCTGTGTGACCTGCCCGTTGTACCGAACCCCGCGGACGCGAGGGGCCTCTTTTTTTATTTTAAACCAGAATAAACTGTTCAATTACACCCGGCTCCAGGGGGTTATTTCCCGCATCGGCATGGGAAGGGCTCAGGGCTCGGTGTTGGCAGNGGGGCTCGGTGTTGGCAGAAACTGGGGCCGTGTCCCGGGGCCTCCGGAGCGGAGCCGCCTCCCGCACCGAGCCGAGAGCGTGACGAAGCTCCGGGCTCCACTTCGAGTCTCCCGGGCCCCTGCGAGCGACGAACGTGCCGAGGCGCGCGGCGGCCGCTAGCGGGTGCGCGCGGACACGAGGCGTGGCGCAGACGGCGCTGGGAGCCTATGGTAGCGGCGCGACCGCCAGGTGCCGGCCGGTCCCGTCAGCCCCTGCGCGGGAGCGACGGCGGCGCCATGTCGGTTGCGTTCGTGCCCGAGCGGCTGCGCGGGAAAGCTGAGGTGAACCAGGAAACGCTGCAGCAGGTGGGCGCGGGGGGGACGGGACGGGTCGAGGCGGGCTCTCCTGACCCGGCCTCAGCGCCGTGGGGGCAGCGGCGGGGGGGGGGGGGGGGGGG
>VZRI01011223.1:213940-269016 GCA_013397515.1 Upupa epops | reverse complement strand
GGGCGGTGACGCGCTCCTGTACCGTAGTTACTGGAGGAAAACGACCAGCTGATCCGGTGCATCGTGGAATACCAGAGCAAGGGCCGCACCGCCGACTGCGTGCAGTAAGTGAGACCGGGCGGGCTTCGAAGGCCTCGGATCTTTGGCGGGAGCGGAACGCGCTTCCTGCTGTCCGCAGCTTTTCTGCCGCTAGGATCATAATGCGATGGTACCGCTGAAAGGGTTTCCCAGAAGTGGAGTTCCCAGGCCCGCACTGTAAAGGATTTTGTTCTGTGTGAATGCGAAAGCCAGCTCTGTTGGGCAGGATTTTCTCCCTTCCCCCAGTGCTTTTTTTACTACACCGAGGAGTACTTAGATAAGAGCTGGGGAAGTCAGCCTGTGGCTCGGCAGCAGTTCAGCTCTGAAGTTCCTGTAGGACCTGAACGACAGGCTGACAGCGGTTGCTGAGCCTGGGCGTCTGCTGGCTCTGTGTTCAGACCAGCCCAAGTCATATCCTGCCTCTGGGCTGCTTCTCTGCAGTCCTGCATCTTCTCAGGGTTGATCACAGAAAGACTTGTTTAATAGCAAGAGTTCACTGGCAGCACTTGCTTGGTTCCAGAGGGCAGATCAGTGCAGCATACTGGGCTTTAGCAGTGCAGGCCATGGAAGTGTTTGCTCTGATTTATTATCTTCACAGTTTGCTATTTCTTTTCCTAAAAGGAAATATTGATCAGACTACAAAAGCTACTATAAAGTGTGTGTTGTTTTCTCAAAAAGAATGTGTTTCCCAAGTGTCACGTTTCTTCCTCTCATAGGTACCAGCATATCCTGCATAGAAACCTCATTTATTTAGCTACAATTGCTGATGCGACACCACCCAACACGCAGAAGACTGTAGACTGACCGCACACATGTGGACACAAGCAAGGATGCATTAAGACTGTAGATGTACTTAGTTTAGGAGTCCCACTGTGAAAGCTGAGATGCTGTGGTCTTAAAACGCAGGTAAAAAATTACCCATGCTTTTATGTTCGAAACATCAGTATAGTTTTTGAGGTAATGCTAGGCTAGCTTTTTCCCTGCTAATGTAAAGAGAACTTAAGTGTGTTAATAAACACCCTGCCTTGTCATTCTGAAAAAATAGGTAGTATAATTCTGAAAACAGCCTGGTTGTTAGGACAGTGCTACTAGCAATGTCTTTGGAGAACTCTTGCAGTCTTGCTGAAGCAGAGACTATTTAACGACTAAGGTTGTAAAATGCTAGGAAACAGTGTTTAGCTGAGTGATTTCCTCTCTACTTCTGAAGTAGCACCATCCTGTGTTGTCATAAGCAGCACTACTTTGTGTCCAATAGTGTGTCAATTGTGGTTAGCAGACTAAGGGTGGCTGCAGATTATAGATGTGAGATTTGTGTAGCATGCTAAGTAATGTTACGTAAACTCAGTGATTTAGTGAAACAGAAATGTTAAATTATGTAACAATCCCATCTTTCCTAGCAAAGTTAAGTGCAAGGGAGAAACTGAGCTTTGGTTTCAGTAGGAGAAGGCTGTGGCTTGTCCTAATTGTATCAAGACTTCTCTTTCGCTTGAAATGCTGTGTACTGGAGACTGGAACAAGTAAATCCATTTTGATTTTTCCAGAATTTGAACGCTTCCTGGGTATTTGTCAGCATTCACAGTCGGGTCTATGCTTGTATGCTCTGCTGCAGAAACAGTGCAGCTTACTCACAGTCCAGGCATGTTTCACTGGCAGGACAGACATGAGCTGTTTAACATTTTAACACTATTAACATTGATAATATTGACATTGGAGAGGGGAATTCACTTCTTGCTACCTGAGAAAGCAGCCTTCGAGATGCTTCGAATGTACAGTGCATAAAGTGCATTTTTATGTGAGGAGTCAGTAAGTAGGCAGTTGACAATTTCCAAACTGTTAAATAATCCCATGTTAATGAAATAAGACCTCTGTTTACAAACCAAGGTTACAGTTTAAGGTGCTGCTCGCTTTCAGCAAGGTGCATATTTTGAACAGGTATGACCTATTAAATGTACGACTTTAATAAAGCAAATAGTTTACTTTTACAGAAGCTTTAAAATACAAAATGTACAGTTCCAGTTCAGAAGCATCAGCTATTCACAAGAAGCACTGCAATAAGGGTAAGTTAACTAAGCACCAAACCCTTGCACTTGGCAGTGTAAGTGAAGTTAATGGCAAGACTCGTTTGCCAAGTGCAACAATTCTTAAAATCACCAGTGTTCAGAACAATCGGAAGCAAAAGGACATAGTAGCACCTACGTGGTCAAAATGCAGACAAACTTTCTCAGTTTTTGCAATCCACTTACATAGATTCAGAAACTTGCCAGCATTTATAATTATGAATAAACTGCAAAAACTATAGCAATAATTTTGGCACTTGTTAGAAAAAGGTTCAAAATTAAGTGTTTTTAAGTTTTCATTAATTTCCATTTTGGTCTTAGTGTGAATAACCAGTAAGTACAACCCAATTTAGGATTTAATATTAGATCTAAGTGACAGGATTAAGAAACTCAAAACCATTCATCAAGTTAAATAACCACTAACATTTTCAGCAGAGGGTTTTCAAAATTATAGTAGTACAGACCATTAACAATTTACAGACAGAAGCCACACTGATTGTGCAAAGCACATTACTGTAAAAAGTCTATGTACAGCAAACAAACCTTTGTAAACATGGTAAATATGAAGTTTCAGAAAACATGGTGACAATATCATAAATACAGGCAACATTGGCATCCTCAAACAGCACAAAAGGTAACAATCTGGGCCTGCAAATAGAGCCCGTCACCATACAAACAGAACAGGGATGGGTTTGAAATACCCAAATGTTTAATAGTTTTAGTGTTGTGTATACTTCTTATTTATATATCTATATATGTATTTGTTTTTTGGTATCCTTAGATATAGATGTACTTAAGTTTGTAGAAACAAAAACAACAAATGTGCTTTCTCTTCATTGAAAATTTATGTCGTTAGAACTAATAACCCATTTTACTAGTAGTTAACATATTAGAATGATATGACTTAAGAAAAATACAAAAATAAGATTAATACTGTCAAAACTCTTATACCAGAAAATATTGTGGTTTTTAGACTCTTTCAAAGATGAAATATGAAAATTTAAATAAGCTCTAACTATATAAAGAATCTTCTGTAATCTCACTTAATATACAGTGGGATAGCTATACATATATTTACCATTGCTCTTCAATTTTTAAGCACCAGTCACTCTCCCAGATCCACTTTGGTTGGAAGGTTATTCCTAATTCCACAGGTTCACTTAATGGCACATATTGACTGCAAATAATTACTTTATCCTTTTAAAAAAAATAATGTTCTTCTAACTAACCGCTACCCCACGTTTCTGTTTAGTATCTTCTGAGCCAGCTCACAATTTTTAATCAACTGTAGCATCTGAAATAAGACTTTAAATATATGCAAGTAGTCTTTCAGGCTATGCTTTCACACACTTAAGGAGCACTGTGTGGATAATGCCTTTGGCCAAATGAAGCAGTACGAAATGGTGTGTTTATCTGAAAACCAGTGTTGTTATCCACACAGATGCCATCATCTACTTCAAGCAGCTCAGATAACGTTTGAGTGGTCCTGCAGATCTTCACTTAGAGTAAGGAAAACTACCACAAAACTCAATTTTGCAACTGTTTCTGCAAGAGTTTCATCACGAACTCACTTGTGTGGCATTTGAAAAGCTGCTGTTGCACATCGTTTTGTAAAAAATCTGCCACAAGCTGTTCATGGAGAATACAAAGGCTTTACAGCTTGTCCATTAGAAATTTAAACACAGTGTTGAGCAAAGTGACCACTATGTATTTGCTTCAACATATTCAATGTGTTTCAGTAAGATGTTTAACTATAAATCTATATGAAAAATAGCTATAAAATACAGTGTTTCTGGTATGGTAGTCCTTCAGCAGTTCTTTAAAAATAAAGGGTTTGAAAGTAAAGGCAATATACACGTTTTTAAGAGCATTTCTACATCACAGTTTTGGGCTTGTTTCATGTACATCAAACAAACATATTGGCCATATTTGCTCAGCACTGTAAATCAGAATCCAAGAGTTTGGAACTCTCACCTAATCCCCCTCAATTCCATACTTAATGAGATAAACAGGATATAGCCAATACACAACTCTGAAACAGAGTATCTGTCGTTTTTGTTTGGCCCTGTGCTCTGTTTCCCCCTCTGTATGTCACTTAGTACTGATGCAGGTAAGATGGTCTGCGTTCGTGCTTTACTGGAAAAGATTTAAAGCCCTTATTCATCTGTTTGTGCTGGGAAGCCTGTTGTGATTGCTGCTGCTGCTGCGCATAGGCAAAGTTAGAGGAAATTCCTGCTGCTGGAGCACAGTCGTTGGCTGCTGCCCACATGGGTGACTGAAGGATCTGCATCGTGTCGCTCCACTGGCTGACAGGGTTGCTCATCGGATACAAAGATGAACCTTGACTGGGTAGTGTGTTTGTGACAGAGGATGTATGCTGCCAGGGTGCCTTGGGAGGCCAGGTTTTGGTTTTATTATCCTGAGAAAACAAAATCCATTGGTTTGGGGATTGCTCGAGTTTGTTTTAACACCGCAACATTTTTGAGACAATACTGACCACACTGTCTTAAGGAGGGCATAAGGCGTTTTCAGAACATGAAGTTTGAAAGCATAATTGATGCATGTCTGTCTGTAGCTCCCAAGCTGAAAATAATCTGCCTACTGGAACATTTACTTCAGCACTTTTGTTTGACACAGAGTAGCCCTGTTCCAAGTCAAACTATAGCAAACCAGGTAATAAGTCTGGTGATACTTGAGTTTTCTCTGCACAGACAATTAAAGTTCACTGTTGCCTCTTAGCTGAACTTGAGATCTTTGTGGTTGTTTCTGCCACAGGTGACAAAGGTAACCAAATTCCAATCTTAACATTTAAACTCACTTGTTTGCTAGAAGTACATAGTAGTGCTTAAGTGCAGATGGGTTTTGGGTTTTCACTGAAGGAAGCCATCTGGAGATACATATGCTGTTCTGATTGTTTTCCTAGGTTAAACCACCCCAAAACACCAACTGGAAAAAGAGACTATGCAAAGCCATTTCCAGCTTACCTGACTGCGGTCATCTGCTGCAGAAAGAAGAGGTGGTGATGGCAGCGTACTAGGATCCTGTTCACCACTGCTGTGTTTTCTGCCAAAAAAGAGTGACACTGACTTCTCTTTTTTTTTTAAAAAAAAACCAAAAGTCACCCACATTAAACTCCTGAGAGTACGTACCCTCCTGTAGTTTCAGTCACTCATACCTGACAGCCTAGAATGTCTACTGACATTTCATCACCATTTCACATATTTTGTTTGGTACAGATAAAAGCAGCAGTGCAGAAAGGAATTCATTACTGAAGCTGTCAGGGGCTTGACAATGCCGTACTTCTTTGAGCTACAGCTCCAGTAGCACGCACATGTTTTTTGCAGAGGTGAAAGGAAAATGGACCAGACCTGCACCTGCTTTGAAGAAATCTGCCAGAAACCACCTTTTTGTCTTCTGTCACCTGCTCTCATTTGTGATGAGGTTTTCCTGTTTCTTTTTTAAAGTATCATTTCTAAAACAACTTTGCAGTGTGTTACAGCTTTTGTTTAAAGAAGACAACTGCAGAGACAGGTTCCTGACATGCATTTTATCTGTGTTTTGGTTTTGCTTTTTGGGGGCACGGTGTTGAGCTGTGTGGCATGAGATTAAAGCAAAATTGTTTATCCTTTCATCCTTCCATTTTAAAAAGATAAACCACCATGCTCTAACCACGTCAGGCCTCTGTAGGCAGGCAGTCCTTTGCAGGTCAGCTTTCAAACACTCAATCCTTTTGCCTTCTATTACCATGCAGTTTTAGCCAGGGTGTTTTGTCAAGCCCATGCTTGTAGAATGTTTTCTTCCTAAAAGTAAGAAGGCAGTAGCACTGTTTCTTCAGCTTACATTTTTATTTAATGAAGTGGTCCCTTTGGAAACTGTTCTGCTCTTCAGAGCACTAAATAAGGCACAGGCTTTTGTTCTTGCTCTGTGATCAATCTTCTCGTTATCTGGTGGCTTGGTGGATTAGTTTTTTCCAGAATATGCTTACTGTGTTTTAATTCCCTGATGCTATTTTAAAAAACACAAACTATTATTACTTTTTCTATGGTGGCTCATTACTTACTGAACCTCCTATCACCAATCTATGAAGTCTTGGTTAAGTATAAAGATTCAGAAAAGAGCTCCTCTCTTTTGTTTGATTTCTTTCAACCTGTTGCCTTAGCCTCATCATTTTGAACTCCATTGTCTTTCCTTTCTGGCAAAGCACATAAGAATGGCTATCGGGTATAATCTACAAGACACTGGCAGCACATCGCTGACCTTTTCCTGTCACCATAAAGTAGACATTAGGGACATTGACAGGGCTCTGCTGAAGTAGACGGGTTAGAAAACCAAAGATGATCTTTTAATGCCTCAGTAGCTCAGAGAGAAGCAGCATGCAAAATGTTTTGGAAGAGGGAAAGCTTCAGATCTTTTAGACATAATACTGAATTTCAGCTGGCATCTGGCTATTCACACAGATAGGAGTTTATTATAAGGATGAGCTACTGAGTTTGGGCATCACTAGCTCTGATGTCAGCCACAGTCCACCGATATGTGTCAGTGCAATATGAACACCAAGGTTTGTATAACTTTGTCTAATTAGCAGGAATTTCCTCTGTGTGACTACATGAGCAGTATGTATTTGTTAGTTTTGCTCACCTTCTCTGCTTTACAGCAGCAACCAGATCTGGCCCTGAGAACATGGAGAACAAACTGTCCCCGTTGGCTGAGGAGGTCTCATCACTTGAGCTGGCAGAATCTCCTTGAGTACCAGACCAGCTACTTGTCACATCTCTGTAACGACACAATCTTGTCTTAGTCCTTGTATCTATAGTGCCTCATCCAGGCTGTACACCCTGGTTAGGGATGCTGAATCTTTGTCACAGGTGATTCCTCAGAACACAAAGTAATTTCAGCAGTGTGAAACACGTACCACAACACAAATATTTCTGCTTAGCTGCAAGTGATCACATCAATCTCTTTGTTTCTGACAGTCACTTCATGCATGCTTCACAAAAACAACTACACAAACTAGAAGTGCCTCTCTTGGTCAGGAAACAAACAAGTGATGCTCTGTTTTGGAATCACTAAGCCATTTTTCTGCGAAACAGAGGTAGAACCCATTCTTGTCCTCAGTTTTAAGTTAGCTTGAGAGTCACAGCTGTTACCTTATGGACAAAGGATCTGAAAACACTTTTGTTGTAATATGGAATAGAAGAACTACTAACGTGCTTTTTGTAAGGTACCTGCCTTATAGTAGCACGACTAAGTGAGTAAATGCTGGGAATCTGAATTAGTCAGACACTGCAACTTTGATAGCACAAATTTTCATCAAAACTAGGTCTTCAAGGTTTTCAAAATACAGGAGAAAAATAGTACTGAATGTATCTGTACTACAGATTCCTCATTTCCTCTGCTGGAGTAAAACTCGGTATATACTCTGTGCTAAAGAGGACATCAAGCAAACATCAAGTGCCTCCACAGCAGCAAAGCTGAAAGGGCTAAGATTTCTCACTCTTGACATAATGAAGCACAGCTTTCATAGATGCAGCAGCAACTGGAGAAAACCCACCCAGTATTCCCACATTCTGCCAAGTTTGAGTGTAAGACAGACGCACATGCACAATAAAAATCCATATTCTGCCCAATTGCTTACCCTTCTGTGAAATACTCAGGAAAGGGCCAGGTTTTATGAGGATCATCAGGAATAGGCCAGTTGCTACGCGTGTTGCTTGGACGACGGACGTGCTGTGCTTGCCGTTTTTGTTGCATAGCCTGGTTGACCCCAGCAACGTAGCGGGCAAATTCTGGATCAGAGCCAACTGAATAAAAGAAACCAAGAAGTCAGTTGCTGACATTCAGATATTTCTACTGCAGTTACCCCCTCACTTAATCCCTCACTGACAGTAAGTGCCAGGCTGTAGCCAACACCTCCTCATGGAGCAGTGAAGAATACTAAATGGGAAATGTGGGGTTTTTTTAAGTCGATAAGCACTATCCCCCTGTGGTGGGTAAAAAATGTCACACTGGACATATACCTGCCCCTTGCATTCTGTCAAATGAAACAGTATTTGTCACGACCATCACATCTATCCACTGAAAGTTCCAATATCCCATCAGTTGATTCTGAGGGAACAAAGCCTGTGTATTCACCCTGCGGGATCCTGCTTTGAGAAATCAGAATCTTTGTTTGATCCTATTAAGGCACACAGTGCAGAAATCACCTACTTGCTACAAAGGCTGGACAACAGTTTTGAAAACATTCTGATTATGATCTGCAACACATTTCAGTATAACACTGGTATTTACAGAGGATAAAGCAGTAATTCATAAAAATACAAATCCTTTCATTCTTGAAGTGCTTTACATGTCCTAAATATCTGACAAGTGGTTAGGTGTAATGTTCAGCAATAGTCTGCATTGTTGTAAATGCTCAGTTGTTTCAAGAACTGAATCCTGTTACAAGTCAGTGTAAGAGAGCTTCCACAGCTTCTGTTTGGTTTTGGTTTTTTGTTTTTTTTGAGGGAAAGCTTTGCAGTCTGACTGGATTTATGGAAAATGTCTAGACTACATGCATGGCAGCTGGCAGCTGAAAGAACAGAGCTGCTGGCTTGCTTGCCTCAGCATTAAGTGAAGCCTGAAGAACATCCAACAAGCACGCACAGCTCGGAAGGCAGAAATCAGTTTTCATGTGACGGCATCCCACATTCAGTTCAGCACTTAGAAGAAAAGTTTCCTCATTCTCATTTGGCACATTGAGGAAAGAGCTCCACGGTGCTTTGTTGCATGCAAATTTAAATTACAATGAAGAAAATAACTTTGTTTGTAAATATTATTATAGAATCAAGGGCTAGAGCTTGCCGCCAGCTGTGCAAAAAACTTATTAACATACTGCCACCAATGCTTGGTCTCTTTGAGAAACGTCTTGGTCAATTCAAGAGGAGGCTGGTAGCTGGACAGACCCTATGACAGGTTCTAGATAGATTCTGAAGGGCGTTCAGGTTTTTTTCATGTGGATAGCAACAAATTACATACATTCAAAATAGTAACTGGTGTTAATGTTACCTCAATAAAAATGGGGCTTTTAGCAGACTTCATTCTTTCACATCTGTGAAAGTAATTCAGAAGACGTAGAGGTATGAACATTCCCTCTACTAGTTCTTACTGAAACATTCCTTTATCAAGTCCTTCAGATGATAAAAGTATTGACAATATACTTTGGTAACTAGTTAAGCCTCTGACATGAGAGCACAAATTATAAAGACCTCAGTATTTTGAAGTGGTCCATACAGGAAAGGCCAAAACTACTACAACTGGGACATGAAACAAGGTATTTGTTCCCGTTCTGATTTATTAATGAAAGTTACCTGTACATTAGTTTACCTTCTGTTATGAAAAAAAAAGGTAAACATATAAATACCTGCTTGTCTTTGTAGGCACCCCAGCATACAGGGAACAGCACTAGGAAATGACAGTTAGTACTAGCAATATTTAATAGTATCCTTTGTATAAATGACCCTTATAAAAAGCAGAGCAAAAGAAAAGACACAAACCTGCAGGGTCGAAGGGCAGGATTTCTCCTAACATCCCAAACACTCCATCCGTTTGGTCACGATTTGGCCACGTGTTGTTTCTAGGTCCTTGGGGTTTCTGTCCTAACATCTCCGACATCATATTGTCCATATAGCTGCTCACAAGACCCAAACTGTACAAATCAGAGCTTAAATCTGAAAAACCAGGATTGTTCCACTGGTTTACATGAGACAATCCAGCTCCAACAGCCTGGGTTGGCTGCTGTGAAGCATTAGTAAGCCATTTGGCAGGTACACGTTGCTGTGGTCCAATAGGTTGAAGCAAGTGCTGATAATACTGCATTTGCTGCTGCTGCTTTTGTGACTGTTGTTGCTGTGACAAGCCTTGCTGAGAAGGATGCAGTGGTGTGTGGGAGACAGACTGCGGTTGCTGTTGGACTGTTGCCGACTTCTGTTCTGTTGCTGTAGACGATGCAACAGAGTTCCTTCTTTTCACCATTGGTGAAGTCTGCTGGGATTTGCCCATGTTAAAACCAGACAAAAAATCTATAACATCCTGCATTTCTTGGTCAGTTGGTAAATTCATACCTTTGTCATCTTTTCCATCATCTGGTTTGAAAAAATTGTCCCGTCTTTCAACTAGAAACCCATTCACTAGCTGATTATTTGTGCTCTGAACTGCCTGGAGCGGATCTGCAGTCCGAGGGAAGTTACCGATGTTCAAAATGCTTTGTAACCGTGCATCTATGTTAGCGGGCATTTTAGCTTTCTCCTCTGAGCTGGAACTTATGAAGACATTTTTGGAAGGTGTGTTGGGGATCGAGTAACTTCCAGTACTACTCGTAGCGGTGCAGGAAGTTTTTTTTGTAAACCGCGAAGTCAGTTTTGAGAATGTTTTTTGTAGACCACCTGAAGATTTGCTTCCATTTCCCGATGGCATGTCAACTTGATTCCCAAAGTCTGAAATTTCACGCTGTAACTGGATCTGAATACAAGGCAAAGCTTGCTCCCTGCATCAACGAGAACATACACACATCAAACCACGTAGTATATTATTGTGTTTGTACGTTGGAGGAAAATGTGATTTGGGTAATAGTTAGTGAAAGAAATTAAACCAAAGACGTAAACCATCAGCTACTTCTTATGGTAGCCATGCAGATTGCTATTAGTAGTTTTGATAGCATTATCCTCTTTCCATTCCTTAAGAAATGTTTTGTCAGTTGTTCCTCAAAACGTAAGTGACATAAGTGAAGACTAACTTAAATAAAGTATTTCTGTGAAAGCAAAACATGCCCCTTGGATAATGTGCTGGTTTAGTTTTACAAAGACTGTATCTGTACATACCCACCAGGTACCTGCGTCGGTTACCAATTTATAGCTCGGTTTACTGCTTTCCCATGGTACTACCAGATTCCTCAGTACAGATTTTGCAACAAAAATGCCTTTGTTTAAGCTAGGGAAGCAAAGCATGAAGTCCAAGAAGCAGTATCTCATACCTTCCTTCTTTCCACCTGTGTATGTCAAACACAGCAGTATAGAGCACATCTACTAGTCCTAGAGTCTTCTCTGGATCCAGACTCCTCTGTAGCAAAGACATTGTCGCTGGATCTTCTTTCAGACACCTGCAATCATTTAGTTTAAAACCGAAATGTTTGTATTTTGCATTGAACAATTTTACCACAGTAGTCAAACAAGAGGCCAACTGCTGCGCTACTGCTGCTCCTAAGGCAGTGCCATTGGTAAAGGCACCATAATGCACAAAAGCTTAAGGGTTCCTAATGATTACACCTACAGCTCCATTTTTTTCTACTGTTGAATATACAGCTCATCTAATTGTAAAGGTACATGTTTTGAAATCACAATTAGCCATCACCGGTTACTGAGCAGACATAATTCAGTCACTGAAATAAATACACAAAGACTCTTTCTGCAAAATGACAAGAGTCCCCACATCAAACCTGGCAACACTGTACTCTAGTGCATGCATGTGCTCTGGAGTCCAACACTAAGGGTCCCCAGCCCACCACACTCCTTTTGGAGAATGATTCAGCATGGCCAACGGTCAAGGGAAGATTTCACTGAGCTGTGAAGGTGCATGATTGGTGAATTTTCCTCACTAATGGCACAGAACTAGAACTGAATTTGAAGTGAAATCAGAATATCAAATCTACTGATTAGCACAACTGCCAACTAGTTTAGGACCTGCTCCAGCAGCTGAGTATAGAGGCACTTTCCTCTTGTGTCAGCAGGAGGAGCTCTTCCAGAGGACACAAAGCCTTGCCTTGGCTCTTTCATAATAGAGCAATTTACACAAAGAACAGAGAAGTGCCCGTTTATACTCTATAAAGGAATTAGAGATGTATTTGGGTAAACAGACTATCGGTTGACTTGTACTTCTGGACATACTACTGGTACCACCAGTAACAGGCTATCTGTCTCACTAAGGATTCAATGCATGCACTGTGTTGTACTGAAATTCCTAACACCAAGCACTCCATAGCAAGAGAGAAAGGAAGTGTTTCAATTCCAAATCATTGTTTCAAAAGGGAAGGCGACCTCACTACAAATTTTTTCCTAGGCAGTCAGCTACGCTGCTAGAAACAGTGTCTCGTGAAACACCGAGATACACAGTTCACAACAGCATTTAAATGACAGCTCAGTGAAGAAATAGCTAAAGCTCCAGTATCAATCTTATCTAATTCCTGGCAACCCTGAGGTGACAGCGTGGAGGATTTGCCAGGGAGGAGAGTATCAAGAATATTCCTGGGATTTATTCTGTTGGTTTTTTTTTCAATCTTCACGTTCAGCCAATGTTTTCTGTAAAAGAATGTTCTTGTGTCCCAGCACTGCTACATACAGTCTGTCAGGAATGCTGACACTCAAGCTGCTCCAAACCAAACTTAGGGAGATTGCCATTATTGCATCGTATTATTTCTTCATCTGTAATGCAGTGTTTTTCTTCTGTATCTCCCAGTCACAGCTAGTGGTTTAATCTGCAATGCAGTATTTTTATTTACCATGTTGATGGAACTTGCACCACAATTCTGGATCCTTCTAAACTTATCTGAGGAGCATAGGCTTCTTTATTTTCAATCTGTGCTGTGTCCACAACCACCTAGCAAATGAAACAGAAATGATTTTATGAATTAGTTCTAGTTATTTTATCACCCCTGTAATTAAAATGCAATAATCTCACCTCCCCGCCATGCTACAGGTGCAAAAAAACCCAGATAAAACCAAATATATTCATCAGAACTTGTTGATTTCTACTTTCATATCTAAATAGAGAGAATTTGAAATTATTAGTCTGATAACCTATATTTCAAGGACTTAATTCTTCTCAATTACATGCTCTAGTTATGCATCAATACTTCATTTCCAACTGATTTTACCTAACAGCTGGTAATCAACAGCTTTGTGTAACAGTCCTCATGTTAGGGAGGGCTAGCATTATTGCTTCTTTAATAAGCTCCCAAACACCTATTTATCAAATTACTTTAAATAATTTCACTGCAGTGCGTGGTATGATACAGACCAGTTAAATTCTTTACAAAGATTACTAGTTCGTAACACAGTCCCCCTTGCCTTCAGTGTTACAGAATGTCACAGCAGTGTTTCTGTGTTTTACCTCGTGGAAGTGTGTTAGTAAATAAAGAGAAGAACAGTGACAGTTCGATTTGTTCAATTCTGCACCTTCCGTAAGGCATCACAAAGATACAGGGAAGATTAAAGTCCTGAAAATTAACCTTCTTTCATGAACCTTTCTTTTTATGGCATTGAGAAGGAATGGATTCACTTCAGCTTCATTTAAACTTTAATACCAGTGATAGTAAGTTCCATATTTGGTTTGTGCTTTCTGTTGTTGTCCAGTCTGCATGCATTGGCCTTTTTCAACATTTCCATAATTTCCTATTTTGGTCATGCTGAACCAGCAGCTTTTTGGCAGCAGTCAGCAGACTGCTTCAGTGACTAGCAGATTAACTGTACCATTTATCCCTGAAAGGGCAAAAGTCCTCCAGTATAAATAAGCCTCAAGGGATATTACTGGCTTTTTTGCAATCATCCTCCACTGGTTCTACTTCTAACTGGTTGTCTGCTACTGGTTATGAAGAAATGTGAACTATGAGTAATGTTGAGCCTCTTCGCTCTCTTGCTTTAATAAAACCATCCATTGACATTTGAATACAATTATTTCCCACCTTTTATGTATTTTAACGTAAGGCCTTAGTTTTGCTCCAGCTGAGTCTAAGCATTTGCCTGAGTTTATCCACACTTGTAAAACATGTCTAAGCGCTATGACAGAACACCTAGCTATTACCCACTCATGACAAGAACTCATTTAATAACAGGGCAGCTCTAATTACTTTATTCCTTGTATTTGTACCATTTTAATTTTGTGTAATGTGGTAGTCTGTGATTCAGCTATACTGCAGTTATAATTGGGATAAGGAGAGTTGAACTAAGAGCGATTTTTCTCTACTCTTGAGAAAAACACTGTCTGCATCCCAGACTTGTAAGTCTGAACTAAATCTCCGATTTGTCTAGACTTAGATAGTTCTTGGTAACAATGCACGTAGTTCTGCTCGTGGTCCAGACTTTGTTGGGGGTGCACCCTGCCCTCCCATCTTCCTATCTCCCCTTTAAAAAGCGTTTTACATTTGTCAGCGTGTGGTCAGAGTTACACCACCTAGGATTTAAACAACACTAGGAAATGCAGTGCTTCTGCCATGCGTGTTGCCTTATGAAAGATGTACCAGCACCAAAAAAAATGTCTGGAAGCTTGGTTAAATCTTCCATTTGTGACTTTGCATAAGGCCAAAGTTTTATTTCAGTTATTTTAACAGTTACAACTTTTATTCAAACGTGGACGTTTCTCCAGCTGCAAGTGCAATTCCTACTGTACCTGATAAGGTAAAAACTGGAAAACTGCACTTCTAAAAGTTACTTTTTGTGTTAAAAAGCTAGAATAACCAGCAAGCTAAGTCATAACTCATCATGCTTTCCGCTCTCAATGAATGTCACCTTAAAAGGCGCATGGCACGGCAGGCTGCTAAAGACAGTGAGATTCTCAAGAAGTACTCTTTTTTTTAAATTCAGCACTTAAATGACCAAATCACACACAGTTCCAAACTAAGGTGCTTGGGTTGGTTTCTAAAACCAGTAAACCAAAGTCTACGTAACACTGTCCCATGATTCACTTATCCGACTTTACAGAAAGCAAACTCAAAATAAACATTCTCCCTCCCAGCCTGGTGTGTGCCTAGGGGATGGCTTCCTGTGCATCACACATCTATTGTTCTTGTTTTACAGGTGTTTCCTCTCTCATCTCCACCCAAAAAAATTCTTTAAAGAAGCAAATTACAATTTCTTTTAATTGCATGAGGCTACACAGAAGCATCATTCAATCTTTAAAAAAAAGACACATAAGTTTTTTAAAAAAAACCTCAACCCTCACAACTTTGCAAATTATAACAAATCAAAGTGAGAGTGAACAAGAGAAAAAAGCTTACAAGTGTTTTGTCATGTGTACAGCTCATTACTGTGGCTTGGAATATAAAAATATGCTCCTTTCAGAAACTGAAGTTCATGCAGAAAGTCTTTAGACATAATCATGATTCAGCACAAGTAATAATCCTTATATCAGCACTGTCATTTGGAAGAATGTCTTAAGTCAGTCTTATGCTGTCAACTCTCCAAATGTCATGAACAATCTGAAGAATATCAGTGTCTTAATTATAACCAGCAGGTCTAACTAGCTATGTCTAGACTAGGGGACACCAGGAGATTTCCAGATTCCTGAGTCCAAATGTCTTGGAGGCCACTCCCCAGATGTCATCAGGGCAGGACATGGAGTGCATACAACATTGAAACCCCCTGGAAAGGATATGGTAAGATGTGCAGCACCCTTCCAAGGCATTCCTCAGCTAGACACTTGGGAGCCAAGGACTCCTCCCAAATTACAGCACACTCCTGCAGGACTGCTGAGAAAACAGTTTCTTTCCTGGTGTCATTTCTTGTACCTTTCTGCTGGCTACCAGCAACCTACCATGGACTGTGGCAAGTGAAGACACAATCCCATGTAACTACAGCCTTTTTTTCTAGCTCTTCTTGTATTTATTAGTATTTAATGCAGACTTCCCTTGAAAACACAGCAAAGTAGACATTTCATCAGTGCTACCTATTCCACAGTTGCTTTCTCTCCCTGCAAAGATACCACCTTCTTATACCTCCCTGTAAAACAGACTACATGGCTAATGCAGTACCTTCTCCTATCCTTCAATCCTTGCACCACAGTAAATAAGTACTGGCATCAGGTGTACTACTGTTACAATACTGATGATCTGCCCTTTGATTTTAGATCTTTATGTAAAGTCCGTTAAATTCCAGTAAGATTTGGACCCACTTCCAGAATCTAATATTAGGAGTATCTAATGTCTATTATCAAACAAATGTTAAAGTAGAAATATCTAACAACTTTATTATTTACAATTTATCATTCTCCATTATCACAGGAACTGTTAATGTGTATCACAGGATCTATGGTTTAATGAACAAGGATGCACAGTCAAAGCCACCAATCAGCTGTTTGTAAAACAGTGACATTCACAATGTATGCAACATTGATCCTTTTGTCAGAAATTACAATTAGTCACCAAGTCCTGATTGCCTGCCATCACTTTCAACAAATAATCACTCTGAACTGAAAAGCAGCCTTTAGCTCATCACCGGTTAACGACATCTCAAAGAATACCTGACTGAAACTACCACAGCCTACAGTGTATTTTTGTGCTCACATTTCCTTCTTATCCCATTGCATTCTTGCTCTCATTTTATTTATCCATTCATATGAAAACTCACCTAAGTCCAAACAGACCCAAACCCTATGTATTGTAAGTGAATACTTTACTATGTGATCACCATCATTAATTATGGGAGCACACATCCAGTTTCTTATCAGAGTATGTTCTAAGCATCTATTTTTAGCAACTGTTTAGATACCATAAAATCCGTGGTGTTTATTTCTGAAGAACACATATGTCCACAGCAAGAGATTTAACGGCTTTGTTGGGGGGCACTGCTTGGTGCAGAGGACTTCCTGGTTTGTGTCAGGCAGGAAATCCCAGCTTCCAGTTAAAGCAGAGAGGAAATGAAAAAATGGCAGTTTTTAAAGCTAACCTACAAACCTGTGTTCTACAGGGATACATTTGCTCATGAATCAAGTTAGCTGCAGCTTTAAAAATGGAAAAACACCAGGTGAGATACTGGAAATTAACTCTTCCACGTATCTAGTTTCTCTTCAGGATGTTTACATAGCCCTTTATTTGCTAAAGCTGTTCACAGTCACTTACCAGTCCAGCTTGGCCAAATAACAGTTGTACAGCAGTTTTGCAGGCTCCTCGCCAAGTGGAAGGGCAAACCTGATTGAGTACTTCAGTAACAGGAGAGTCATCCCGTGGTGTAAGTCCATTATGGCATCCAGCTTCCTTAATCAACTGCAGCATTGTGTGCTAACAAAAAGAAACCCAAACAACCAAAGAAAAACTTAGTGACCCTAAACATGATCCAGAAACATTAACAAAATTGCCGCCATACGCATTTAGCATTGCTCTACACATTTTTCAAACAACTGTAACGTCTGAACAGTCTTGCAGAACAGAAACATGGATGACCATCTCTGCTATTTGGAACACAACACTCCTTCAAATTCATAAACTACATTTGTGCTCACGTTCTTGCAAAACAGTTTAAACAAACTACAAAAAGCACTGTAAAGACAACAAAAAAGCAGTGTCATGAGCTGTGGATTGTGTAAACTCTTTCAGAAACAAGGAACTGGGCTTATCTAAAAATAAGTAAAAAATAAAAATGCTGATTAAAATTGCCCAAATTTCTTCTGAATGGACATCTTTTCCATTCTTTTACACCACAAACAGAATTAATATTTTTTAAAAATAGATTAAGTTTCTAAGATGACAAGAAAAGGAGTTTTTACAAAACATTCTCAAGTACCTTCTTTAGCACTAGGCTGGGCCAGACTTACTCTGGTACCTAAGAAGAGAAAAGCTCTGGTTTGTCAACTGGTTGGGGCATCTGTAAGGGCTTGCTTTCCTCTGCAATTCTTCATAACCAAACCACCTGTTTTCAAACAGTAGATAGAAGCTTCACTATCTCCTAGACATCTATGTTTCTCTCAGATTGGACTGAATTTGCCCAGGTGGTTAAAACATTATCAGAAGCAGGCATGAACCTACAATGTTATCAGCATCTTGTTTCCACAGGAAGTCAGGCTAAAAATACGCACTTTTAAATGCCAGCTTGGCACTGCATTTCTACAGCAGTTGTTCTCAGGATTTCACAGAGTTCTACACCTTGACTTTTTTTTTGTCTTCACTGCTGTGGTTAAGATTCAGCGTTATTACCGTTTTCAGCTTCAGGTTTTCTGCTGCAGACTCATTGAAGGATATTCCTTTCAGAAAATGTGATCCTATCTGAACAGGTACAGTGGGCAATTCACACTGAATTGGCTGAGGTGGAGTCTGTCTCCTTCCTGTTTGCTGGGCTTCAGCTTCACTGCAACAGCCCTGAAATACGAAAGATCAATTAGAAGAAATTAAGACATTAGAAAATCCATACAAAACACTGATTTTTTTAATAATGATTTTCAAGGTGAGAAGGGATGAAAGAAAGAGTACGTTTAGCAGATCCTACCTGAAGACTTGCTTCAATAGCTTTTGGGTTCAAGTGGAAGCCAGCCTTCATTGCATATTCACAATGGCCTAAACTCTCCAAAGCCACTTTGTAAGCCTGACATTAAACAGAAAGTTGAGACTGAACAGGTGCGTCAGCAGGTAAGCAGGCACGCAGTCACTGTTGCTGGGTATCCAAGAATTGTTACGTGCCTTTACTCAGTGTACACGTTTATCAGACAAGATTCTCATACTGTAGTTCTCCAATAGCTCATAGCTGCCTGTGGTACAGATTTCTGCAGTAATATCCTCCTTCCCCGTTTCGTTCCCTGTCCAACTGACTATAGATGCACATGAAAGCAGTAGTCTTTAAAAACTCACCTGCAAAGCACTGTCAATTTTCATGTTCAGCTCTTTGAGCTGATGTTCAGGAATTGCCACACTCTGTGAGCAGAAAAGTTGCTGAACTTCAATTCCTGCCAGGCATCCATCACAGCCTCTTTCTCGCAGTCGAGAAGTGGCCTGTAATGTGAAATAAAAACCTACAGTAAGGAGGTTCAATATTAAATCAGGTCAAGCTTAATTAAATCTTTAAAAAGAGCCAGAAAGAAAACCATGCAGAGTTTAAAATATTACAAAGGACATGAGAAGCAGCACTGGGTGGAAAGTATCTGGAGGAGATTATGTATTCTATCTTACTAAACCTCCATGGCTGCTCTAAAAGTACAAATCTCACGTAGTCTGTATGGCACATAGGTGTTGGCTAGCAACTTAATTCAACATTGTTTGCTGTTACTATTTAGGTTCCTTCCCAGGACTGAGGATCCTGTTACATAAGCCACATGATGACTGGTTACCAGAGGAGGGACTCAGAACTTCAACATAAAGGGTATTACTTGCCACGGAAATAGAAGATACATTTAATCATGGACACAAACACCCTTGTGTACATAACAAGATATATTTGATAAAATTAGAGTGATTACTGTGGTGCAATTTGAGAAACACCACACAATACTATAAGGTCAGCTTAACACTATTTTCTTGCTGTGCTATGTAAAATGATTTTGAAAAGATCAGAAATATGAATTATGTTTTAACTGCAAAATATTGCACTACTGAGCAGGATAAAACAAATAGAAACCTACCCTTATTATTCCTAGACTTATTTTTCAGCCTAGGAAGGAGTTCTACTCTAAAATGCTCTGATTTTTGGTGCTACAACAAATGGACAAACACACTGCTCAGCTCATCAAGATACATAAAATGACAGCATTTTCCAAATGAAAAATAGTTTTGAGCAACTGATAGAATATTATCTTAAAACTTTGTTCAGAAACAGCAGAATAATCTCCTGCCACGGAACCTGATATTATATAGAAAAAAAATTTATCTCCTTCTGCTCCACAAAGTAGAAATTTGTAAAGATTTCACCATTTGAAACCTTCACTGTTGCACACTCCTTATGTACAATCAGATCACAAAGAACAGCACACTATAACCCCCTACAGAGAAAACAAATTCTAGCATGGGAAACTAAGTACACCATGATCTCCCATTAAAATGTTTCATGACTTTAAAATAAGGTATTTTCTTCGTTTACTAGTTAATCCAGCCTGAATATAGGTTTTGCTAAACTTAAGTGTCATTTCAGTAAATACAATGTCACCACAACAAGGCCTCTGTACCTCTGCTGCTCCTCTCCATGATCTTATGGCATCTTCTAGCTCATTTGTGGGGCTTAAGTTTGAGCCTGCAGACCCACTAACATTCTTCCTCTCCTGAGCTACAGCTTCAGCAAAGCAAGAGTGTGCCACTGGCTGGACCTTCTGCAAAGCTTGTGACAGGAACTGGAAGTGGACTTGCATCACCGTCAAGAAACAACGTCCAAGTACCTGCAGCAGAAGAAACAAACCAGTTTCAAGCAAACAGAAGACTTCATGGAAGATTCCCTTCTTCCTTTTTATTCACTGTTTGGAGCAAGGAACCAAGTTAAGCATCAATTTATTTTTTTGTTAAAATAATTCATGCTTCAAATCCTAAGTAACACTTCACCATCATATTTAGCCACCTACTATGTAGGACAGCAAACCCAAAACAAAAAACATTACATCATTTTAAAACATGGTCATAAAAATCAGAAGAGTTTAACCCAGCAGTTTGTCTTCCAAAGACAGGTAACTGGTTATATTCAACAAAACCATTCTGTCTCATAATGCAGTGGCCATACAGTGCCATTTTTGGACCGTAAGTGTGACCACAAAATACAGGCACAAAGCTACAGTCCTGCCACACTGTCTGACAGGAACTGCTAATGCTGGCACAGATCTTCTCTTCAGAGTATTTTACTGAAATGGGTCACGTAATATTCACTTGCAAAGTCTGAGGAAAGGCAGGGAAGTCAAGGGCTGTTTTCCCTCCCTGTAATAAATGTACACCATGCACCACCTCTGCCAGCTATAGCTGGGCTGTGTCCTGCACCCCTGGCCCTGAAGGTTTCCCTACTGAAGCTAATGAGAATTATGACCAAAGACAGACATGTGCCTCAGTTACTACAAGAAAAAAAACAAAATGGGTTACACAAACTGAGTATTTAGGTGTAGCCACCACACACGGGACAACAGATAGGAGTGCAGCCATCCAGAAGGACCTCCTGAAGAGCAAACCAGCACAAACATGAGTGCTTCATCTGCCTCCAGGGCCATGTTCTAAGCAGACAAAAGCTCACAACCAAGCATAACTAGAACACAGCAGAGAAACAAGTATTTTTTAAATTACTAGAGAAAGTATTTAAAAGCTACTCAAAGTGTTCTATTTCTTTTATGGAGTCTGCCCCACAAAGTGGTTTAAAATTTGTATTTGATCAATTTATTAAAAGACTCCACTTGAATTCCATTTTAGGATTAATTCATGAAGTACACGGATAATGTACAAAGTCATCATGCCTTGGAGTCTCTGGATTATTTTCAGCCACATTCTTCTGGAATAAAAAAATTCAGACACAATGATGTTACTGGCAAGGAACAGTTATATGCATTAGCTATCTACTTCAGAAGACCCAGTGGTGGCAATGCTTCCTTCCATTGCATCCGGACGCCTTTTGACATTCCATTCTGGTTCAATCACTTCCTTTCTTTGTACAAGGCATCAAATTAAACATTTTTGGTACTTTGACTGACCCCTGGAAGTGGAGTTTGTCTTACTTAAAAAGCAGTCAGCAAATGGTAAGATTAATAAAACTCCCACTTTCCCGACTACAAGATTACAAAGCTGTATAAGAAAGCTGCGGTAAAAGGTAACTGGTGATCTGAATATTTCTGTCTAAGAACAATGCAGTTCTCAGGGGAAGAAGAAACTAGGACTCGTTAGGAATTTCAAGATGATTAAGTTTCAAAGAATATTTAAGGTACAGAGGTTGAAGTTTCCCCTGCCTGGGAACAATGCTCAAAATAAACAAAACGATTTAGCTTTTTTAAGCGGCAGCACACAACATTCCTGGTATAATGTACAGTGTTGAAGAGTAAAGATAAATAGTAACATCTGCTTTACTGAAACTTCTGTTTTGTTTGAAAAATAATCTGTTTCAGTCTTGCTCAGAAATGGGTAGGGATGGTTTTAACTTCTTTGTAAAATGCAACTGCCAGAGGATTTTTGCACTGACAAACTCAGATGCCAAACTCACTTTGCTTTAACATTCACTTCTTGAGTTTTTTCTTTCAAAGAGCTGAAACTCTGTCTTAGCTGTGGGAAAGTAGTACAACTGCCACCAGTTTAACCAGCAGAGCCAGGGATGGCCAGAAGATACCAATGCATGTAAAGCAGCATACAAAATCCTTACTGCAAAAACTCCAGAACCATTAGCATATGGATGTGCTTTTTTAACTAGTCACCACCATCTTATTTTCAAGTTTACTTTTCTCTACTTTCCAATGAACTGTTTGCCTCTCCTGCTTTATACAGCAGTAAGAACAAACTAAAACCTAGAAACTGTGTTGTGATGAAAGATGAACTGGAATCATGACAGGTGTCAGCTAAGTTTTTCTTGGTAACGGCTGGTATGTTTGTCAAGCCATTTATTAGAATCCCATACACTGCACACACAGTGAAGGCTTTGGTTTGCAAACATTTTGTCCCAAGAAATACATCTCTAGCGCCTTGACTTCCTAACTTGCTACCAGGTAGGACAGCTGTCTGTCTCAGCAGTTGAATAACCTTACCTAAAGAAATCAGTCTTCCTGTTCAGGCAGCTGGAAGCAATGGGACTTTTGGAGGAAGTTTCACTTCAGATTTCCTTGTCTCAAGCAGGCAGTGAGTTTAATTAAACAACCAAGAGGCTTTGGGTGTTAGATAACTCTGTCCCTTAACATCTTCCTAGCAGGGCACACATTGGAACATTGTGCTGGACAAAGAACACACAATTTTGCCAAACTTCATAGCTAGCGATGCTATGCAAATCCCCTGGGAAGCAAATCGTACCAAACGGATTCTTAAAACATAAGATTATCACTAACAGAAGTTAGCAAATAACCAGTGTCAGTCTCCCAAACATGATACAAACATTGAACTGCAGTTCCGTTTTATGTAGTAGAATTAAATTTCTTCTTCCTTTGTCCAATTCCCTAAACAAACAAAAACACTCAAAAGACCAAAACACCACAACATGCTTATTCAGTCGTTTCCCAGTATCCTCAGTTTCTTTAACAGCATTCTTAATGGCTCTGACAAAGATAAACTCTGTGCACTACCTGTCTCTCCACTGAAGAGACCTGATTAAAACAGCAATTCAATGAAGTTATGACAAGCTACACCTCTTGGCATACCAGATCATAAGATAAAACCTTTTCACACATACTATGTAAAGTGGTAGAATACTACTAATTTTTATTATGTTGCAATGTTCTTGTTTGGAAGAGTGATCTCACGACCAAAACTCCTCCAAGGGAAGACAACCCTACTCACTGAAAAAGAGTGCCCTGCAAGGTAAAGTAGATTCCAGTGGAGTTGCACCTTTTTAACTGCAGTTATGAGGAGACACAAGCAACCTAACACTCATTTCTGTGCCAGTCAACCTAAAAGTCCAGCACTGATGATCTCATCTAGTTTTAGGCAGCTCCTAAAATGCTAACTATAGCTTTACAAGAAAAGCATTAAGTATTTTAGGCGTAAAAAGCCCCAATTAAAACATAATAAAAAGATATATCACCAATGTTAGCACATCTGAGAGCAGGCCATGGGAATACAGATCAAGACAAGATTACACACACATTCCAGCAACCCATAGCATTTTCTACCAATCTGAAGCTCTTTTTGCTGCTAAGATTTCCTCAATTCAGAAAAGTCTAGAAGCCAATCCCTAAAAATCATAGGGAAGATATTTTTTTTTTAAAGCCTTAAATAGGGCTTTTAAAACGTTTGGTAAGAGAAGCCCCAAATTTTATGTTTGCTTAGATATTTCTGTCCCATAAGTCGCTTGTTAACATACTTTCATTTATTTTCATTTATTTTCATTTATTTTGAATTACATAAAATTCAAAAATTTATCTCCATTTAACACAAAACAGAGTGAGTGTACAGAGCACCCCACACCCATTTGTGCTTCCCCTTAGGAAGGCAACAGGTAAACCTCTGTCACTGCTACTACTTGTGAAACAACACAAGATCCACATAACTCAAACAGGATTCATTCTTTGTACTTTGCAGTACTGAAGCTGTTGCAAATCTTCATGAAAGATGAGGAAATTATACAAACTTCTTTCCAGTTTTGGTTCCGGTTTTCAGTTTTAAGAGTTTTTTCTTTTCCTCCCTCACAGGATTTCCTTTAGTCCTTAATAAACAACAGCACAGTTTTACTGCTTTCTTCCCACTTACCAAACTTTAAACAGATCCGGGAGACATAGCATCGAACACACTCTCATTCCCCAATTTCCAAGCTGTTCCTCACCCACACAGGCAATAAAACACGTGAGAAATCAGAGTTTCATGAAAGGGGAAAAGGTAGAAAATAAGAATCAACATTTGCATTTCTGACATGAAGAAACTCTGGTGACAGATGGAGTTTCCCAACACTTTGATTGAAAGAAGTCGCCTTCTTACACATCTTGGCAAGCAGCTCTGAACTAGCAAGCTCTGCTTTGTTAAAACCCAATAAATTTATTTAAAACTTTACCCACTGCTGCTACAGTCTGTGCTGCACAGCCTTTTTTACGTCAGTGAACTCTGATGAAATCAGCCAAACCCTTTATATTTTTACACTTCCCCTATGCGTTTTTTTAATCCTGACAGTAGTTTTGTGAATGTAACTTTCAGGAGGAAAAAAGCCAAGCCATACTTTTTAAAATTAAATTCTCAGCATAAATAGCACAGTCTTTACATTACAGAAAAGCTGGGTAGAAGAGGCTTTCAAAAGGTCATCCTACTGTCCCAAGCAAAGAGTAATTTCACCTGTGTCACTTTTGCTAGATGCAAGTTTAACCTGTTCTGTAAGTTCTTCATGATGTAGGCTCCCCACCACCTGTAACAATACACATCAGTGCTCCACTAATATTACACAGTACTCCCACATCTAATATGCATCTTTCCTTCTGAAATGTAAGTTCATTACTTCCTGCTCCACCTCATGTGGCCATGCGGAACAGAACTGTCTTCGGGCAGCTTCTTACATACCTGAACAATTCTGATTTTCCTTTGTAGTCTTCTCTTCTGCAGAGTCAGTCTCTTCAATTTGTCTTTTGAAGTCCTATTTCCTGGATGTCTGATTACTCCTGCTACTCTCCTCTGGTGTCTCTCCAGTTGCTCACTATTTCACTAAGTGCAACAGCAGTGGGTGCACTGCTGTGTTTAAGGCCATAATAACCAAAGTGAAAAGAGCTGAATGCTTATTTCACAGTTCTTGTAGTTTATAGTTGTGCTAAATACACAACAACTGCCTCGTTGCACAATGGCGACAGCACTGACTTATTATTTGCATCTGCACACCACCAATGCCTACTCAGCACACAACTACTTTAAGCCCTGGAACTGTTCTTCACAGTGGGGCTCTGCTGGTTGGACTAAACATTTTGTTAATTAGAAATATTGTACCGTTCAGTTTTCACTTCTGAATTCCATCCCAAGCAGAAAACTCTTTTTTTGAATTATTTTTAATTCAGCCAACCTTCCAACATACCTGTCATGTACTTTCATGTTACCTAAAATCCTAAATATAATCTCTGTACTGACCTCTGCCGAAGTTCACTGGGACAGTGAGCAACTGGTAACTGCTTCCAGGACACAATCACCCAACTGGCTTACCCATACAGTCATCTAAACCATGCAGGTCGGTGTCAATTTTACAACAAAACTGAATTATGAACTTTTAAGAGTTCTTTAGCAAAAGCAGAATGCAAAACTTGTCTCATTATGTAAAAGTTCCCGTAAGTCCTACGTGTTGTCTTTTTTTAAAGTTAATGCGAGATGCAGTTTTAGTTACAACAATGTATAAGGAAAAGTGTGATAGCCAGTGCTCAGTTTTCACTAGAAAACTGCTGAAGAAAGCCAAGCAATGCAGCTGGCTAGCCTGAATTATCTTTCCATTTGTTCCTACCACACTGCTGCCTCGTGAAGAAAACAATGCTGGTGCATGTGTTGCTCAGGAGCAAGAACTGTGTCTATACAGTTAAAGCAGGGATCAAAGGAAGTTTCTCTACCTTTGCTTTAAGCTGGTAGGACATGCAGTCAGCTTAACAACAGCGCTTTGGTTTTGCTCACTTACTGTGCTCACTGTTGGAGTGGTGCTCTCCCCTCACAGCATGGGGCAGGGGATGAGCTAGGACTCAGAACTCAGAGTAGGTTATAAAAGCAGTATACAGGTAGTTGCCAACAATTTGCAAGACAGTCCAAAGTCCACAAAAATCTCTAGAAGACAGGTAAGTGCTTCATGCTTATGCTTTTTTTCATTAAAAACTCCTTCATCACAGGTCTTACCAAGACCTTTAATTATATAAACTCTCACTAATGTTTAAGTCTTAAAAAAAAAAGGGTTTTTTTTTCCTACAACCTTAGCTAAACACAGTGATATTATTAGACTGTTTTCAAAAATATAAAAATACAGAAGATAAAAACATAACAAGTTTCATTCAGTACTAAGTATGCAAGACTGGAAACTGTCAGTCGGGACTTCCACTACAGTTACACACCACAAACCGCATTCTGCTTCACTACTTCATCCATAAGTTGGGCAGTAACGGAAGTAATTAATGCTTGATAAGCAGGAGTGTGTAACACCCCTCCTTACAAATTTACCTGAATCTAAATTAAAAATAAGAGAACTCAAGAAACTAGTTTTCCACTCAGGATGGAATTCTGTAGGACCTACTTTGTGAAGATCGCATGAAGAACATCATGTCAAAACAAAAGGAACTACTCAAAACACCAGGGATTCATGAGAAACTAGCACTTAACACTGCTTGTTACATAATTAGACATTTGCAAAAGGAGAAGTACCCAGAGACAGGTACAATTAGAGTTGGGGATGATCTCAACTTCAAAACCTCTAAATTGTAATTGCTGAGGACTCACCACCAATGTATGGTAATTATAGCAAAGTCACAACAAATGTTATACTACAAATCTCTCAAAAATGTTTTCAAGAGTGATAAAACATTATTTTACTGAAATATGGATCATTAGTCAATTAATACACAGTTTACACATCAACTGATACAACACACCACTGCCAAGTGTTCAGGTTTCCCCTCAGCATAGTTAATATTAAGGAAAGTATAGGTTAGTTTAGAAAATGCTGACTTCTTATCGTTAGAAATACTAGTTAACATAAACCAGATAAATCTTTGTAACATTTATTTAGCTGGTTCAGAAGAGAAGGATGTTGGGTGGTCTCTGTTTTGCTTTTTAAACTAAGGGTGATTTACCCAAAGAAAGATGTTGCTGGTTCTAAGTTTAAATCATATGGAAGATTAATACTTAGAATTATATAGGCAGCACAACTCTCATCTTTCCCATTTCATTAAATCTTTTAAATAAACTAGAAGTTCTTCTGTAAAAATACATCCTAAATAACTAATTCAACATAGCTGGAAGTCAGATACTGCAAATGACTTCAGATTTTCAAGAACAAAACAGAAAAAATTTATAGATTTTTTTTTTTTTGCCAGCACTGTCCACAAATCAGAAGCGAGACAGTGAGAACTTCTGGTATAGAAGCTCAAGAGAAGTCCACTTATTTGGAATGATACAAATTCACATGCAAACCAGCACCCCCAAGGTAACTTACCTCAATGTCTTGTAGGCTGAACTCTTTTTGATCTTTAAAGTTTGCAGCTCCTGCACTCAGTTCCATCAGCATTTTTGCAATTTCTGGTTTTATTGCTGCTGTGAGTCGACTCGCTGCTTCCATGACATGTTCCTGCACGTCTTTCAGTTGCATAGCTGCCTTAGAATAGTGCGAGTTCCTAAACACGCTGCTGAAAAGGTCTGTAAGGAAAGTGCTCGTACGGCAAAACACATTGAGTGCATCCAGGTATTTGGAGATTCCCTGCTGGATGTCTGCGATCGGAGTAGTGTGGGACACAGGGTGGTTGCAGCTGCCCGCAGCAGCTGAGGAGACCAAAGGGGATGCTGGGGTTGTAGATGCCAGCGGTGCGCTCAGGGTCCTGCCTAGCTCAGGCATTTGATACTGCTGGTGTTGCTGCACTTTTTGCTTGGACCCGCCAAGCAAAAAGCGCCGCTTATAGTCCATTTTGCTTTCTTGTGCACTGCAGCAATACATAAGTGAGTGCTTGTCCAAAAATTTCTTGAGTTAACAATCACTTGTCAAATCCCTTCCTCAAATATATAGTTATGTACGGTAACAGCGGAGGACTGTGTACATAGATTTCACAAAAGGCATTTCAAAAAGGCAAGCGTCTGTATAATCTGTATCAGCAGTGAGAAGGACAGCACATTTGCTGACTTTGTCTTTTCAGTGTTCAGCAGCCCTGCTGCAGTTATACACTGTACTCAAAAAGCAAGCTCAAGGATCTCAATAATGCTCTGTCTCTTGTTTGGCATCCCACTCTGCACACAGAGAAGCAGTGCTGGAGCAGAGAAATTATCGCCTACAGTTTCTCCATGAGCATGCTACTGTCACTTGCTGTTACGTCTACAAAAGTAATGGTTATCGATGCAAATTATAGTTTTAGAAGCAATACCTTAATACAATTTTCCCATTAGTAATCAGGAAAAGTGGAGCAAACCACCGATCAACAGCGATTACAAAAGCAGTGCAGAGGCTCCTTCCTTGAAAAAGCAAATCCTTATGTCAGCAGATCAAGTATCTTCAAGCGTCATGACAGATCCAGTCTGCCAAATTAGTTTATTTGTAGTGTCTGTTCTTAATACTGGAGGGGAAAAAAAATCTGGACTCTGTTTACTGAAGACTTTGCAAATATAAGCTATTAAAAATTAAGGGTGTTTATTATTGCAAGCCTTCTTCGCCTTTCCTGGTTTGTTGAGGTAGTTGTTTCCGTTGTGACTTCAAGGTGGTGCTTCCAGACTGCACTTGCCCTCAATTGTAGACTCCAAACAAGAATGCACAAATGTATTTGTAAGGCCTCTAGGTCATTTCCTGTGAGGGGAAAATAAAAAAGTTTAAAATTTACGGAACAATGAGAAGGTTTAAAATTTTAACTCCTGCAGCGTCCTAGAGTACTCCTCTAGGCATATGTTGTCAACAATAGGCAAGATGAAAAGGAAGCAAGAATTGCACTGACAGTTTAAGAGGCAGTTACAAGCTGGTGTTATCTTGTTATCCTATCAATGCTAGTGAATACTTTCTTAATTCTCCCATTCTAACTGTCAAGCTTAAGACTGTAGTTAATCCCCAATGCAACCCTTACAGAGTTACGGACAGTGAAAGGCTATTAATGCAGAGCTCAAGGGGAATTAATCACATTTTCTAACCTCATCCTTTTTAAACAGTTTAAGAATTAAGTCAAGGAAACCTTTTCTTATGCATTATCATTCACTGCAGAAATTGGAGACTCCCACTCCTTTTAATCATGTACCAGATCAACACAGAGGTCCTTAATTTTTTCTCATCACAGCAGCAGACAAATCTGTTTATACTGTAGCCAAGATTAGCCGGAAAATGCAAGACACACATCCCATTGCAGGGTAAAAGACAGCATCATTCATACACATGTTAGATGAGGCAGAACTGCCTAACAGACCGGCCTATGTAACTCTCACCAGACCTGAAAGTCAGGAACACATACTAGCACTGCACTGCTCCTACTCACAGCTAGAGAGCCAAGCATGGTTTTTTGAAGGTGTTTTTAAGAAGATGAACAGAATCTGAGCAATGAGAAAGGGCCAGTTTGCAGCAGGACACATTCATGTCCAGGCTGGAAGAACTGGAGCGTCTAAAAAAGGGCATGAAAATTTATAAACCCTTACCTTAGCCAAGCCGCTCTTAACTGGACAGGGCTTGGCATCTTGTGATCACATTTGCAGGTTACAGCTACCCTAGAAGCTCGCTGACTTACCTGCATATCCACATCTCTATAAACACACACGTACCTATTTATACACATGTGTGTGGACAGGTTTTTTCCCCTATGTGCTATGGACTTATAGCTTGTTAATTAACTCATCCCAATCATCCCCTTCCTTCTGTGCCAGTGTCAGAGCTGCACTAACTACCAAGCTCTTATCCCTCCCACCAGCTAGCTTAAGGTGGTAAACTCTGTACTGGTGGCCCAGACTGTTAACTTTCTACAGTGTTCCTCACCTTGAGAGAAGTGCTGTACTTCTTGAGACTGTAAAATGCACTGATTAATCATGTCAGGACATTATCAGAAGGAAAGTACAACACAGAGGAAAGAAATTTATTCTGTTTCTCTAGTCCTAACTATCAGTCACGCTTTAGGGCTCCATGTCTCCTACATATATAAGTAACTGGATGTGATCAAATGTCATTTTTATCATTTCTGCAGCAATTGCATTGTACAAGGTTAATATCAACCAGTAATTTATAACAGCTTTTTCCCTGAGCACTTAAAAGAATAATCTGGATATAACAGGAAAGAGCCCTTTAATAATAGCAATAAATATTAAGCTATTACTTCTGAGATACAAAACCTGCATGAATATTGTCCAAATGATTGGGGAATAAAAGTTTTATCTTCAGTCAAAATTTCTTATTTTCACACATCTGAAGGACCAAGACACCACTCCATTCCTGTAATGTGCTCTGACATACATACTATCTGAAAATTCCACAGATCAGCAGACACAGCAGGACAAAGAAACATGAAGACCTGGACTATCTCACGCCCACTAACAACAGACACAACTTTTTCAGGAAGTCACTGCTGTGCCTGGTTCTGCTTCCTAGACCAACCTAGAACAAACATTCTTCTGTATTTCCACTTTTTAACATGACATACACATAACACCACAGGAATTGCCATACGCATTTCAGCATCTCTTATTAAAGTCCTCTAAGCTTATTACCTTCTTTTCTTACTGTCTGATACTTCTCGCAATATTCACACTGAATGCATCAAGACGCGCCAGCATCAATCAAAACCAGCCAGCAATATTTTTCTCCTTGCTGTTCAAGTTCTGGTGCCTTACAGTGGAAAGCATGATTAAATTGGCTTTCTTGATTGCATATAAGTGTGGATGGAACAAGAGTTTTAGTTGATTTACATGCATTGTGTAAGTAAACTGGTGATTATTTCCCACAAGTAGACATGAATTTCATGTTGCAGAGGAACTTAAACAATCATGAAACATCTAAATGTTAATCAGCAGCACAAACAAAAAAAAAGCCAAGAAGAAGGAGCTTCCAAGCTATAAAGCAATGAATTAGACAAGCATATGAGAGCTGCTCTACAGTTTGGCAGTTCTGATTAGACACTGAGCCTTTCATGATCAAACTACGACACAGATCATTTGAAATAGTGTGGTATTTAGCCAAGCATAAGAACTGCTGCATGTAAAAAAACAAAAATACAATGAATAACAAAAAATTGGTGGTTTCGTATTTTCTAAAGCTATAAGAAAACATGGTACATCATTGTGTTTTACTGCTGGACAAATTCATAGCCAAACCTTGAAGCATGTATGCAGTCCTTCAACTTCTGTATTCCCTTGTACAAAACCAACACAGAAGCTTAAAGACGGCCTGTTACCTTCAGCAGTGAAAGCTATTATTTATTTAGAGAGGAAAGCTGTAGTTCCCAACACTGGGCATGGGGATAATGCTACATGTCTTGCACTTTCTATGAGATCCCCAACATACTACAGACAAAACAAACATTCTTCCTTTTGCATCTTCTCCTGGAAGAGTGAAGCAGAGAATGTTCTCACGCTCTCCCCTCCCTTCCCTAGTGCTACAGCACCCCTGCTGTGCTTGGTGCACAGACTAGAAGTGAGGGCTCCATACTGTAACTATATGAACTTTACACCAATCTAACTTTTGCCATATTAGAAACAAAAATAAAAATCCAAGAATTTCATTCCTATGAGGTAAGAACAGCACAGTATCAGCCCAGAATATAAGCATTAAACTCGTACTCCATTCTGCAGAGAACAGAAATATTCACAGAAAGAGCAGAAAGTACACAAAAAAGTTGTTAACATGCCACAAATTATTGTTTTCCTCGCTTTATGTACTCAAGAACAAACCCATGTTGTTCATATACACAGAACTAATATTCAGCATGAAAACAAGCTGCACACTGAACACTATCCTGTTGAAAGTTGTAAAATACTACTGGAACAGCTCACCACATTGCTTGGCTTCTCACTTTAAGGAGTTAATGCTAAAGTTAAGGCATTGACACTAGTTTGAACTATTTGAATTTCCATACAGCATCAGATATCTGCATGACTTGCTTTAAAACCAGCCACATTTGCATAGAGGAAACAGAAACTGCATGGGAATGAGTGCTTACACAGACCAACTTCAATATTCTTCTTTTAAATTACCTGAAATATCCAGGATTTTTGCTTGGACACTTTCCAGAAAACTCACAAGCATTTTCTCCAACTTCACTGATTGCAAGAGACACAATTTAACATGGAAGACTTTCAGACAAATGGAATTTGGCACCTCTAAGTTTCTGCTTTGGATCAGCAACACAGGGTCTAATCCAGCATCCATCCATTTGAATCCATTTGGGATTACTCTGCTGGAAGAGGCAGAAACTTTTCCTGAATCAACATAGGAAATTGAGCAAAAGAAGTAGGGAGTAAAATACACAAGTCTACTACTAGTTAGTTGCACAATTCCCATACTGTCAACTTGCTTTTAGCTGATTTAATGTGGCATCTACAGAAATGTTCTGCAAGCCATAAAGGTTGATTTTATTTTTTAATGAAAAAGTTTTTCACGTTTTAAAAAGAGCTGTGATCTCAATTTTACAAACCGCTTGCAAAAGTTGTTGTCATTCTAGTGAACACACAATGTTACACATAATATAGATGAGTAAGATGATCCAAAATACCTCAGCTCAGATTTCTTAAAGTAAAAATCCCAGGTATCATACAGTGCTTTTCATTTTACAAGACAAATCTAAGGATGAACTTCTCATGGCAAGCACCATTCAAATAAAGCAATCAAACATGAAAGCAATTAAATTCAATTAACGGTCTCCAGAAAATTAAGTCCAAAAGAAACAAACAGAACAGCCAGATTGCTTACCAGGGAAAAGCCTGAACAAACAAACCCACTGCAGGGCAAAAAGGCCAGGAAGCTGCTGGAGCCAAGGGCCTCCTGTCAAAACCACACCAATTCCATCTCACAAAAGAAGCAAATCCAAGAATTGCTCCACCATTAAAGGTATCAATCACTCCACCTTCAAGAACTACTGGCACTAATGTGTACATCAAATCCATCACCTGGCCAAGTCACCTAAAGTCCAAATGTGGATACCTTAAAAAGTAAAAGCATCCCAATGGTTTCTGACATCCTAATAGCAAACCAGGAGCAGAGTAGTATTTCCTGAAGACCAGGCTTCCTCCATCTCCCCCATCAGCTTGTTCAGAACTGAAGTTGTTACCATAAATTTGTGTATGGGCAGGTTGTAAGCCAACTGCAAATATCCTGGCCAAGGAAACCCAGACCGAAGCAGGGCTCCCCAGCTGGGAACAATACCCAACCCAAAGCCAAAGCCAAGCAAGCAGTGTATCATGAGACAGGCTCAGTTGCTTTGCTCACCTGTAGCGCCTCCCTGTTAAGGGCAGAAGCAAGATGACAACAGCAAGGATGGAACACAAAATAGCAAGGGGGCTCTGGAGAAGAAAGCAGTGAGAGACCCAACTACAAAAAGGTTTCAACCCAGTAGTCTACACGATAGCACAAGCAGTATTTAAACCAGAGAAACTGAGTTAGTCCCCGCTACTGGCCTTGTGACAGAGTCCTCAAGCCACAAATTAACGATACCAAGTCTTCACAGAGGGGAACAAGAAAATGCACAGAATTAAGAGTGGGATTTTTTTTAAATTTATTTTCATTTTTAAAATCTGTCTTGGACACAAAACTTTGCAGAACAATTTAACAGCTGAAACTATGTTTTGAAAATTAATCTCTTCAGTCAATAAGAGCAGCCATTGCCAAGTAATGCTGACTGGCAGAAAACAGGCATTAATCTCTGACCTCAACTAAGTTCCCCTGCACCGGTAATTTCTTACCAACACATCATAAACACTCGGAGCATGCAAATGCTTTTATAGGAGTAGACAAGTATCATTATCTTCACCACCAGGGCAAACAAGGCTCACAAGTCCTCAGAACTGGCTCCACACAGCTGTCAGACACAGCAGGGAAGACACACATCCTGGTAGCTCTGCCTGTTGGCAGGCAAATACACGTCACCAAACCTCAACTGTCTTTGATCCAGTGCCTGTACTTGGGCTACAAAGCCAGAAAGGTAAAAGTAATCCTGCTTCTCAAGGCTTTCTAAAAGGGTGGGCTACAGCCACTACAAAACCCAGGTATACCCTGCATGGTTTTTTTGGAGGTGTTTTTTTTTGTCTTCCAAGTTGTAAAAGTCTCCTGCTAGAGTAGGACATGGGGAGAAAGGGGAAGAGAAAGACAGAAATAGCCTATTTATTAAACCAGCATCATTGTATTATTTTAGTTCTTCTTACGCCTGAATTGCTTACTAGGATTCCTTTTTGGCTACTTGCCCAGAACAGTTGGAAGGAAAACCCAAACCAAAACAAAAACAGTAGGCAAGCCAATCCTTCATGATCCCAGGAAGCTTCTTTGGAAGCATCCTCCTTTCAGAGTCTTCTCTTCCTAATACCAGCTCATCAGACTATCTGGGTCCACCCTCCCGGCCACTCCAGGGTCAGACAGTTACCAGTAATCAGTGTTAAAATCAATTCAGTATCTTCCCTCACAACAGTTGGGGACCCTAGCTCATACAATCTTCTCTACAAGAACTACGTAGTCCAATAGAAATCATCAACCTGGACATCCCACTTCAACGGACACTAACATAAACAGACTGATTTATTAACTGATATAATTTACCAGTGAGCCAATTACAATCCAAAGCTTGAAGATCTGTTAAATCTAAGTGGAAGGCTCCAGCAACTTGGTTTTATTAACTCAAAGACAAATCTTACTTATTAAATATTTACTTAATATTTATAGACAGTCCATGAAATAATTTAGTCTTTGTCCGAAGTTTCCTTCAAAATCACTCTCCTTATAAACAAAGCTATTAACTTCTTTGTGCTGATTTGTGTCTGTCACACGTACACTGAAAAATCCTCCAAGGGCACGTCTATGCTCAATGCTCTAAATGACAAGCAAAGACAAAAATAACCCCATACCCTGCCAAAAAAACCCAAGTCATCAAAGGCTCTCTTGTGAAAACCACTCACAAAAAGAATTGGAAAAGGCTGAACATCACTAAATTTCTGGAGTTAGGCTAGGACTGGGGATCCTGGTTGCTCCACACTAACACCACTTGGCTGCCAACCTTAACCCTCCAGAAAAGACTCCACAGCCCTGAACTGTGTAACTGTACTCTCTGTAAGAGACACATGGAAGTGGGGTCTCTCTGAATCACATTGAGTTGCCAGTATACTGGGCTGGATTTTTCCAAAGCATCAGGAAAGTTCTTACAAGTTGTTTCAAGTGGAACATTCAACACACTCAGTAACACTAACTCGGCTCTCAGCAGTAAGATATGACAGCAAAAAGAAAAGCTGGTGAAAGGAATGTGTTAAACCAGACCTTCTTTCAGACTTGGGTGCCTCTCTGAATGTCAAAAATAGATGCCTGTGTCAGCCCAGGATCACTGTTTCAATCCACCCTTGGCAATAGGTACTGAACACTATTTTGAAAGTGGAACCAGTTCCTTTTGAAAAGGTGAAGGAAAATGTCCCATCTTTCAATATAGGAGCATAACAAAGCATTTGCACACAGCACGAGAAATTCCCATGGAATGTGTTTACCAGCCAGAGGAGACTCAAGACTCCGTCTCTCATCTCACAAACCCAAAAGGACACACTTCACATCAGCCACGAGCACTCTCCCTCTTGTTCCCTCATCAGAGCTGAAGCACGTGCTAAGATGATGAAAAGGCCCACATGACCACAGCAAGAGCAAGCGCGAACAGCACAAACTTCTGCCTTCTTCTGTAGAAGAGGCACGTGTGTCTCCCAAAATACATCACCTACAGAATTCTCCAGCTACTACCTGCAGGATTACCTGGGAAGAGACACACGTTCACACTGAAAGCAAGTCATCTGCAGCCAGTCATCAGAAAAAATACTCTGAAACACAGTCAAGAAGTGAAGGCCTTGGTTAAAATGAAGGGATGGAGAGCTGACAATTTCTAGAAAAGTCAGGAGAATAAGTTAATATCCATTCCTAAAAATGGCCTTTTCTATAAATCAGTGACTGAAAAAGGCCATTTTCCTATGAGAATTTGTTAAAGTGGTTTAAGAAATCACTTTGAAGAGCTTAGTTACTTCTGAGTGAACGTACATCACAAAATCAAGCAGAGGACTTTATGTAAACATTATATCCAACAGCTCAAAATGGTTTGTCCACATACTCAAATACTGCATCAAAGTTTCTGCACCTAGATAAACAAGAATAATTCCCACCCGGTGGCAAGGTACTCCAAGAAATAATCAAAAGATGTTCTATAACTGCTACCTGCAACAAGGATTCTTCCGCAAAAGTTCTTTGCCCCATACAAATAATCTCTTAATAAAGACTTTGAAATCAAACGCTGCATTACACACAAGGTACTCCATGTACTAATACACTTATGTGTGTGTTTGTACACACACACACAGAATGGCCTAAATAAGAGACTGGATTCATTATGGATAAACTCACACAGAAAAAACATCCTAGCCTTACACACAAAGTGATGTGCTCTTGCCCAATCACTACCTCTCAGCAAGATAATCTTGGGGTTACACCTGCCTGGTAATGCTAAAATGTCAGCCTGGCTCAGAGTGGCAGAGTCAGGAGAGTAAATCTTATGCTACAAAATTATTAGCATAAAAGAGTGTGCAAGAGAGCAGCAGCATTGGGAAAGCCAGAAACACATGCTGCAGCATAAATCCACTTCATTCTCTTCAAATTCTTCGCGCTGTTCCAGTCTCCTTAACACACTTTCGTCCAGAGAGGCTCATTTGACTGAACTGAGTAAACAAATCACAGGCCCAGGGAATCTTGTATGCAGCAAATCACTGAAGACAGTTTTAAACATGCATAGCCCACAGATTCACCCTTTTCTTGCCTCACCATTAGGTATCTGCTATAACTTCCATGGGATAAAGAACATTGAGCTGGATCATTTTTGAAGGTTGGATCAGAGCAGCCTCTTTCATCATCTTACCCTAGTACCTCAGCACTCATCGAGAACAGTGTATCACAATGACACACTGTTATCAACTTCTCTGGAAACAAAAGCTTTTCCTCATCAATAAATTGTTTGTTAACTTTCAGACAAGGCTTTCCAGCTATTTTTTCCTGCTCTTGTAAACATAGATACTTCATTTCATAAACACTTCAGTGCTCTCACTTATTAGCACAGACTCTTTTGAATTTCTTTGTGATGCTGTGCAACTGTAAGAAGAAAACGTGAACTCAGAGTAGCTTCAGTATGTCTATTATTTTAGGAGTGTTAGACAAAAGTAGTATTTCAGGGCAGATCATCCACACATTTAAAGGTCTTCTATCAAGGAAGTTCTGAGTACTACAAACCAAAGACAGATTATGTACAGAAAATCCTGCAAAGCCTTTATGTGATTTTTCTTCCTTTTTTTTTTGCATGTTTGCAGCAAGGATGATGAAAGCTTTCAAAACATTTGGAGTAACTCAACACCAACAGTCTTTCCCAAATTACTATGTTTCTTCTCAACACTTGCCACAGAATACATCTACAACATTTTCTTGCTACAAGACTACAACAAAGAGAGAAAAGAAAAAGCCCTGCCAATGTGTTTTCCTATACTCATTAAATATACTAATCCTAAGCACTCATATAAATGAAGCAGCTACTATTAGCATCTATTTCCACATGTAAACTATTCACTTGTTCCTATTTAATAAATACATTACCATACTATTTGTGACTGAAACGATAACCTGATCCAATATTTATTAATATTTATTGTCTTCAGTACACAGGAGGAGTTTTCCCTGTCTTGATATTTGCCTTTTTCCCAACTCATTCATTTCAAGTCTCCTACTTGACAAATGTTACTTATTCTGAAATATTTCCAAAATTAGAAAATGGGAGTACCTCAAAAACTGGTGTCAGCACATACACTTACTCTCTTGTGACAGTTGCAGCCATGAGCTTTTTGTCATCTCACTAATACAGAGATTTGTCTCTGTATCACAGCTCCTGCGTTCTGAGAACAGACTTCCCAGGCGCTTTATGTGTTTGAGTAGCAGGAGATTCATCACTGAACAGCTGGAGCTTTGCCCAGGAAAACAAACTATATTCTGTACTGAAAAGAGGGACATGATGATTAGGCCTTTCATATCCCTCTCATGCTGAAAATTATGGAATTATCAGAAAACTGTAATCATGGAAATGTTAAACTAAGGCAAATGTATTTTTACAGCAAATGAACATAATTATGTTTACTATATTTGGGCCCAAAGTTGGCTGGCAATTCAGTCTGTATATAGACAGCAATATCTGATTCACTGTCACAGGATATGAATAAACCAGAGCAATCCAGTGTGAATAACAGGCTCCTTCCTATAACAAACCCCAGCATTAATGTGTACATAACACATCAAGAAGACCATGTAATACTGCTGTAAATAGGGATTTCAGAAATAGTAGTAGTTGAATAGTTTTAACAATAATTTCAAAAATCATTCAAGCAGATCTTTGTATCAGGAGCCTTCTGGACCTGTCAGAATGCTTTATTTCTAACAAATCCATGGGTTTTAATATATTAGACTATGTAGAACTAATTTCTGTAGCTGATGAAGGAACAGTGGTGACAATTATTCTGAGATCATAAGGATTAAAACCATAGAAATGATAGCATGCATACTTTATAACCTTACTTCATTTTTTTTTCTAATCAAGAAGGCTGCCTGCATGTCTTGGGCACAGTGTTCCCCTCCTCATTAAGACCAGAATTTACAAGTCTTCATTAAATATAGATAAGATTTTTTAAAATAGTACAAATTCATCCTGCATAGCTGGGGTCAAAACATGATTAGTTATAAAGATCAAATGCAGCACACTTCCATTTTATACAGCTCTAGTACAAATCAAAAGGGGAAAAAATACAAAATCTTGCAACTATAACCTTTCCTCCTTCAAGAACACCCAAAATGTGGGACTCGCCTAGTACTTCTGTCTGCTTTACAAAGTAGATAAGCAACTCAGGGATCTTTTTAATTATCTTGTGCAAACACTGTTAACAACTGGTTCAAACCCAAGTTCGGCATCAGAGACAAAAGGATTATCTTGCCCCTCTTCCTCAGGCCCCCATAGTCCAGCAGGTACTACCCCACTTTTATGACGGCAAAGCTTACATGTTGGAGACTCTGGTATCTAAGTGCCTTCTAGTAGCTGCTTCAGTAACCCTGCTTTCTATTTCAGTCCAGAGTAATTTGTTGCCTTTTGGCTGCACAGCGTAAATGCCAAAACAGGCCACAGGTCAACTTAAAATCAAAAAGCTGCAGACTGAAAGCTGTAGAATGCTACAACAATTTCCTAAGTCCTCTCCTGTCACTCCTGACACTGACACAGCCTTAAGAAATGTCTCGTTTTAAAAGCAGTTAGTTACTTGTCTTCCACATTTTGTATGTTCTGCCTAGGAAGAATAGCTTGATTAAAGTGATTTTCTTTTTATTAAGAAAAACAGAAGACTAGTATTTCAACAGAATATTGTTTTCTAGCTTCTTTAAAAACAGTTTAAGTCAACAATGAAGCTCAATTTCTTTCAATACAAACTTACATGGTTGGGGAAAAAAATCATCTCATTTTTAATACCAAGTGTAGATGCTACCACAAAACACAAGTAACTTCATGTAAGACCTGCTTGCTAACACAAGCATACCTGGAATTCTGCCGGCACGTCTTGACAGCACACAGAACTTTTCTAGCTTCTGGCCTTAAACTGCTACATTAAGTACTGGGCATGGAAAGGCACACACCAGTCAAACCAATGCTCAGATAAATACTGATGTGATTTGATTGAGGTAACATGATTTTTCCTTAAAAACAAAACACCCTTGTTCTTAGGTTAAAAATGATTCCCCAAAGGAACTCTCCAAGTATTTCCCAATTCAATTATCAATTGTTAAATAATCACCAGCCCTAATTTACAACATATAAAGCACAGACAGACCACCTCGCCATGTCTACCACGTCCTCAAAGTTGAAGTACTGATAGTTTTATATAAACAACTGAGCCCTCAATCATGGGCACGATGTGTCACCAGGTTACGTGCCAAAGTTTCTAGGCTGAGTTGTGCAAGAAATTTTTTGCCCAGTAGAGGATACAACGGGCTATTTATTCTGGTATAATGCATCTCGAAAGAGAAACTGATGCAATGTCTTAAAATCTGTAAAACAAATTAACACAATATGCTTAATCTCCTCAGTAGATATCAAGCAACCATAAACAAGTCTAAGATTTAAGCTAAAACATTTATTATTTGCTGGCTCTGAAATCTCACGTGTTCTCCCCCACTAAAGCAAGCAGCAGCACCAGCAGTCCAAGGTATCACATACATACATCAGCAGAGGATCTGAACTTCATACCTAATTAAGTATATGCAATGGTCTCTCTCAAAATTCATTAACGGAGCTGAAATTTTGTTCACAAATGATGACCTGGAAAGAAACCATTAAAACCTTAAGTGGCATCTTCTGATGTGTCAATTATCCTTAAAAATTATCAACATGAAAGACTAGGCTTACATTAAATGCTGTTGAGGTGATTTAAGCAAAGCCACGCTGACATTCCTTTCAACTAACTTCTGTTGACAAAGTGCTTTCTGCTGCAGAAACTGTGACACAGTAAAGCTCCGCCAGCCATAAGACACTGCAAAGATGCCAAATGCACTTAAGCAATGTTTCATTATCAGCCGATGCATTTGTTGCAGATCTGGCCAAACCCCTTTCAAATATATTTCCTAAGTATGTGGATTAGAAAATGCGACCTTTTTGCCACCAAGCCTGTTTGTGCCAAGGGCACGCTGACAGCCAGGACCACCCCACTGGTACCAAGCACTGCCAATGACTAATCTGGCACCAGCAAGCGATGGTAAGGAGGCTACAATACAGCACTAAGCATCAGCGTAATGTCTGGCAGTTTCTCCCTTATGTATTACTACAAAACCCCCTCCAGCACCATTTTTAGCCACTGCTGGATTTCCTCCCTTCTCCCCATCCCCCAACCAGGCTGTAAACCTTGAAGTAACCTTGTTCTGCTCCCCCCGCCTCCCTGAGACAGCACCATGACTGAAACATAACCTCTAATCTTATTTTCTATTTCTAGCATACAATTCACGACCCTTATCCCAATTTTTTAAATGAAATATCCTCCATGTTGCAGACTCTGCTCCCTATAGTCAGGATAGCACGGTCTACATCACAATTTATAACTGTATGTTTCTTATTGAAGACAATTTCACTTCACTTTTAAAAGCATTAGAAACATGGTATTTACATAATAAAGCTTCGAAAGCCTCCTCTGAAAAAGAGTGTACCTCACTGCAGTGAAACAGCTTTATTTATTAGAAGGTTTATCTAAAGGCCTTAAAATATAACAGATCTGCCCTTCAGGGCAGCCTGCAAAGCAATGCATTAACCTCCAGCAATTATTGATACTCGGAAACTATCTGTGGACATTAAGCTAATTACAAATTACCAGGGTTTATTACAAGGGAATCCTTCTAGTCTGACACCACCTACTTACAAGGAATTTGCTTAAACTTGCTTAGGTTTTTTCCAACAACAAAATACGTCATTTGCTTGCCACTGATTCTATAACATTTCTTACACAAAATGAGTTAAAATAAAAAATGGCCTGTGGCATCATATGTAGTAGTTTAAATTTATACTTCTCATTAATTCCCACTAAATACAAGCCTCTTTCATGTTTTTATCAATTTTTACCCAATTTACTAGCTGCTAGGGTATCTCCCACAAAAGCACTGTGATTCAGAGCAGCTCCATTAAGAATGAAAAATATTTTTCTGTCTCCAAAGTGCTAAAACCAAGAAGTTTCCAGGATGCATCCCAAGCCTGGAGGTTGCAGTCTGACACATCCATGCCCTCCCAGAGCTGCCCAGAGTTACAAGTACACGTCTGCATTTCCATCAGCCACCACTAACACTTCTGCCTACCCCAAAATCAGCTATTTCAGTCCCAGAAAACACATCCCCATGGGGTGTGGAAAGAACATTTGTCACTGTTCCAATAGCTGCCTGCTTACCCTGCAGAGAGGAACTGATCTGGTCACTGTGTATTGGTGAACCCCTTCACTTATACACAGTCAAAATTTAAAAAGAAAAGTGAATTGCACTGTACCACATAGCAAGACATCTATAAATGTTTATACCAAGTTAATACCCAGCCTTTCAGAACACTGCCAACTATACTGATAGGACTTTCTGTTGATTAGTCAGAGAGTTAGACAGCCTAGGATGCTAACAGCAAAGAAATAGCCCCCAATACTTCACAAAATTACTCTCTGAATTGTACACAATCAGTTATGGGTCAATTTGATCACACAAGCGTAACCAGAAAAAGAGGAACAATCCTTGAGCTATGACATGAGGTGTTACAATGTGTTTTGTTAAATTTATGTAGACCTTAGCAACATGCTCTGCAATAAACATGGCTTGTTTCACGTTGGTCTGCACAGGCAGTTCTAGTAAATACCATTAGTTTGTTCCACTTCCTCTCTCCTACTCCCTCAGCTTCCATCCTATTCTCAGCAGAGCTTCTTTTCACTTTATAGGTAGTTCCACAGAAGCTGAGCAGCAAGTGGGAGGACAGTCTCTAGCAATCAAGAATAAAATCACTTAAGTGAGCATCAGACTAGAGCAAAACAAGTGCGAGAGCTTTTTAAGGTAGCAGAGCTGGATTTTTAAATGGACTGAAAAACATATATATAGAAACTGTGAAGTCAAGAGCAGCTCAATGTGTACTGAGAAGCAAAAGTCAGCATGGTAACAGGAGCAGCACAGTCAGAAGCAGCCTGACACGAGATTAATTTCCAGACAGATACTGGAAGACTAACTACTGTCTTTCCATAAAAAAAAAGCAAAGATTACATTGTCAACATAAATGATAACTGAGTCAGGACTGCCTCAGTTAAAAAAAAAAAAAAGATGTTATATAAACATATTTTGAATGGTAACTTCATTGAGTTTTAAGGGTCAATGTTCAAGAGCTTTTCTACCCCACCTCATAATGAGGTTTAGAAACATCTCAAAAAACCTCACTGAGATTCTTGCATCAATGAATGACAGCCACAAAAATTCATCATAGCATTAGGAAAGTATTTGTAAGTATGTTTTCAAAAGGATACTGTTATTCAAATGGAAAAAGAATCTCACACCACCACTGCCCTACAACTGAACTAGTCAGAATACTGTGGTGTCCCTAAAATATGTAATTAAGAAACTAATATAATAATGCTTCTTGATGTAAATACAATTCTTGTAATGTTTTCCTACAGTCTCTGCTTTTAGTATGGCAGTTACCTGCCAGGGGCCCCTGGAGCCTGCTACAAAACCTTGTTCCCGCAAGAAGCCAGACACTTACACGATCCACACCTCTAAGAAGCAGAGTCAGGGATCTTCTACTTAAACACAAGCGTCAAGACAGACATAATCTATTTGAACGCAGGTCTAATGTACGACAGTGCCACATCTTCACTACAGTCAAGCTCTTTCAATCTCAGTGGAACCATCACAGTGGCTATGGTTCAGCCAGACTGATTTTGGACAAAACTTAATACGCGCTACTACTCCACAGTCAATAATAAAGGAACAGCTTCTTCCACACATGGCTCAGGAGAAGATAAGTGAAATTATTACTTAGGCTACACTAAGTAATAACCTTAACACTACTAATATGCCCTTTCTTCCTTCCAAGGCTCTGTAAGGATCTTGGTCAACTTCCAGGATTAGTCTGTTAGACAACTACAGTGTCTATATTCTGCAGACGTCTGCAATATGCATCTGTAGAAATCCCTCGAGGAACACTACAATGAACAAACATAGGCACACCAAACCCACCATATTATAAAACCAAGCTAGTTATTTGCAATTTTGAAGTGTAAAATGATAACTTATTCTCTTGCTTTCAATTAAACAACATGATCTTGTTTTCCATTTTTTCCCTACTTTTAAATTCACCCAAGCCAGCCTAAGGGCTGGATTAGAGATGCATCCTTACAACACAATTCAGTATTTATATATTTGTTTTTATCCGCAATTTTAAAAAGTGTATTTCCTGCACACATCTAGCAATACCTGTTATGTGCATATTACACGAGGTATGTTCTCCTTTATTAAGGGATTGCAATTTCAACGAGTCAGATTCTGAAAATTCCCATTCTAGAAATAATCACCTTCCTTCAAAGTGTCCAGTAACACTATGCAGCTGGAGCAGACCGTACCACTTCTCTGCATTTGTTATTAGGAACAATGTACATACAGTCAGAACTAGGACTAACCACAGAGTATTATTTGATACATCAAGGGATTTTTATCCTCAGCTGCCATTTGTGTACTGCTGTGCAGCAGGAGAGTTTAGTCAGTGCTTCAGCTGCACAGGCACACCAAACCCATCTTAGAACAACAGAAAATCTTCTGCATTTCCAGCATGGCAGATTCCTCTCCTCACCTTTCAGCAAAAATGAGAGTCCTCACTGCATAATGTATACAAACAGGAGAATTCTGAATGTGAATTAAAGCAGAAAAAAAAAAACAACACAGTAAAGGGGGGTTAGAGGGGAGAGGAAGTAATCAGAGAGGAAAGAAAAGGAGTAACTGGATTCAGCAGCATAAGAAAATTATGATTGTGGGCTTAGCAATGACACCAATGTTCTTTTTTACAGTGTATCAATATAATGATATTCAAAACTGAGATGGAAATATATTTTAGGGCTCTCAAATGCTATTAGCAAGACATTCTACTGCATTTTGAGTTGCTGTATGCGCAGCAGCAAATAATTTCAAACCATACAGCCACCTGTAAAATGGAGTCTTATCTCCTCTTACAGTTAACATATTATTCTCTGTCTGAAACAGACAATTCTTCCACAGCCTGCTTTTCAGATCTTTCAGGTCATTATGCTGGCATTCTTTTGCCTCTGATGTTGAAACACATCAACTCCATTTAAGTAGAAATATCTCCGTCCATATTTTGGGTAAAGCAGTGGATTTTCATTGGTTAGAAGGGGTACTCAGACACTACTAATAAAAAATACTATCAATGTTATATTAGGAAGTCTATACTATTAAATTCTTAGGTGATAACTACCCAAGATGAAGTCAGCAAAAAATTCTTGTGCCACACCCCACTGCTGTAAAAATCTGAGTACCTTATCCTCAGCCTGTGTCAGACTGAAGCATGTAGCTCACAAGTGAATGGAAAGTTTCTAACCTAATTGTTAATTCGAAAAGATTACACTGAGTAATCTCAATGATTACTCACTGAGTTTATGACTATGACTCATAAACTTTTGCTTTGCTTTGTTTCTTACCATAGTCTTCAGTACAAAGGTATTTAACAAGAAACCAAAATCTTTGAAGAGAGAAAAAAAAAAACACAGGAAAAGAAGAAAGCAGAAGGAGAGGCATTCCAGGGCAAGTAAGCCACAAGTACCTGACACACAACCTAAAACCAACCACCAGCCCAAGCTGAGGCAATAGATTCCATACAGAAGAACACAGGTGGCATGTTTAAGAACACAAATCACAAGTGAAGACAAGAAAAATTTCTTTCATTCAACATCAACTATAAAACATCAATTTCATCAACTACAAAGCATCAATTTCAAAGTATTACTTCTTAGGATGTTGATTCTTTGCTAAAGGTACCAAGTCTTATCAGTGCAAAAATACACAACAGTTTTAAGTCAAGGGCATCTTGCCTTTGGTGACACAAACTGGTATTTGTAAATCACCCCATCTCAGTAATTCCAGCTGTCAAATATCCCTATTTCCTGCTTTTTTTGAGGATATATTAAGCAGGTGTCTGCACTCACCAGCTATGGACAGTTTCAGATGGAGTACTAACCCTCACAACACCATCTTTTGGTCAGAATGCTATCTGCCTGTGACAGCACATGCTGAGTGAATACCTAGAGGTCACTTGCTTTAAGTCAATGGTGTGAAGGCAAAGAAGAAAAAAAAAATACTCTCATAGCACAAACCTCTAGAGACAGCTACAAAAGAGCCAAAGACAACCACTAATTCTGGGTTTTAAGGCACAATCAGGTTTTCTGCATGTTACCAAGCACTATAATCAATATTGACACCGATCCAGTTGCTTAATATTTGCTCTAAGTCTACTGTTCCAAATCACACCAGTGTAACTTGCTCACATTAAGATTCACTTTAGAGAAACAAATTTTGCATAGACATAGCATGCAAGATGTCCTGCACTCATTGTAATTTATTCCTTAACATAACCAGGTCAAAATGAAATATTCCTTCTTAACTACACTTGTAGTTACAAGGACAGTATCACTTATAAAACTTTAAGTGAAAAGGAGCAATAATTATGTACTGTAGAAAACCTCATCAACTATACTTACCCCAGTTTTTCTTGATGTATGGTTTCACATGCAGTTAAAAACAACCAACACAGCAGAGACAAGCAGCAAGTGCTCCAGAACAGATCAAATAGCACGTGCAAGGAATTCACAATTTATCATTTCCCTGAAGCCACAAGGATTTTTTTAAAAGAATCAGCCTCATCTGTGCTAAACCAATTTCAGAACAAAATACAGATAAAGCATTTTAGCAGAAAGTCACTGAAAGACAATTCTCTCCAGGTTCAGGATGCTACTTAAAATATCAGTAACAACATACATCAGGCAGAGAAAAGCATCCAGGGCCTGCACTGCTAAGCTGAAAAAGCCCATAAAAATGTGAATGTCTCAGGAAAAAGAATAAACAAGGAATAACTTAATGCCAAGTTCAATTTTATCAGTCATGTTAGCAGTAGTTCTCCATCTATCACAATGTACAAAGTTGAAGGCCACTAAGGGCTTTGAAGTGGAACAAACACATAGCAGAAGGTACTGAAACACAAGAGAAGACAGAGTCTAGACAGAGAATTTCCATCAATAGTCCCCCAAAACACAAGGGACCTAGAAGCACACGTTAAAACAAAACAATAAATAAGATAATTAGGGCAGGAGATCCTAAAGAGACCAATTTTAACATGTTAATCAATAGAAATTTCCTCAGAAACTGACTTTAAAAATTCAGTTTAAACATGCACCGTTTCAAAAACCGCACATCAAGGGAATGCACAAGCAACAAACTCAGTGAAGCTGTTTAAGAACAAACTAAACATGTATTGTACCTTTAAAGCCAGAGGTGCTATTCAACTATGAACTCTGGTATACATAAGCCACAGCAATTCATACCCCCATAGTCCAACAACTTGTCTGATTATTGCATACTTTTCAGAAAAGCACTCAGAATCAAAAACACCATGAAAGGTTTTGAAGTATTAACTCTCTGACACTTAAATTGTTAGAGATTCAGTGATAAACACACCTCCTGATGCTTGAAAGACAGCATCTATGATTTGAAAGGGACATCTGCAGCCATCATGGTCACTGCCATATAGAAAGGCAAGCCAGAGTGAGAGAAGAGCTAGAATCTTTTAACACATGTTCAGGGAAAACATAATTAAGAGGCAAATCATGCTGTTTTTCCATTTGTCTGATTGTATCAGATGATCCTAATCAAACCTCCAAAACCCAACTGTTCCAGAAACTAAAATGGAAAAAAGAAAAACCCAAAAACTCTTCCTGCTGCGTCTTCAAAGGAAAAAAGACTTTTCACAAAAAAAATTTCCTAAATCCTATGTGTCAACTACAGATTTACTCTATCATACCAATCCATCACCACAAAAACGTAACATTCCTATATAAAAACAGAAAAATGTATCATTAGTGGTTTTTAACAGATTCCATGTCCAGCAACATCTGCAGAGCAAGAGACTTCATTTAACCAGACCGGGATCTTTTCTGACCACAAAACCAAGCACCAGATTGATTTCAAAATCATACAGGTCAGAAGTGCCGCTTTTCCACACGGAGAAAGCGATGCACACACTCAACCAAAGGCTGCCAATCCAGACCCGTCCCATGACCCAAATCATTACTGCAGTTTTAATATTATCTGAAAGATAGCACTTAATTTAAGGTTGGTAACTTGGACCTGTAGAATAGATTTACTAAGAAAAACCTGTAAACATATTCACAATCACTAGCAAATTTTATATGAAGGTTGCTTAATTACTAAAGTAATTTGTAATAAGTTGTTTCAAACTTTACAGTACTCCTCCTCCCACCCTGAAATGAGGGCAAAGTGCTGAATTCAATTCCACAATCTGTTGCCTTGGAAATTATTGCAATGTTTAGACAAAGAAGTTTATTATGAGATCTAATAGGATTGCTTGAGAGAAAACATTTTCATTCTCTTTCTGATAGCAACACAAGACCAACAGACCGGAAGTTCTTTGAGTAAGGACCCTTCCAACATTTGAACACAGAACCAAGCACATTCCAAGTACTGGTACATGTGCACTTTTTTCGGTGTTTTGCTCTAATAATTGGCACTTTCTCCCAGCACCCCATCATGGAATTCTCTTAAGAAGAATAAACCACAGAATTAAAGTCCACTTACACTTGCATTAATTTGGAAAACATCTTTTTTTTTTAGCCTACCCTGCTCTTCATTACATGAACTGCAGCAGCTACTCTTAAAAAATTAGCTAAAACAGAAGCACAAGTTGTAATGCTACCAAAACCTTACCCCTGTTTGCATCATCTGGTCTACACTTGTAGCTGCCCCAAAAAACAGTTTCTGAAAGTCGGAAAGCACTCCCAGTTTGCTCTCTGTAGGTGAGAATGCATGAGTATCCACTCAAACCCCTGCTCTCCTGTGGACAACAACAGCAGCCTGGCAACCTCGATGACTTCAATTTCACTTTGAGCACTGAACTCAGTAAAACTAAATTCTAATCACCACTAAATTTTACATTTTATAAAGACGTCTTCTGCTTTTTATTTAATAAATGAAAAAGGTTTAGCTGTTCTAAATGATACTTGCATATTTAGTAGAACTGTTTTTCAGCACCATATTAAACTTTTTGATTACATCATATGCTCATATCTCACGTAGGAAAAAGAGCCTACCTTATTATTTCAGTATTTCTGAAGTGTGTTCAGCCAAAAAGACACAAACATCTAACTATTTCTTGGGTAGGAGTCTAAATAAGTTTGTTCTGGAGCTAAGAAACATTCAGTGACCAAGTTGGGTTCTGTAATAACATATTTGCTCACTTTTAGTTAACTGTTCTTCACCCCTTGGGCCTTCATTCCCTGCTTGGACAAAGAATTAGAGATCATTCAACAGCAAGCAACATGGCCATTCTTCCATCGTACCAGAAGAATCTCCTGTCCTCAGGACCCTTACATCTTTCACTAAACACAGGTGCCTTTGAAAAATAATGAAAAGCTTCACTCGCTGATACCTTCATTGGACAAAGGTGTTTTCTTCTGAGCATCTGGAGACAACAAACTTGTGCTGCTCTGAGACCACCCTGCAAAATGCATGCATAAGACCTTACAGATCTGGAGAAACAATGTTTAGGTAGCCTACTGCTCCTTGTATTCTTCCTCTTTCTAAATACTGTAAGCCTTACTCCAAATGGCAAACAACATTCTGAGAATTTTGAAATACTCAAGAGATAATGTTCCTCAATTCTTCTGGAGACTGATACAGAATTACATTTACCCAAAGTGATCTTTCCCCTGTGATACAGTCTTCTACTCAAGCTGTAAGCATGCAGACAAAAGAAAAGTATTTCAACGTGAAGAGTGTTTCTGTGTCTGTTCTTTCTAGTCACTGCAGCTTTCACTGTTTTTCAGCAATTCTGTTATATGCTGAGCCACATAAAACAATGTCTCACTACTTCTAGATAAGCCTACCAGCTTCAAGCATTTTTAAGGAACTTTCTGAAATATTACCTTGTACTCAGACTCTTAGGAAACAACGCTTAAAAGATCTCCAGAATTTTTTGCAATGTGAGCTGTAGATATTCAGGTGCTTTATCTTTCTCTGGGAAAGCTCTTGCACTTGGACTCAAACTGTTCTTCCGAGGCACAGTCAGCCAAGTTTTGTAATCTGCACAGAAGAACAGGAAGTTCAGTGTTCATAAACAAGAAAAATACCTAGGAACATTGCTCTGAATATCCTGGTATCAGACAGACCATATGGACCTGCTTCAAAGGATCTAATTTTACCCCAGTAAATCCAAAGGAATTCCAAGTGCTATCCAGAAACTCACAAACACACCAAGTTATCAAAGTGAGGTAATGTACTTGGGAAAATAAAAACACACAGTTACTCCCAGGATTAAAGTTGTATTTTGTTGCTAGATAATCCTCACAGGGAAGATTCAGACTAGGGATGCCTGTAGAAAAGTGGAGAAAAGGTCCATTATGATTTGTTCTCTTCTCTACAACACACTCCATACACTGCTTTAAAGTTCAAATTACCATTTCTGCTAAGGGAAACACACTTTCCCTTACATTCAAACTGTTGAAGCTGAGGAGAGCTGTTCCATTCACAGATTGTAGTGCATGCTACACAGAGCCTATGAGGAATTTCTGCCACCAGAAAATACTACTTAAATGTCAACCTTGAGTGCACAACGAAACCAGAATCACACCTAAAATACTGTTATTAAAGAAGCAGTTGACACGTTCCCTTACAACTTCCTGAGCACCACACACATAGTGAAAGGAAAGAACAAAAAACAGGATATCCAAACATGAGAAGAGGTGACTGACAAGGTGGCAGAGGATACTGCTGTTCAATTTTTCGAAAAAAAAATCTGGTTTTTGCCATGGAATTGTACCAAAAGGTTCGCCAGAAAACATCAGCATCTAAGTACCCCAGTGAAACATGACTAGATAAAGCAAAATTTAAAAGTCACATTAATTAAAAAACTCCTAACTGCTCAAAAAAAGCAGAGAACTGTTATAAAAGCAAGAAACAAACGGCCACAAGGAGGGAACAGAGCTGTTACAAGACAATGAAAATCTAGCTAGTCTAAACCAGAAAATACGCACAAATCATTTCAGAAGCACACTACAAGAGCAGGAATTCCTCATCATACAGTGAGGAACTGTTAAGATGTATCTTACTTATTATTTTCTCTAACAGTAAAAGAAAAAAAAAAGTCTCTTTTAAAAAACACCAACAAGCACATCCTCCTCTGACAGCTTTCCTTGGAAGCAAACACTTATTCCCTTCTTGAAAGGAAAACTCTGGAATATCCCAGTGCAAGTTCAAATTGCATGAATGAAGTCATAGTAGCCTGATAAGCTGCTATGTCACCAATACACTATAGCCAAAGTACCACCGATGGTGCCCAGTACCACAGCTGGAAAAACATCTAACTTGCTAAAAGGCTCTTGAACAATCCTGAGAAGACTCACAGAGCCTCAGCTACTTGCATCTCAGATGTGCCTACACTGTTCTTCACTCAGACATATCAGGACTCCTCTAGCCACACCAGGAATACCTTGCATTCCCCTTTTCTTTCATTCTTCAAAGGTTAACCAGCATTTCCAGACCCTCTGGTTCTTCTATGTCCCACAAACACACCCCTCTTTTGCTCCAGAGCTGCTGCAGCCCAGGTCCATGGAAGTCAGTTTGCCTCATACAAAATTTATGAGCACAACAGTATCACACAGATCAATCCCCCCAAATTTATTTTAAGTAATCAACACACTAATCTTCATTAATTTCACCTGAGTAAGACCAGATTGATATATCAAGACAGCAGTTCTTAAAATGATTTGTCTTGTCACATTAGAGCACTTCAAAGTGAAGCACACCTCATTAGCACCAGCATCATCTTTTTGGCGTTTCAGAGACAAAATTTCAAGGACTGGACCAAAATGGTTTAGTCACAGAACAGTAGAATACTGGGATCACATACGACCAAATAAACAATTAACCTGCAAAGCAGCATTTGTGAAACAAATGGCTTCTACTCTGCCCCACCCCTCCAACCCCCAGTTCCTTTAGGGGGAAAATGGGAGGAACATCTAAACCACTCCTGCCATCGAATTATCCTGAGGTACACAAACAGCAGAAGAAAAACGCACACAAAGCCAGAGAGACAACAAAACACAACTATTACTACTTCTCAGCAACTCTGGAACCCTTCATCAACAAATTCCGCTTAACTTTTGGAGTATTTTTTCACCCCACCAGGAAAAAGTTGAGATTTTACAGATATCAATAAATAGTACCTTTAGATCAACAGTCCCCATGTAAGATTCCGGCACTGCTTCCAGCCACACCACCACATTTGCAAAATCCAAATACCAAAAACCCAGAATATTATATTGCCTGGAGAGCGCAAGATTGCCTGAAGCAAGCTGCTAATAAACTGTTGTTATCCAAAGGCCAATGAAGTTTAAGAAACACTAATCCAGACACATCATCAAGCTCTAGAAAGACTGGTGTGATTGTAATGTAGATTTTGTCAAGCCTAGAAGAGCCAGTTGCCCCCTGAGCCAGCCTCAGCAAAGCGTTTTGTGATGAGGTTACCCATGCTGCTGGAAATGTCATCTTTCATGTATGATATAAAACCCCTTCTATAGCTACTAACAATACCCTGGCATTGTTTGCAGCATGTAGGGTGTTGCTCTGGGTAACAGCCAGTTCCAGTAATACTCTATCTACCTACAGTAACCACAAGAAGATATTCTTCCTTTTCAGCTCCAAGTGTTTTTACAGCAAGCTCTTCAAGAATTGCCATACTTGACTAAAAGTTCCGCATTGCACTGTGCATTTATCTGTCTGCATAGATCAGGCATTTCTCTAAAACTGTGGAAACACCTTGAGATTACTGGGAATAAAAGAGCTCTTTTCATACAGCATAATTAGTCATATCAGCAGTTATAGCTATTTTGAGCAGCACCTATTAATCACTATCATTAACAGGATTTCTGGTATACCAGTATTCATTGTATCAAGAATAAGTCTTCCCCTATTACAATACTACTATATAAACAAAGCAGCAGCACGATTTCTCTTAACACAACCCTGTTCTGAGTTACAAGAGGCAAGTGGCAGCACTTAAAACTACAGTCAATTCAGGGTATAAAGGGAAGCTTATAGGACAACAAAATCATGGCTGCTTTGTGGCAAATTAAAACCCGCTGTCATTTGTATGCTGGGGAAGAAAAGGTGTTATAAAGTAATAAAGAGTGGAAAGGAGTAGGGGGAAAAAAACCTCAGATTTGAGACAGTGGAAAAAACCCATAAAACAGAAACACCAGATTCAAGTGGGGAAAAATCCACATGATCAAACTTTCTTAGACAAGTTGATGTCTAAGAAGTATAAGAAACTAAGACCCCACTTTTGAACATTTGCAGCAGATATTTTCTTACTACTTTCTATAAAGTAAAGTTAATCAGACATCAAGAATTTTGAAAAATACTTACAACTAGAAAAATATTCCCTGTACACACTATTCTTAGTTTTTTAACAGGTAGTGGCCCCCTGGTGCTTCCAGCCCAGTTCCTCACATCCCAAAGAAACACATATGTGGACCTGAAATACACCTTCATCACAACCACAGTTTACATACTCAGAAAGCCCATCCTTCCAGAAAGAGAGAGGAGAAAATAAAGGACATAAAGCAACACCTTGTGCAAGTCTGGAAGTTATAAAGAGCAATCCTCTTCAGAAGAGGGGTCCAGCTTACCTCTGTAGAAATGTTGCCTAGCAAAAGGCTTCAGCTAAGCGCAGTATTACGTTAATACCCACAACATACACCTGTGCATATGCCAACATCGGCCAACACCGCTGACCCCATGAGCTGCATACCAAACCCTCCATATGGCTGGGAGCTACAGACACAGACCACGTATCTCAAAGAGCTGAGCAAAGGGGAACACACAAGAGCTTTGGCTTCCTGTCACCCACAAAACAACAGTGACTGAAGAGCACCCCTGCCCTTTTGCAAGATGGTTCTGGTCTAGACAACAGAAGCATGAAGAAACAACAGCCTTAAAATCCACAGTGACCTCTTCCCCAATCTCCAGATTTGGGATTATCTATCAGCCACACAGGCAGTCACACGCCACAATGCCATTCTAGGAACCAAGGCTCAACCCTCTGCCAGCTGCGTGTGCTCGGGAGCCACAAGCTGATTGTCTCCCATCAACCTAACAATTTATTGTTGCCACACACAACTGACGTCCACTGCTCTTCAAGACACCGTGACATCTGTTCCTCTATAAAAACAGTAACGAGGGTAATAACGCTGGATTTATACCTGTAACAAGGTTTATCATCTCACATTAAACAAATAAGATCTTCTAACTTCTTTCAGATTTCCCAGCCAATATCCACCTGGCAAAAACACATAACTGCACCATCTCCTCTCCATCCAAACGACAAAAGCCCCCGAGCAGTGGGAAGCAAAGGCGTATTACTAAAGTTTTGAGATACACACCAAGGGCACATCGTTTCTGAGGGATCCCATTCTGGTTGCAGGTAACGTGTGTGCACAACGTACCAGACACCAGGCCGGATCGCACACCCGGCACCTCCCGTGAGCACCAGATTAAAGATCCGTGCAGACACAGCCTACTGCAGAGGCCGCCAGCAGCCCCCACCGCGGGCACCGAGCCGAGGGGCCCTTTCGGGACCCGCCGCTACAGTCTTGCGGGGGCCGGTCCCGCCCAGGGGGCCGCGGGACGGCGGGAGCGCCCGGCCGAGGAGAGGCCCCGCTGCAGGGTCCTGGTCCCTGTCTCGGGGCTGCTGGCCCGGGCGGCCGCGGGTCACTATTTCGCAGGAAGGTGCGCAGGAATTCCCGCAGGCGCAGTCCCGGCTCCCGGGTCTGCCCGCACTCGGGTCACAGCGATGGGAAGGGGGGCTGCGGGGGAGGTGGCTGCTGTCTCTTCCCCCACCTCCCCCGCTCTGGGCTGCCCCCGCCGCCTC